>CAXITT010000222.1:715961-749984 GCA_964033795.1 Lymnaea stagnalis
TGTAAATTTTGTATGTCTGGTGACGATTTCACTCCCTGAGTAAAATCTGAAATGAAAGAGGGGGGATATGTCGAGTATGAGCGTTCATTAGGAATTGTTGCGACTCAATATTATGTTCATTAGTTGTTGAACGCTTTTCCTGCGCTTGACTATTATAGTTAGTGAACGCTCTTCCCGCCATAGTCTTTATGACGTATTTTTATGCTGAGTCGTGACGTATTGTCTATGCAGTGTTGTGACGTATGTTTTAGTAGTGCGGCAGTCTTGAGTGGAACCTTGGAGTGATAGGATGTTTATTATATTTACTTAGATATTAAAGTTGTAGTTATTATGAAAAGGAGTTGAGTTTGTTAATTGATAGTGAGAATAGTACGACGCTTCAACGTATGAAAGAACTGACGAATGTAATCAATCCAAGAAGACGTATAGGAGTTGACATCCTCCATCCAAAATACTGACTTAAAATTGTTTTTTTTTTATTGGTACTCACACTAAACATTGGATGAAAATTAGCTACCGGTATAATTTAAGTTAATTTATGGTCTGATACAGCATATCATCTAGAAATCAGAAAAGATCTCTTAAACATTACAATAACAGAACAGAGCTTAATGAGAACTGCACAATTTATTCATAAACTTAAACATCAATCATTATAAGAATTGTGATTTTTGTCTATACACTGGGTGGTTTGGGCAACCCAATTAACAAAATTACTGGACACAGATTTACAAGTAAATTTTTTTTCATTGATTTAAAATGTATGAACTGGAAAAAAATGAACACTCTATGACGCTGAAACAAAACCACTCTAATTAATGTGAAATTTAAGATAATGCTTGTCCTTGACTAAGTATGTCAACTAAGAGCTTCCTGCAAAGTAGGTCATTAGGCAACAATCTATTAGTCAACTAAGAGCTTCCTGCAAAGAAGTTCATTAAGCATCTATTTCCGTGAATTTTTCCAATGTCCGTACAATTTTATTAACTAAGATTGTTTTATTTTTGATTTCTCAGAAAAAACAAAAGCACTTCTTTATACAGCCAGCAGAGTGGGCTAAAATAGAATGGAGCATTGTAAAATGATGTCTTTAAAAGAGTGCGTCATGCACTTTAAAAGTGAACAGTATTGCATCGTCCCAATAAGTTCTTATAACAACATATCCATGTTTTAAAACTCTATAGGAAAGGTTATGGATGCAACTTGTACACCAACTAAATCAGATAAAAATAAGTTTTCAGAACTCTGAACCCGTAATCTGTTCAAATTCATTACACAATTTAAGCCCAATCACCACCAAAGTTTATGTAACATCTCTTATATTTAACTATTAGTCCTAAATGTCATTTTTTTATTTAAATAAAAATCAAAATCCTTTTTGAGTTTGTAAACAAACAAAAAACAAACAGTAAATTTTGGCCCATTTCTTCTTGTCTCAAAATAATATTTACGTTTCAAATGCAAGGGTTTCAATTGTGTAAAACATGTTTCATTCACAAAGTTAACAATTCCATTGTCTATACAGTTTTAATCTCCAACAAAGAAACTTTCAACTTTTTTTTTTTTAAACTGGATTTTAAAAAATTTAATAGCAATAGTACCTAAATTACTTCAGTCAAATAGTGTTAAAAAAAGTAACAGACACAATATAACATCAAAGTATACATTACATACACATCAAACATTGTGCATTTCTCTAGATGAAGTTTTTTTAAACTAAAATATGATACTGAAAAATGCACAACATGAGTAATGTTTAAAGATATTTTTGCCTTCAGTTTCAATGAACTCCCAATGTGCCATTCAAACTGGGGATCGCACAGATAGCATGTTTAACATAAGCAAGATCATTTCCTGACATAACATTTAACTCAACTCCATACGACTATCACACTATGCATTTAGACTGCCACTATGTGTTCATTTTCTTATTATTTTACTGTATTTCTTGTACCATGGTGCTTCCATTTTTTTTTTTTAAAAGAAAAGCAAAGTTCATCGCCAAGTCAGTAAATAAATACCAAGTATATTAAAAGGGACATTTATAACTTGAAAATTATAGAAGAGCTTTTATAATTATAGCGAATCAATGATCCATAATTAACACTCTTTTTGCAACTAAGTCAATTTTCAGGCATTGACCAGCATTCTTATAAGCGATCCAAGAGAATGCCTAATAAAATGAACAAATTTTAATCAAGTATTACATAAGAAATAAAACTTTTTTCAAAAATCATATTGTGATACTGCACCTAGTATTTGCAATTAAAAATGAATAAAGTCAGATAATATGTACAACTTTTTTTTTAGTAAGACAATACTCTATTCTATTATAGTAGAGCCTTTGTTGAAAATACTGTAAAATGTCCACGCAAGCAATAGCAATTCATACCAATTTCATTTCCATATACACCACTAGCAGACTATGAGCACTCATTTTTTTTCAACACAGAAATTACCATAGCCCACATCCATTTCCAGACTTAGTAAAACGCCCATACCGCCAATTTGTACAGATGACACCCATACACCCAGCTGTACTCAGTCTCCATCAGCTTGAGCTTCTTCTTCCTCCCTTTTCCAGATACAAACTAAATTGTTGTCTGTTCCTCCGGTCACATATTCATGACTGCTACTTATGGCCACCGTGTTGACAACCAGCTCCTGCAAATATGTGTAGCATTTTTACAATTTTATTTAAAAGTAGTAACATTCAATTTTCAAAGAAAAAGAATGGTTAAAAGAAATAGAGATGAAAATAACAGAGTATAAAAATATAAGGGGGTGAAATTGAAAAATAAATAAAAGTCTGTTTCAATTACAAAGAGCAGTGTTAACTTTCACACACACACCAATTTTTAATTTGTTTAGTGCCCACCTCGTCATACATAAAATGTTTTAATCAAAACCCTCCTAAGATATAGGAATTACCAATTTAAGGTCACAAAAATTACCTGACGTGGTGCATCCCCTGACTTGACATTGATTATGTTCGGCCACTCTAAAACCTAAAACACAACAATTACACATTTTTTAAATTTATGCTGCAAAATTCATGTTACTATTAATAACTACTTGTCAGGAGAAATCTAAAATACTAAATCTTAAAAATGTTATTGAAAGGTGGCAAGTAAATTTGGTTATTATACTATGATGTTGCTTAGGATGCTCTTATATATATTTAAACGCAAGCAAATAGAAACCATCAGAAGCAACCTATATGTATTTCTGTCTTTAATATTTTGTCTAAAAACTAATAATTCAGTGCTCCCCTTTGACACTATAAAAAAAATCTCTTAAAAGACCATTTTGATTAAAAAATGTTTATACTTACATTGGAGGCTTCCCAAACATTTTCGTCCTCTTCACCTCTGTGTTTGGTTAAAACACTCTGAATATTGTACAGTAAGAGATTCCCTTGGTCATCCCCAACACCCAGCAAACCTGAAATAATTTATTAAACTAACCTGTTTCAAGAACACCAGTAAACAATGAGGTAAAAAACATATTTTTTAAAACAATATTCTTCAGATTTTTGTTAGTGAACATTTAAATCTAACATTGGGATTAGTTTTTTATAGTTCAAAATTACAATTTTAATTGTCTTCTAGTTGTGACTAAATGCGCCCTTTGAGGGTTCCAACGGATTGCTCCAAATGCGTCCCAGAGCATAGCGACGCACCTCTCTCATTTTTATTTTAGAAATAGCAAGGAAATCTCATGTGTTCACCTGAGGTGCAAAAAATCTATTTTTGGTCATTGCTCGTAATTTTTGTTAATGTTATATTTTATTCAAACCTAATTTTTCTTCTGGATGCATTTATCCTTAATTCACCAATATTACTGTATAATTAGCAGCTTAAAAAAATATTTTACAAAAGTATATCATTCGCAAAACGGAATTACTTCCCTTCCTTGGGATTCTACGTTAAGTACAGTAAGTAGTACTGCCATCAGTTACGGTTAAAAGGTCAACACAGGTTGAGAGGGAGGTCAATTATTTGTAAGTAAATCCAACACATTCCTCTTATCATGCTCAAGTTCTTATTAATCTGTTTAATTCCACAATGGGTTTTTGAATATTACACAGTATCCTTACTTGGAGTCAATATCACAAACCTGTTTACCCCCAAACTCTTACAATGTCATCACAAAATCGTTCAATACATTATCTTAATAGTAAAAAATAAACATACAGTATATATAGTGTATACACCTCAAAATCGTACATTGTACGACAAAATTGTAAGAGTAAACAGGTCTGATATTACCTGTCATGTTTTCATGTGCATTTGGGTTGGAATTTTGTAGACCTTTTATGTGAGAAAGAACTATCTCAAGAAACAAAGCACACTCTTGACAATGTGAGAGAGACAGGTATCTTAGAAGCAACTTAAAAAGCAAGAGGAGATGCTGGTCATGGAGAAACTGGAAAAGATGTTGGATAATCGATTCAACAGTGAAATGATCTATTTTCATAATCCACTTTGATTCTTAGGGCTCCATGGAGAAATTTGTTGAGCCTTGTATAGAAACTTGGAAAAGAAAGTATTATAAATAGGGAGGTTATATGAGCCACACTGAATTGCAGCCTCCCTGAATTCTATAACAGTTAACACACATTTTGGCAGGCATATTTTCCTTGCAGTGTTTTTAATTTTTGTACAATGGCATTGACCTGGAAACACTGCCATGTCTATTATGGTTTTTATCTGGAAGAAATGTACAACTCATTTATTCACTCAGTCATCCCATATCATTGGTGTTTCAGAGTTATCTGAATCTCAAACACGTTATAAGCAATCAAGCGAATTCATTTTGGTGCTTTGCAATCATTCTCAGAACTAATTAGTGTGTATCACAAAAAAAAAATTGGGACAATATTTGTAAAAAAATAATTTCCTTACCATTACTGAAGCCCAAATTGAGATATTTGACATTATGAAGGGGATACTTTAGCTTGATCAGAGGTTCAATGACTACTTCCCTCTTCTCCTGAAGTACATGTTTGGCTAGATCCCATATGAGGATCTCTCCAGAACCAACCTGTTTTGTTGCTGAAATGTACAACAGCTGCTACAGATTATACACATACAATCAGAATGGTGATCATTCACCTTGTGCTCCCAGCACACACTTGACAACTATTAAAACACAAGACAATAACTATGTTGGGCTCTTGATTGAAAAGGAAACATGATTTTTTTTTTAAAATTTAGTAATGAGATAGTTTTAAATACCGGTACATTAACAGTACTCTTATCAGGTAATAACTTAGCAACAAAAGTTTCTACCTTTGTAATTATAATTTTAATTAACTTTAATTTCTACCACTTTTATGTTTCTTATTAATTAATATTTTTTTAAAAATTATGTTAAATTTTTAAATTTTTATAATTTACATTTCCTTTTTTAATTTTAGGTAAAAATATTTTTACCCCAGTTGAGTCAAATTAATAATTCAAGGTACTGGAAAGAATTTTAGATATTTAAAAAGGATATTTGTTAAGTTGCTCGTACCGACAAGATCTCCAGGAAGGTTAATCAAGCCATCAATTGTCAAAGTCTTTGATTTTGGGTGTTGGAAAATGATGTCAGCTCTTCTGTAAATCAAATTATAATTAATGGAAAAAAATTATTTTTGTTAATGGAAAATAAATTAACCACTCATTCATGTCCTACTGAAATGAAAGGAGAATCAAAATATAAAGTAAAAGAGTGATCTCAAAAAAATTACCAGTAGAATGCTAACATGGCATTAAAAAAAATCTATTTTATTTGCCTCATCAGCTCATAATTGTAGTACTCTACTTAAAGAATAGAGTTTTGGAAAATCATTAAGGATATACTCAAAACAGCAACATAAGTTAAGACCCAACGACAACAACTAAGAAATTAAAAAGAGTAATGGCTTACAGAAATTTGTAAGTTACAAAAAAAATAAACACACACAAGTAAAGTAATACATTTTTAGAAGTGGAAAAATTTGATATATTTCTTCTTACTCTTGTATCTGATTTGAAAATCTTAAATAAAGCAAGAACACATACAAGTTAAGAAATAAATTTTTAAAAGTGGAAAAATTTGATATATTTCTTATTTAGCTTTTGTATCTGATTTGAAAATCTAAAATATAATGTACCTATTTACTTACTCAATAACCCTGGCTCGTCTCACTGGAGTTAATGAATGACAGTCTGCCACCACCCACCCCACACATCCCCTTTCAGCACCAGCAATTAAAAGCTGGGACTGTTCACTAAATATCAAATTGAGAGCATCTCCAACTGAATCTTGCAGTGATATCTTCAGTAAAGGCCTGGTATTTGAAATTTGAAAAAAATATATATTAAAATGCATAATTGACAATTGTAATGACATAATTCATAATTCCTAATGACATGATGAATGGATGCTGAAAGATAAGTTTTCTGTTGCGATTACTTAAGTACTTATTTCTATTTCTTACACATGGGAACTGTTAGGAGCCCTATCAGGAATGCCAATGTCCCACAAATAGACAAAGCCATCTCTACTGCCACCTACAGACAAGAAGTAAAAAAAAAAATTTAAAAGATGAATATACCATAAAATCTTTCCACAAAAGAGTAATTTAATAGAATTCTGTTTGATAACAGGCGGAGGTTTATCTCCACGCATATACAGTATCAAGTGAAATGAATTGTTTGCATGAGATGCATAGCGCAAGTTCTGAGCAAGTTTACGTATTTCACTGCACTGTTTTTTTTATAAGTAATCAGTAAGGTGACTGTTATCAAATCCTGCCATCATTTGCTATTTCACATATCCATAATTTTTAATCTATGATTATTTCAGTCAGCTAATACAGACTCTTTATAAATATATTTTGGGGCATAATTTCTACTTATAAAATTATAGATGTATTCATATTTATATATATATATGTGTGTGTATATTTATGTACATAAATGTGTATGTATGTATGTATGTGTGTGTATATAAATAAATATATATAATTATATATTGCTCTTGTTTCTTGGAATAAAATATTACATATATCCCCACACTGCTAACTTACTGAATAATAGTCTTGTCAATGTTGGGTGGAACAATAAGCAGCTGATATATTTTTTATGGCCACGAATTGTGGCATACATCAGCAGTTGACTTGGGTATATCAGTTTAATTGCAGCCCCCTCTCCTGCAAGGTATTACACAAATTTAAGTTCATGAAAAATAAAAAAAAGAGTTTTCTCAACTGGTTAAGGAAAAAGGACATTATAATTCTTATGCTTTATTTCTCTTATCGTTTTGTTTTTTTAAAACAAGTTAATAAGGTTTCAACTACCTGCAACAGCCAAGATGTTAACTTTCTTCATGCTGGCAGCCTCTATTGTGGTCCAAGCAAGGGTGTAGAAGTTCTGAACACGTTTTGAACACAAAAATATTTAAATATTTATTAACGTGGAAATAAGTGTTGCATCAATTAGTAACTATGTCAATTAGACACAATGATCGAAGCCAATTAATTGTGTTTGTTAGTAGGCATTGTACTTTGAAAATGCATTGTAGGGACAATTGTTAAATATTATGTTACAAAAATTATAGTGCAACTATTTGGGTTAAGGGCAGAGGCAATCTTTTACGTCATAAAGAGAAGATGATTTAGCTAATAATTTCAAGGAGCAAAAGACACATGGATTATACAGCCTACATCAGTTGTTATCAGGAGTAAGAGAGAATAATAATTTTGTTATTTTCATTATCTAATGAAGAACATTAATTCAGTGATCTATATATGTAAGCATTGTACTGATTGACAAATTACAGATTATCCTGCTGCCATTTATTTATTTTATAACTATGTATTGTTCTTTGATATGGGTATTTTAATAAATTTTAGATAATTTAATTATTCATCATATTTAGTCATATTTCTAGCTTTACTTTTTGGGTTACTTGGCGCAGCTCTAATGGAAATACATTCATCAAATAATTGGTATAATATAACAATAACTAGAAAATCATCTTTTAAAGACAACCCTTTCTTAATTCTTTTTTAAGTCTTCTTTTTTAGATGTTGTAAAAAAAAAAGTATGTAATAGAAATTTCATTAGAAATGTATGTGGACAAAGAAAGGTACTGATACTAATTCAACATATTCAGGATTGTAGGGGGCAAAACAAACAAAAAACCCAAAAAATCAAAGAATTTTATTAATTACTTCATTACGGTCGGTGTCCTGGAACCGTTTCAGAACTTGTTGGGTGTTCACATCAATAATACAGACGGTCTTTCCACCGCAGGTGGCCAGCAAATTTGTTGTCTCTTCTAAAAGTTAAAAGCAGAGGTTAGAGTTGAGTTAAGTAGAGCAATGAACATACTTCTTTGATAAAACTTTCATTAAATTCAATAAGTGCACATTTACCAAATGGCAATGTACAAATATTAGGTGTAATAAATTATTTGGCTAATACCAACCAATGTTGCAAAATACATATTTTATCAAAATGTACCGTGACTTAGTGACTACCCAAAAAAGCTAAAAAATATAAAACCATAATTTGCACACTTTTTAAGTGAAAAACTGTTGATAGTTAAAAAAAAACTAATTTTGTGTTTTACTAAGTATCACACCCCCTGCAAAAGTAAATATTCATTATAAACTTTGAAAATAATGGATTTCGACTTATTTCTTGATTTGCAAAGAGAAATTTGGAAATAAACCTGTGCCTTATTAAATAATGTTAATGAAGCCTATTAAGCCTTTGTCCGGCAAATTCAGTTTGGGACCCATTCACCCAGAGGAGCATCGACAGGTTGGAGGCGGTCCAGCTACAGGCTTTGTCCTGAACTGCTACAGGAACACCACAGGTTTGGCAGCATGCTGGAAACACTGGGCTGGTCACCATTGGAGAAATGACGATGATTATCAGGGCTCTCCAATGATGTACAATATAAAATTGGGCTGGTCCACTGCTCCAACATAAAGCAGAAACTCGTCCCTCTCCCCCCCTAGACAGACATGAGGCCATGACAGGCAGTTCCAGCTCATAACAGCAAGAACACAGTACAGGAAATGCTCATTCCTGCCAAAGACAATCAGGGACAGGAACAAGCTTCCAAAAGGAACATTTGATGTGACAACACTTGACACATTTGTGTCTGTTGCCTCAGGCCTTCCAACCCCCAGTTCCTGATACGATCGCTGTGCAGCCCTTGCAACCAGTGATGTATCCTCTTAAATTTAAGGAACAGAAACATTGCGAATCTCCTCTACTTATTTATTATTTATTTATTTAGGCATTTTTTTATATAGCGCTTACCTTAAAGCTCTAAGCGCTTTACAATTATTAAAAACATGTAAACTAAGTCAAATAAAAATGAGACACTAGGAAAGTAACTACTATACTATAGAAACAATTAAAATGGCTATAAAACAAGGACACTTTGGCACGTTTTGGCCTATAATACAGGATCAACCCGAGACAGAATGATAAATACATTGATTGTGGGCCCTTAATATATAGAAGAGAAGAAAGATCATAAAATATATAAACATTTATATACCTTAAAAGCTAATGTGTCCTCTGTTCTTAAATCCCTTTTCTACACAGCCCCTGAAATGCCCCCTTGCACCCCTTGGGGTTGGAAAATTAAAAACTAAAGCTAATTCTTTTTTTCTTTCTCAAATCCATTCAAATTTATTTTCATATTTACACTTTAAGTTAAATCAACAAGTTGAGCCAGGAGCTTTCAGGAACAAACTTAAAAAAGAAGGGCCACTCTATAGGCACTTTCACATTTCTGATTTGTTTCTGAGCTTCTCAACCGGGCAGGCTGTTGAAAGTTGTGAAATTTCTGAGACCACCTGCTACTCCTAACAAAAACAGGGTCAACAGGTTTCATTAATCACAGGTTTGGTGAGTGTTGCAGTATATTATTAAATTACTGCTGGCAATATAGGAAAAAATGGCATCATAATACATATGCCAATAAAAACTCATGATGATTTAATATTAGTTGACTTATTTACACATTTTTATGATCAGTTGTATTCGATAGTAGCCATACTTTGTATTTTGAATATTATAATTTGTGATATAAATTTCAAATATGTTTTTATTGGAGCGGGCAAGACAAGAAAAGATTTTAGAGGAAAAAAGTATTTTTTTTTAAAAATGGAACTTATTTAATTTTTTGGTTAAAATTTTATGTTTTAATTTTCTCTTAAATTGCATGGCTGGCTATTGGTAAAATCAAAGCTAAAATAAAAAAGCTAAATTTATTAATATGAAGAGAACATGCAGTCGCAGGTTGCTGACAGTTGCGTTAGAACTGTTAGCACATATTGACAATAGTTCTGCATAGTTGTTAACACCTACATGGGATATCCCGGCCAGCTGAAGATTGTAAAAATCAACAACTACCAGTGGATTCTCAACAAGGATTTCCCACTGAGCTTTGTGGCTGCAACAAACCCACAATGTTAACGTACCTTGTGAAGGCAAGTGCACATTATTTAACTTTCGAACCTAATGTGAAAAAGGGACCTTGGTAAAGTTGTTTTCTAACTAGAGTCTTAAGGAATTAACAACAAAGATATATATTTTCAGTTACAACTACCAACCTGGATTATCTATGGAGGGCTCAAAAGCACACTTCCAAATTTTTGTCTCGTCATCTGATTCACGCTGATTGTGGCACCTCAAGAACATTGTTGGGGCATAATCACCTAAACTTGGCTGCATTACAAAAACAATATTTTTTATTTACAAAGATGTCAAGAAAAATAGTAAGACATATCCTCACTCCCATAAATTCAAGAAAATGTATTATTTATTTATTTGGAGAAAAGAAATGAGAATATTTAAAGTAGGGTTGCTTTTTTCTTCATTGCTTTTTCAACTCTCAATGGAGCATAGGCAATTAATAATATCTTTCCATGCCCTCCATTCTCCTCCTATCTTCTCTAACTCTAACTCTTGGCAACCCTTTCTGAACTTTAATATCCTTGTTGACTTCTCTTCACCAGGTGTTTTTGGGTCTTCCCTGTCTTGAAGTCTTTTCCAGCCTTTCTTTGTTGATCATCAGTTTTCTGAACCATACAGCAGACCATTTGATACCAGTATAAAAAATTTAATTAATATTTCTCCTTATTTGCCAAGACTGCCAAGAGTTCCAAATATTTTTTAAGTTAAAAAAAAATTGCCTTGATATCTGCCTCAGATCCCCCATCCTTACTAACTATTCTTCTTAGATAGAAAATGTGCAGATTACGATTATCTGGCCTGGCTTCATCATGTAATTTTGATTATCGATTATTTTTTATGTATTCTTGAAATGCCTGATATACCGTAATTAAAAAGTGTGCATCATAATCTTTTTTTAAATTATAATATTTTATAAGTTAATCACGGTTTACGATTTGGTTTAAGAAGAATGAGGGTAAAAATTATAAATACAATAACTGGTTGAAGAAACAGGAGCCAACATTCCTCTGATTCCTACACATTTGAACATTGTTCCTAGACTGGGGGATTAGTCTCCAATAAACAAAAGGAAAAGTAGACTATAATTTGAAAAGTTAAGTTGAATTCACCAGTGACAAGCCTAGAAGTAGGCCATTGAGGCTTGTGACATCTAAGTGTCAACACAATAATCGATAGGTGAAGTAGCACCCAGGAATGAGCCCGATGTAAATTACAGAGCTGTTTACTCTTACACTTTCGCCGAAGTAACTAGGTTCTTAAGCCTAAGACTACCACAACCCTAAAAAAAAAAACGGTTTTGGGATTTTTGTTCATTAGTTTAGTTTATTATTTTTAAAAAATTGGGGGCTTTCAGTAAAAAGCTACAGTATTTTTTTATGTTAACAACATAAGAAATGGAATAAGAACAACAGTATTTGTCTTTACGGACTCGATCATAAAGAGCCAACCAGAATATTTTTTTTGAGGGTGCTTTAATTGTTAATACTTAAAACCGCCAATGTGTTATCTATTATTAGCCCTACTGTAGCTTATTTATTGGATTTGGACTCAATGCTGTAGTGATTTATCCTTGATTGCACATGCGCTTTCCCATGAAATTTCAAACCGTAATGCCCAGAAAGTTGTTTTTGTCCTGTTCATTTCACCTTTAACTGTAACAACATATTTAGGCGTAAGGGGCCATCAATTTAGTTGATACGCACTCAGGGGTTTGTTGATTTAGGTTATGTGTGGGTATGGAGGGGGGTGGGGGTGGAAGAAAGAACTATATTTATAAAAAAACTCTGCAATAATCATCCTGAAATTTTGACAGTCCAAAAATAGCTTTTTTATATATTTCTTATGTTGTAAAAATATCAAGCGATGTTTTGTAGGAATTATTGTCATAATTAATTGTCTCTTGTTTTCACAAATAAACTCCCTAGATGTCACTCAAATAGTCCTCAGTAGTAGCAGTATTACTGTGATATTTCAACCACCGCATCTTCAGTGTGCGTGTGATGTACCTCGCCCCACCCAAGCTATGCAAGTGATTCCTCAATTTTTTTTATTCTGTCGCCTATTACAAATGTAGGTTTCGCCAGCAGCCCTTTGCTAAATTCTAACAAAAGCAATTTGAAATAGCTAATACATAAACAAAATAAAATGTAGGTTTAAAAATCTAATAACTGCAAATAGTAGTTACTCAAATGTTTGCAACAAGGCTGCTAGATTGGATTAAAAGTGGAAATAAAATTATGAAAAGTGTAATATTTTGCGGAGCTTCTGATGCAACCCAGGACAGGGCCATGCCGGGGAAATGCAGCACCTGGGGCAAAGCCGGAAAATGGTGCCACTTAATGTATTGAACCCTCCCCCCCCAACCAGTAAAAAGACTATTTTTTGCGCCCCTTATCTTTTTGTAGTATATGGGATTTTATAATATAATTTACTATTTAACATCTTATCTAAAGACAATTTTGGCGCTCGATATGACTGCCCTCTTTGCCCCATTCTCATGACTCTGCCAGGGAAGTTTGGCACCCAGAGCAATGTGGCGTATTGTATGGGAATCGCCGTTGCATATTTAAACTCTCACTCACTTTCCTTCTGCCACACTTCTATTGCTGCCCACAGATACTACTTACCAACTAAGTGCTATTTCTTATTTTTATTTTTAAACCGTTTTTTTCTGTTGTTTTGTTTGCTGACGAAAGCTTTCTGCCAACACGTTCGCTGTTTTGTTGCGTGTATTTTTTCAGGTTTAACCTACTCTGTTTTACTCATTTTATTTTGTACTAGCCTGATTGCAGTCTCTCCCCTTATTACACCTTTATTTGATAATTTTTTTTCATTTGTTTTGTGTTTCAGTAGTGTTTTTAATTTTACAAATGCATGCTTGTTTTCATTTTGCCAAATACAAAACTGTTGTGTTGTAATAGTAATGAATTTTTTATTTAGATATGCCTATTAGTCAAACAAGTCTGTGCCTTTTGTGCTTGCCTAAGACTAAGACCTTTCTTATTCTTAAGAAACAAATTGGATGACTAAATCATGTATATTTATTTGTGTTAACTTATATAAGCAGTTGAGTGGATTTCCTGACATAACTTGTATTTTTATTGCTATGGTCGCCAAACACCCCCCCCCCCTCAAAACTACTCTTTGGAGATTGAAATTATGTTTTTGATAGCTGTAAACTACTCTGACACTAAATCAGTGGTAAACAGGTCTGACATTATGTTCATAAATGCAAAGTCTGGGTAAATTAAATTTATGCAACGAAGTTTTGTTTTAGATGCATTTTAAAACAGTTTGAATAATATTTATCAATTAGTAAAGCTTGTTTTACATACCAGGTGGCCTAGATCCGGGGCTTTTCTTTTGATGCCTCTTCTTGACATTCTAAAATTTTTTAAGATAAATAGATTCTTTATGTTTAATAAATTAAGGTTTACTCTGGAAGTTAAACAATGCAGGGATTAATGGCAAGATGTACAAATGTTAAAGTTATTTTTTACAGATGATACTATCCAACAAAAAATACATAATGCCACACTCCCACAAGTTGTACCCTATTTTTTAATGTTCTCCATTGACCTACCAGATAAGCCATACGAATGCCCAGTCCTGACCACAAAGATCCAATAAATTTCCTCCAAAGAAACAAACATGTCATAATCTTTTACCTACGCACAATACAGGACTCATACAACTTAAATTTTATTCCACCTTAACTGCATAAAAGAAACAGATAAAACACCAATGTGCCCCCTCTGCAGACCAGCAAATGAGACACTCACTTGGGCATGTGGCTATAGAGAAGAATTTACACACTCTGCAGCAGTTCTTAGTTTGAATATAGGGCGTTGGTGTAGTCTTGTGTTTAAGGTACGTAGTTTAGGAAAGTTTAGGAGTAAGTCCTAAAGTGCTTGGCAGTAACTAGGTATTATTCCACTGCCGAACACTTCAGAACTTACATGTAAACTAGGTAATCTACCACTTGAGCGTCGGCCAAGAAAAAATCCAGCTGTTCCGGTTGGAAGGCCTATATAAACAATTATTCATATACTATTTTTAATGACATTGGTTCTGCGTATTCATTCCCATAATAATAGTACAAATACAAATACACAAGAACATTTTTTTAAAATAGAAAAACTATTTAAAAAATTTGAAATAGAAAAATTTAAACAATTTAATGTTTGAAAATGGAATTATGCATAGTTCTACCCCAAGGCGACAATGAAGTTTTAAAAAATATAAGTCCCACGAAATTGGTTGTGGTACATGAATTCATGTAAATATGAAGGGGAAAGATCACGGCTTGTGCCAGACTGTCTTTTCAGTTTACGCTTTTTGAGCATCCACATTTTCCACATACTGTGTGTGGACATCCGCGTCATCTGGATCAAAATGTTTATTTTATTTTGTTAATGCACCATCTTAGATGCTGAATAAGGGATCTGACAAATTCAGCAGTAGCAGTAGTGTGGACAGCCACCATTCTTCTTCATTTCGTATCTGATCTGTATCAAACATTTCGGACATCGGCACTTTTGTAGTCTCTTTTTCTTCCTGGCATATCGGTAGCTTGGCAGTAATAATTATTTAAACGTATTAGCATTTTGCTATATAACTTTATAGCCTATACAGAAGCAAAAATATTAACGGACTCCAATGTAAGAATAGTTGTTTAAATAGCCCTTCCAAACGGAACAACTGGATTTTTTCTTGGCCGACACTCAAGTGGTAGATTACCGTAAACTAAGAACCAGGTGCACAAAGGGTGTATTTTCTTCAGCATCATGGCATGGCTGCAGAAATAGGCAAATTCCCTTAATGATTAATCAAAGTTAATCTACACTACACTTTTTACAAATATTTAATTAATAGATTTAGATAATTGTCTTTTTTTAGGACCTAGCCCTAGAATTTTTGTTTAGGCCTATGGTTTAGTAGTTATATTTTAATTTAGCCTATACATTTTTTAGGCCTAACTTTAGTAATATTAGTTGCATTGTAATTGTATAAGCCTACTTTTTTTAAATTTATGAAAAATATCTCTAAAAAATGTGAGAAAACTGAAGAGAAATGCTCCATCACCAACTAGCTGCATTAATGAAAGAACAGCACACAAAACTATAGTTCTAAAGCCTTAGTAAGTGGCTAAAAAAAGAGGGTCTTACTTGAACTCTTACCCAATGTGGCATCAATAATAAATTTAATTTCAATGCTGAATTTTTGCCGAATAATAATTTTAAATTTGCTTCGGCTTCGGTCAACGTTGGAAAAGTAAATTTAATGTAGTTTTTAAAAAAAAATTATCAAGCATTTTACATTAAATAAAATATTTTAATTTTCTTATGCATATTCCGAAATATATACATCTAACATTTATTTGACAGTTTATACTACACTATACTCACGTTAAAGTTAAAGTTCACTCTTAATTTAAAATGGCGGTTGGAAAAGATGTAAACAGTCAATGCGATGGCTTATTAACTTTTCGTCAAATTTATTTTTTACTTATTTATTAATTTTTCTTTTTTTTAATTTGGTACACATTTACTATACATTATGGAGAGACGACAAAAAAAAAATTGTTTATTTTAACATTTGTTTTATAAAAGTTCCTTGCACAAAAAAATATCATTTTAACATTTACTCAAAATATAGACTTGATCCTTATTGGATTCGGAATACTGTAATGACACTCATTAAGAATGCTATTGTCACACTATTGTGAAAATAATGACACCAGCTTACTTCTTACTACATAATCATTCATAATGACATACCCGGTAACAATCATTGGAGGATCTGCAAATGACACATAAAATTTGGCAAATTTTGTGGGGTAGCATATGTAAAAATAATTACAAATTTTTGTTGGGTATTTGTTTTTTAAAGCATGGGCAATTATGTTGAGAGTATCAGTGGACATAAACGTGCAAATTTTGAACTTGACTTGAGACCGACCAAGTGATTTTCTGATTTCGGCCGAAACCAGACCGAAAGTTAAAAATGACCTACAGCCCAAAACGAAACCAAAAGCTTAACGAGACTTTCGGCCGAAACTGATATTTTGAAATTCATTCTGCCACATATTGTTATGTTTAAACATTTGATAATCAGCACACACCGCTCATTTAATTACTACAAAATAAAGTAAAAGTTAACACTTTTGTTATTACAAATGAACATAAGGTAATAATTTAATAATAAAATATACTTTTAAAATCCAAAATGAGAAGGAAAAAATAAGATTTTGGCCTAGTGAAACTTGATCCGCATCTGGGAATTGATCCCTAATCCCTAAGTGTTGTATCAATTATTATTATTTTTATTATTAGATGGTTTTATATAGCGCAGTACCCCAGCCTAGGGCTAGGCTCATTGCGCCTTACATAAAAATTAGCAATTACAGTAAAGTATCCATTTATCCATGGAGGCGGAAATCCATTGATCGTTCTGAATGGAAGGATGTGGTGGAGCAGGCCAGGGCCCTGCTGCTGTAGCGCCACTGATGATGATTATCCATTTTAAAAAAACAGTTGGTGAAAAGCTTGACCTCACCCACCCAGGCACTATCTACCTATGGGCAGCACCCAGCAGAATCTAGCGTTATTTATCAGTCAGAGGGGAGTGAGAATGAGTAGGTATAGTACATTTTGAAGAGATGGTCTTGAGGGCAGTTTTGAAGGCTGGGATGGTCGTAATATTGCGGATGTGTAATAGGAGAGAAGTCCATTGTTTTGGGACACAGAAAGAGAAAGATCGTTCATCATATGTTTTAATGCGTGTTCTGTGAACAGAAAGAATATGCGTGTCTGCGGAAGAACGAAGCTTTTGAAGGGGTGAGTAGACAGTAAGAAGTTCAGTAAGATAGGAAAGGCAGAAACCAGAGAAAAAGTTGTGACAGAGAACAGACAGCTTGTAATCAATGCATGCCTGTACAGAGAGTCAATGAAGTGAGTGAAGTAGTTGAAAACATGATCATGTTTCTTTTCCTTTAGACTTTTGAACTAATGATTACCATAAGACCACACAATATCATATCTCAAGACGAGCCCAATGGTAATTTTTTGCTGCGGTGTACGCATGCGTAACCAGAAATTTGTTTGAAAGAAATTTATTCGACGGAAAATTGATCGACGGAAGTTTGATCGAACAGAAATTTTATCGAACAGAGTATTTGCTCGATTTTTCTTTCCAGTTCACATGATCTAATTTAGTGTAACATTTCTTTTTGAACCCATTATTTTGTTTTACTATATGGTATAGTGCGTTCAAAAATAAATTTTACGAAAATTTGATTCATTTCAAACAAATTTCTGGTAACTGTACGCAGTTTATGTTTATTAAGCAGTAAATGCTCATGTTTTAATTAAAAGTATTACAAGACCTGTTGCTTTGTTGAAAAATATTCTTACAATTATCTGTTTTATTTAAAAAAATTGTTTTACAACCCTAAAGAAATTTATTTAAAATGCTATTTTATGTTTTTTTATCACAATTCCTTATGATATTTTTCCCAGTGACATGATTAGGTCTGGTGCACCTGTAAATGACATCTAAAAATATTAATGAACATGGTTCCAAAATTTTTATTATGTTTATAAAGTAGGCACCTACATATATTTTAAATGTTAAAGCAATTTTTTTCTGTTTTCCATATTGTACATTTCTCAAGTTTTATTGCAACTGCTGAATATGAAATACCAAAACTGCTGAGTATGAACCAGAGATCTTTTCCTGGTGATTTTTCCTGAAAATTTACAACAGCAATTGCTTATGCCAATTTTATTTTTGCTATTTTCATGAATCTATCATTGTTGGCCAAAGATCACAACACATGTACAATTAATATCAGATCTTATTGGTACATAAAACGTTATCAGTCTACATTTTGTATTTCTCAGAATTAAGTTTCAAATCTAGCTGACTCCGTAAATTATGTATAATTTAAGACAGTTTAAAAAAAAA
This sequence comes from Lymnaea stagnalis, assembly GCA_964033795.1. Classification (NCBI taxonomy): domain Eukaryota; kingdom Metazoa; phylum Mollusca; class Gastropoda; family Lymnaeidae; genus Lymnaea; species Lymnaea stagnalis. The sequence continues at coordinate 734,405 of CAXITT010000222.1, forward strand.
ATGAAACTTAACCCAGCGAAGCTTATATATTAATGTATTTTTAATTTGTCAAATAAATGATATATTTAATTATTTTAAAAAAAACTTTCTTAAAACTAAAAGCTGCAAAACAGTTAAAATAACATTTCAGCGTTTTTCTACGAATTATTTTTATGATATAAAGTTATAGGAGGTTTGACATTTTGTATTTTAATAAAATTTTCTATTTTGTTACGCCTCTAAGTTTTTAGGGCTTTTCTAAGTTTGTGCTTTAATATAAATAGATACTTATAATGCTGGAGTGATCAGTTCCCCATAATGTTAAGTGTACCAATTTGAAAAGGATTCTGAGACTTAAATATTTTGTATTTAAGTTATCAAGTTGTGTAGATCTTATTTTAGATATTTTGAGAGAGACATTTTGAAAATAAAGAATTACTAATGAAACTTGGATATTCTTTTTTTTTCTTCTTTATCTATTTGTTTTTAAAAAATACAAACGTTGCACACGTAATCTATTCTCTAAACATTGTGATGGAAGTGCAGTATACAAACGTGGATGCCTTATCAACCTGCCGAGGAGCAACTGCTATTTACAACCTAACACAAAATCATGCAAGAGAAAATACTAGTGACAGAAAGTTTGTAAGTGAAAAGTTAAAGCTATTGCAAACACACAATGAAATACATGTTGACATTACCAAACAACACAAATATAATAATAAAAGTATTATATATAAAAAAATTATTTTATTATCAATATTAAAAAATGAATGCACAGCAGGTAAGATCCATGATGGATGTCACAATATTAGTTACGATTAATGAAAGAAAAAAACTTAATTAGGAGTATGTTTTTGACTTCTGTGCTTTACATCATCATCCTGTCGAAGTAAAGCATGAAACATGGTAATCATGTATGTCTTATCTTTGCAGTTCAATAACTAAGGACTTATTTATACATACAAATTTTAAATGCATACTTCATGCTATAAAAAGGCATTTTTAATTATTTACACGAGAGCATATTATTAATTTTTTTATTTACTTTAAGATAATATTAATTGTTTGCACATGATGAAAATAGTATTGGCTTTAAAGTTGTTATATTATTGGTAATTTCCCCTTCCATTACAATTTAAAAAAGTGAAAAATTACTGGAATGGTGATTAAACAAGATGTGTACAAGCTAAATCTGGACTACTGACTATAAGTGGGGAATCTTTCCCATCTGAGCAATGTGTGCCTGACCAGCCAGGTTTACACAGACAAGTCCCATCAGACTTCTTACAGTAAAATGTGTTCTCCGAGTTACACTGGCAGGTCTGGAGGCACTGCTTGCCAAACTTACCATCTTCGCATTCTGAAACAATTGCAAACACAGTTGCACGCTTTGAGCATTTGCTTCTACTTATGCTTTGAGCATTAATTTCTGCTTAATAAGTAATAATACTTTTCATAAAAGTCTCATGTTACCTCAGCTCCAGTTCAAAGCTGGAATAACCATGAGAACTTTTTCCTCACATTTCCATATTGGCTTCATAAAACTCACTTGTACATTTAGTGACATCTGTCAGATCAATCTGATAGACATGGACACAGGAACACCTGAACCCACCGTCGATGTTAATTCAGATATGTTCACAAGATGGGCTCTATTCATTGATACATTCATCAGTATCTGGTTGAGCAGGAAGAATTGATTAATTTATAATTTATAGAATACGTTTTTCAATGGCATAAAAAGCCTAATAGACAAGCCAATTATAAATCTAACTTAAACCTTATCTGATATACTAATGTAAAAAAAAAAAAGTTCTATGGAATGAGCAATCAAGTGGGTTAAATTAAGATGTTTATGTTGAAATTGACCTATGGGTTATATTAGCCTTTACTGGGAGTAACAGGGATGATGTAATCCATAATTATATCAATTGGTAATTGTTTCTGTAAAGAAATCTTTCAGATTACTATGCTTATTATGCTTAATATAGACGTATAATTTATTTTATTCAGCGATTTAATTCCTAATTTGATTACAAAATAAAGTGGGTTGCATTTTAACCCCTTTAAAAATTATTAATGAAGTTCTCAAGTCACCTTCACAAATTCCGGTCAAGTTATTTTGCACAAATCCTTGAAGACACCCACAAAAATAAGCCCCTAAAACTTGGGAATGTCACAAGCTTCTCACTACACTCATCTATGTCAACAGAACAGTTAGAACCTTTCCAGCCATTTTTGCAGGCACAAGTGCCAGATACAACTGACTGTGAACTCTCTGCTTCATTGACACACTTTTAAACATTGACTCCATTTCTTCCTTCTTAGCACTCTAAATATAGCAAAACATTAAAAAAATACATACAGCTTTTAACATATTAATTTACAATGATTTAATGGATATTCTGAAAGTTTTACTAGATTTTATAATTTGAGATATGAATTTAGAAAAAGAATTTTGAATTATGAAGCTTTCTCTATAAAAATTGACCCTTGTCTGCACTGAAATAGGTAGAAAAAGAATTTTGAATTATGAAGCTTTCTCTATAAAAATTAACCCTTGTCTGCACTGAAATAGGTCAAATTTTGTGTTTATATTTCATAGGTATTATTAATTGATGATCTTATGAAATTTATTCTCTAATTATAAATGGTAATGTCAAGTCTACTGTTTTCAATTCTTGTTACATTTTGATTAAATTAAACAAGATATTCATAATGTCTACATGGCCCACTGTTAGCACCAGTTTTTTTTTTTAAAGATGGTATTTTAATTAATATTTGCTATCAATTTTAATCTTTTTTGTTAATGTAATTTTCCATTTCAACTAAAAAGTTAAAATAATAATTAATCTTGTTTTCAAAGTGTTTAGTAATTTGTTTAGTGTGAGAAAGTAAAGAATGATATTAATTTAATAATTATTTTCCATGTCTTGAAGTATAATTATTTTTTAAAAATAAAAATTTAGTTCTATCACTAGGCTAATTTAACTCTGCGAAAGGAGGAGGCCAGTTACTTCACTCATAAAAATAAATTGCTACAGAAACTTCAACAAGAAAAACCAACAAATTTCAGCCCTGAGAAGAGAGGACTCTTCTTCTCCAAGAAGAGCTATGAAGCCTTGTGGCCAAACTCAGGCTATACTGGAAGCCTCAAAACCGAAGACCCTCCTTTCTAAGGAAACAAACTTTGGCACGTGGAACATCAGAACCATGTATGAAGCAGGGAAAGCAGCACAGGTGGCAGCAGAAATTAGATCTTACAAACTTACACTGCTTGGTATCTGTGAAACAAGATGGATACAAGCTGAGCAAATAACTTTGGCCTCTGGAGAAATGATAATATACTAGGGGCATGAGGAGGAAGATGCTCCGCACACGCAAAGAGTCGCTTTGATGTTGTCAAGGAAGGCACAGGATACATTGATTGGATGGGAAGCGCATGGACCAAAAATAATAACAGCAAACTTCCGAACCAAGAAAAAGAAAATAAAGATGAACATAATGCAGTGTTACGCACCCACCAACGATAGCAAAGAAGAAGAGAAAGAAACATTCTACAATAGACTATAAGCAGTAATAGAAAAATTCCCAAATAGAAACCTGAATATCTTAATGGGAGACCTTAATGCCAAGATAGGAAAAGACAACAGTAGGTATGAGGAAATCATGGGACGCCATGGTCAGAGGAATGAGAACGGAGAAAGACTAGCGGACTTCTGCGCAACAAATGAGCTGGTTATTGGAGGAAGCGAATTTCAACATAAAAACATACGCAAGATAACATGGGTATCCCCAGACAATAAAACGCAAAACCAAATAGATCACATATGTATCAGTAAAAATTTAGAAAGTCTCTACAAGATGTACGAGCAAAAAGAGGAGCAGATGTCGCATCCGATCATCATCTTGTTTGGGCGAGACGAAAGTTAAAGCTGAAGAAAAACTGGGAACAGCCAACTGCTAAGCGAACCAAATTCAATGTGGCACTTCTGGCAAATGAGAAGAAAAGGGAAGAATTCAGTGCTATCTTGAAGAATAAGTTCCAAGCGCTGGAAGATCAAACAGAAGACCAAACAGAAGATGACCAAGAAGAACACTGGCAAAGTATAAAGGCGTCTGTAACATCCACCATCCAAGTTTTAGGATCAGTGAGCCAGAAACAAAAAGACTGGCTCTCACTAAACACACTGCAAAAAATAAAAGAGAGAAAAGAAATGAAAAATACAGTTAACAGCAGCCGCACCAGGGCGGAGAAAACAAAAGCACAAGAGAAATAGAAAGATGCAAATCAAAAGGTAAAAAACAGCATTAGAAAAGATAAAAATGCCTACTTGGATGGCCTAGCATCAACAGAAGAAGAAGCAGCCAGGAAGAGCAACTTGAAAAAGCTTTACAACATAACAAGAAAACTGTCAGGGAAATACAAAAGGCCAGAGAGACCTATCAAAGATAGAGAAGGTAGATCAATAACAGAAAGGAAAGAGCAACAAAATAGATAGGTGGAATACTTAAAGGAACTATTAAACAGACCCCCACCCACAGACGCACCAGACATAAAACCAGCAAAAGAAGACTTACAAATAGAAGAAAACGCACCAAATAAGGAAGAAATAGCTCTTGCCATCAAGCAGCTCAAAATAGGGAAAGCGCAGGGACCAGATAACATCACAGCAGAGATGATGAGAGCTGATATAGATACAATAGTCAACATGCTGCACCCTCTGTTTGAAAAGATATAGGAAGAAGAGAGAGTTCCAAAAGATTGGAAAGAAGGATACCTGATCAAGAAACCAAAGAAAGGGGATCTCGGCAATTGTGCAAATTACAGAGGAATCACACTGCTGTCTGTACCAGGAAAGGTCTTTAACAGAATTATTTTGAATAGAATGAGAGACCAGGTCGACATGCAGCTACGAGATCAACAGGCCGGCTTCCGCCATAAACCGATCATGCACAGATCAAATTGCAACACTAAGAATCATTCTAGAACAGTCCATCGAATGGAACTCCCCCCTATATATAAATTTTATAGACTACCAAAAGGCCTTTGATAGCCTGAACAGACAAACCTTGTGGAAACTTTTCGGCACTATGGAGTACCAGGGAAACTAGTTAGGATCATTCAGAGCTCTTATGAAGAAATGATATGCAGGGTGGTCCACGAAGGTAGACTTACAGATTCCTTTACAGTGGAAACAGGATTCAGACAAGGATGCCTCCTGTCCCCATTTCTATTCATCCTTGCCATTGACTGGATAATGAAAAAATCCACAGACAAAAAGAGGAATGGGATACAGTGGACACTCTGGGAACAACTGAATGATCTAGACTTTGCAGACGACATTACACTTCTGTCCCACAACCAGCAACAAATGCAGGAAAAGACAAAAGATGTTGCCACCATTTCAGCACAGCTTGGACTCAATATAAATAAAAGCAAGACATAAATCATGAAGGTAAACTCATTCAACCAAGAGCATATTTGTCTGGAAGGAAAGGCACTGGAAGAGGTGGAGTCCTTCAATTACTTAGGCAGCACAATAGACACAAATGGCGGATCCGATGCTGACGTAAGGGCCATAATTGGAAAAGCTAGATCCGCATTTGTGCTATTAAAGAAAATATGGGAGTCGAAGGAGCTGAAACTGCAAAGCAAAGTCAGAATCTTTAATGCAAATGTCAAAACAGTCCTACTATATGGTGCAGAAACTTGGAAAGCAACAGTGAGCCTTATGCAGAAAGTGCAGACATTCATAAACACATGCCTTAGAAAGATCCTAAAAATCAAACGGCCAAATACTATCACCAACAAAGATCTACTAGAAAGGACATACCAAGTGCCCATTGATGAAGATCTCATAAAGAAAAGATGGAGGTGGATAGGGCATACTTTCCGAAAACCCCCAGATAGCACCACCAGACAATGTCTAACATGGAACCCACGGGGAAAGAGAAAGAGAGGAAGGCCTAAGAATACATGGAGACGCAAGCTAGAGGCAGACACACAAAATATGGGATAAACCTGGAAGCAATAGGAAAGGAAAGCACAGGACCGTGATGAGTGGAAAATTCTTGTAGATGGCCTATGCCCAGACGGGGTAGAAAGGCATAAGTAAGTCATTACTAGGCTAATTTGTACCATGTCATTTTAAAAAAAAAAAATTTAAAAACTTGTTTCAAAAAAATCTTTGAATAAAACTATATCTTTCATAATTTTAAAAAAAAAAAAAAAATCACCATGACAATGTCCAGTTGCATTTCAAAACCAATCTGGCAAATGCACTCATAGCCTCCTATTCTGTTGACACAATTTGAATGGCTGGTGTAGAAAGAGGAGGAATACACTTGGCACTCATCAACATCTTCTGTACAGCTGAGCCCCATCCAATCCATCTTTGCACAAAGAAACACCACTGATTATCACAGAACAAGCTGTTTTCCTAGTTACAGATATAAGCGTTGGAGAACGTCTTCCCATAGGTAAAGTTAGAGCAGGCTGTAGTAGGAAAATAATTTCCTTATTAAGTCTTACATTTTTAAACTTTAATTTAAGCTGTCAGCAAGAGCTGATTAATTTCTAAATACTTTTTATTAGATGAAAACTAAATAAAAAAATCATTTGGGGAAAATTAATTAAAAATAAAGATGAATAAAATGTATTTTAGCACATAAAGCATTATATTTACAGTTTATATAACATAGAAATCTTACCATGGCCAATGTAATCAGCATAAAATCCATGTTCTGTTGTGTGAACTTGATCAGATATGGATTCAATAAGCATTTTATTTCTTGAGCTTCGGATGATCCCAGGCTTCAAATAACCACAATAATGACCAATTAAAGGGTCCATCGTAGTGAGGCCATCATATATTGCTATGTAATCATGTGCACACTTAGGGTAACTTTCCACATCAAGTTCATGAAAACTATGAGACAAATTTAAATATAAAAAACCAAATAAAATATAAATTTGAAAAAAAGAAAAAAATAATGTTCAGCTGCAAAAGATATATTTTAAGAAACAAATAAAACGTACTATTTATGAGCCCACCCAAAAAAAGGTGGTTTGGGGGGGGTGGGGGGGGGTGCTCTGTTAAAGTTGAATGAATTCAATAAATTTTATAATCATTAGATATCCAATTATTGCTTAGGCCTAAAACAAAAAGTTAATGTAGAGCAATATCTACAATACTTTGTTTTCCAACATTTCTACAACAAAATAAAAAAAAAATAGATTTAATTCAGTCCTGCACTAACTGTGAAGTGAAAAGACTCAAGGGAACTTAAAACTTCAAGCAAAAACAGTATTTGTTAAACTTTTTTGGATCACCTGCGTTATGTTTTGCTAGCAGAGGAAAAAAATAAGTTACTTCAGATTAAGTTTTGGCTGATGTGTAGCTGATAAGACAGACTGGTTGATGTGTAGCTGATAAGACAGACTGGCTGATGTGTAGCCGAAAAGACAGACTGGCTGATGTGTAGCTGATAAAACAGACTGACTGATACGAGTAATCGGTAAGACAGGGCTGACGTGAAGCTGATGAGGCAGACTGGCTGATAAGTCACACTAGGTGATTTGTAGCTGATAAGACAGATAAGACAAGACTGGCCGATGTGTAACATCTAAGACAGACTGGCTGATGCATAACAGATAAGACAGACTAGGTGATGTGTAGCGGATAAGACAGACTGGCTGTACTGCTTTTAACAAATTAAAAGTAGAAGAAAATTGCTAAATAACATCAATTTTTTGACAATTACTCATTTATAGTAGTTCTATAATAATGATTTAGTAATTTATATAAATAAAGACCCAGAGTTTTAAAATGTATAAATTACTACCTTGAGAGATCAAACGGTCTATATTATTTGGCCCAGAATTGAATCCAGTAAAACTACCAATTATACAAACATGTTGTACTCCTTTCAAAATTGCTCCATTATAAAATTACAGAAAAGATCTATACACATGCCCAGATGAAGGAGCCCTGCAGATTTTTCAACTTTGCTTTAAATACTTCAAGCCCAAAGGGGTATAATGTAAGGATGATGATGATAATGATAATACCCTTCTCATTACACCAATGATGAAATTCTTCCGAGATGAAGCTAGTAGCATTATCACTGACTATGGTGTGTGGATAGCAATGAGCGAAATGAGCAAAATCTTCCTCCAGAAGATCAATGGTGGTTTTGGTCGATGTAGATGTTGTCCTGTGGATACACGAATACTTTTAATAAGCATCTATCATCACCAACCAATGTGATCCCTTAAAGTTAATGGCATGGTCGATATGCACTCCACTCCATGGTTTTTCTGGCAGCACCCATGGTGGATACTTGCTTTGTTTGGGTCTCTGGTGTGTTCTGCACATGCTTGGCATGTTCGACTTATCTTCATGATTTGAGCATCAAGTCCGGGCCAATATACAGATGATCTGGCTAACTGTTTCATCCGCTCAATTCCAGAATGTCTTGTATGCAGGATTTGGAGAATCTGAGCTTGTAGCATTTTTGGTAACACAATTCTTGAACCATAAAATAGACAATTTGGCTCCACGGAGAGTGAGTCTTGAATAATTTTAAAAGCTGCAATATTAGCTGCATCCTTGTTCAAGTTCGCTTTGTTTGTAGAGGACGGCCAGACCTCTTGACAATATCTCATTACTGTAGACACAGTAGAATCTTTAAGTGACTCTTTAGCAAGGACTCCTGGGTCTGTTGGTCTGATCTGTAAACTGATTTGTTTGATCATACATACAGAATCCATGTCTGCTTCACTTTCTTCACCATCAAAAATGTCATCAGGCCCTGAGGGTAGATGACTAAGAGCATCCGCATTGCAATGTTCAGTTGACTTACGGATTTGTTCACAACCTTTACTCGGTGAATTTTGATTACTATTGTGATTTATCCTTGTTTGAAACTGCGTGTCTATTGAATTGAAATCCTGAGTTTCTTTATTGCGGTTCTTCCCAACAAATTTAAGTTGTGATTTTTCACTACTACAAATGACAGATTTGTATTTATTTCCCCTGCCTCAGCATGTATCTCAACTCCTCCCAAAACATTAAGTAGGTCACCACACGCTGACTCGTAATTAACAGATACTGGGCTCAAGTTGGGTTGTCCCAGATTTCGCCGAACAGATTCAGACATAAGATTTTCTCTGGCTCCGGTGTCAATTTCGGATTTGCCTTCTTATTCTTTTGAGATGAATTGGTTTCTGTTTTGGAGAATTCTCTTTCTTATTAAGACAAACTCTTTCTAGATGTCCTCTTTTGTGGCAAAAGCGGCTGATCATGTCTTTATACTTGCAGACATTTCCTTTATGGCCTCTTACTCCACACCTGCCACAAGTTCCAATCAGAAAATCCTGTCTTTGAGATGGAGAAAATTTCTCTGCTGTCTGATGTTGCTTATTTCTTTTTGTCTGAATTTTATTGATAGGAGCTTCATCATGGACTATTTCTTTGGCACATTTGGCTGCCTTCTCTTTTTCAACAGCTATTTCTACTGTCTTGTTAAATGATAATTCAGTGTTCTTCATCCTAAACAAAATTTTCAATACAGCCTCGTTCTTTACAGAACACATGAATCTTGTTCGTAAAGCTTCATCTAGAGGATTTTTTATATTATCAAACTCACAAGTGGCTGCATCCTGTTTTAATCTAGCTGCCAATTCTTTGATTGTCTGCCCTGGTTTCCTACTTGAATCTGACCAAAATTTGAATCTTTTCCTGATCACAAACTTGGTCAGATCAAACTGAACCATCATTACCATATTTTTTTCTTCCATGTTTAAATCATTTAATTTTGGTGGTGGTTCTCTTTGTTGACAACATTTTATGGAGTTCTGGCGTTTGCCTAGTTAAGAAAATTTGTGCCTGCTTTCCCTTTGGCACATATCTAGCGTAGTAGTCCGTGAATATTTCCTCATTACTATTGAAACTTGTGAATTTTATATTACTAGCAGTATACCCTGTTGCTAGTTTTAACAGTAGCTCATTCTGCTGAATTAGCCTTTGAATGATGTCCATTTGGGTCAGATTTGACTCCACCATTGTGTGTATACCTCTTTAATTACGTCAATTCTGGGTTGCATTGGGTTATTGATACTGACCATCATACTGTGTTGTTAATACTGGCCACAATTTGTTATGTTTATACTGGCCACCTGAGACAGTTTACTCATTCTTTACTGGTTTGTGACAACAATGAAGGCTGATAAATAAAGAAAGAATATTTTTCTATTTTCTTTATAGTCTACAGCCTACAGGTCTCTTGTTATGATGGCTGAATCCATGTCAAATGAAATCATACATCTAAATGTTGGGGGAACAAGATTTTCAACTTGAAAACAAACATTAACCTGGAATCCTGAAACATTTTTCACAAGTTTACTAAGTGGGCGAATTTCTTCAGAGAGAGATGAAACCGGTGCTATTTTCATTGACAGAGATCCCAAGCTTTTTTCTGTTATCCTCAACTTTCTCCGAACTAAAGAAATCCAATTGAGAAATGTCTACTTATCAGCTCTCAGACACGAGGCAGAATTTTACCGTATCAATGCTCTAGTGGGACGCCTTGCATTATGTGAAGATTTAGACCACTCCTCTTGTGGTGATGTTTTGTTTCATGGATATTTCCAGCCTCCAACTCCTCCCTTACAGACCTCCTCCAAATTGCACCATTCTGTTGTTAGTGTGGAGGGTGGAGACACTAGCAGAGCAAGTGGGGCATCACATGGACAACCAAGAAGCTCATCAGGAGATTGGATAGGTGCCTCAAATAGACAAGCATCAACTGGTCCAGTCCGCTAGTCCACCATAACACGAGGTGAACTTAAGATCAAAATCACAGAAATCGAGGTCACCAAAAAACAGACTTTTAAATGCTTTTCACTCTTTAAATTTGGCCAGTCTTGCATTTTCTTAAGTTGGAAACTAATAGCAACAATTTGTCGCTCTTGTTAAATTAAAGTATAATAATATTATCCAATCATTTTTTTTCATTTTGAGATTATAACTGGTCATACAAATTTTTATTTTCTTCAATTAAAATTGAGTACTTAAATTTTGCAAAATTGTTATGCTCTCAGATATTGCTATGGTCAAGTGTTTCTTAAATTCAGTACTGACCACAGTATTCATTTTCTGTAAATTCTTAACTGCATTACAAACATTTAAAAAAAAAAAATCCTTAAAATTATTTGGGTAAAAAAAGAAAATATAACTGCATAATTTAGTCCCAGTATACAAAGATTTTCTTTTCAATACTTGTTCAGAATTAAAGCTTTTTTTTTTTCTTTTACCTTACTAATTCTTTTAAAGACAACTTAAAACTATTCTCACACATGTAAGTTTTCCACCCATATTCACACATAACAAACTCATTTCAATTTCAGACATTTGTATATTTTCTACCAAAAAAATCTTTTAATTTTACTGTTATGACAGATATAAATAGTAAAATAATAACTTGGTGATCACCTTGACATATTTCCCCAAACAACATGGTCCCACTAGGACAGTAACACTGTTTTACAGTCTTGTTGTCTTTGGTAACTTTAGCACAGAGATGTGAGCAGGACCTTTGGGTTCATTCAGCACCAGGCTGAACTAAATACATAAGAATCAGCAAGGCTTTAAGAAAGAAATAAAACTATGTAACATATACACAAATAAGATGACTCAACCAAACATTAGCTTGGTCGAGAAAGGTGGAGGTATATCACTTCTTGATGAATTTGTGTTGTGAACAGAAACTTAAAAATTAAAAAAATGTTGGATGGCTGGCTACTGGCTTTAACACAATCTTGTATTAAATGTACTGTTGTTTTTTTTCTAACAATTTATCCAGCGATTGGGTGAAAAATAAAACTAAAACAATGTTTTAAAAAACTGTTTTTTTTGGTTAAGAAGAAATTCAATCTTTTTAAAAAATACCCATGATTTAGGTTCAATCACCTTGCAAAACACGACTTAATCTCTAATAGAGCAAAACATGACTTAATCTCTACTAAAGCAAAACATGACTTAATCTCTACTAGAGCAAAAAAATTAATGTTTGAATGAATTATAAGCTATACCGGTAACCAAAAAGAAAAGAAAAAAGGTAATATAGTTTTATTATAGCTGAAAAAAATCCCACTCTATTTATGAAACTCTAATATGAAATTGTTCACAGCAATGTAAACAGATTTGTACACAAACCTTGAACTGCATTGTTAGATTGAAGAAAGTGAAGACCTTGCTTTGCTTTACATTCATATCCCAAACAGAAAGGCATATATTAATACATTGTATTAAATATACTGATATAAATAGTGCATAGTTAGCTAAGCTACAATTTATCTATAATTGTTAACATTATTAAAATTATTTTAAATACAGCATTAGTTCTGAAAAATAAAATTATCATTAAAACAAGCGTTATTTAGCTTGTGACGTCGAACAGCAGAATTGGGTCACAGAATGTGGAGATGCAGTCTGTGTTAAAAAATGACAAATTAAGTCGTACTTTAAAAATTCATAACTTTAAAACTAAAACAGCTAAAAATATGATTTTGGTGTTATAATTCTTTAAAAAAATTAGCTCTATACAACTATGTTATTGGTCATTGGTTTATTTTTACAAAAAGTCAAAAAGTTTTAATTTTGTTATCAAAGTACCTACAAATGCTATTCCAATGTCATTTGTGGTAGTTCATTTTAGTTAAACTGAAGAAGTAAGTTTATAAACGTATAGTCCATACAATTATCTTTCATTTGATATCAAATTTTGTCATACATTACAAACCGTACCCAATATTTATTCAAATATTTTTTTTTTTAAATCCAACCTCTCCTCTCACTTCTGATACCGGATCCGAATAGCCACTTCTTATATTTAATTACCTTCACTGTCTCTAGTGATGCTTTTTCCAGAATAACAATCAATCTTTTATCACTTGTGTCTTTCAAAACACTTTTGATAATTTTTGGCTTTTGAACAAATTCCGACTGTTCATCGTCGTGCATTTCCATGTTGTTTTTTTTCAGCTTTGTTTAGCTAGAATAAACTGTGAAGGTTTTTAATTTCAATACTGACAAACTTAAATTTATGTCAAGAGAGCTCGAGGCATTAATATTATTATAATCTCGGTGAATTACAAGATCGAAATATATTTAAATTTTCAGGCCAATTTAATTATTAGTCAACTACTTCAACAACTGACAAACTTTTTAATGTAAAGGAGTTATTATAGATGGGAATCTTTGGCTAAAACCGAGGACGGCTGCCACGGCGTCTTTTGTTTCTTTATTAAAGTTGCAGTGAATTAGAGTTAGGTTTAGGGATCGATTTAGGGTTCAGGTTAGGCATAGTGGCGGCATAGGCATAGGGATCGAGTTGGGGTTCAGGTTAGATATTGGGATCGATTTATGGATACATTCGTGAAATTCGATAAAAAAAAGTGGCAGGCGTCCCCATTTTTAACCGAATCTTTCTTTATTTAATTTTTTTGTTGTTGGATTAATTTACTTTTTTTTAAAAAGTACAGAATTTAAATAGTTATTTAGCTAAAGTTAAAGGCTAAGCTGTTGTTTGTTTACCATTGATACACAGAAACCATTGATTTAATATTTAGTCATACAAATACATCCATAATATAAATATAAAGCAACCCAAAATTTGAAGAAGTGTATCCAAAACAAAGTCGTCGTGGGCCGCTAAATCTGAAACAGCCCGGAAGGCTTTTAAATAAAGTTAATGTCTAATGTAAATTAAAATCTAACTAACTGTATTAATATTACTCTAATTAAAATCTAACTAACTGTATGTATTAATATTAGTCTGTCTAAATTCTAACTAAAGACTAAAGTAAAGGCATTAAATTGATTTAAAGTTAAAATAAAAGTCTCAATTTTGATATGATTAGCCTATGTTTATTATTATTAATTTATCAACTGCTTTTCTCTTTTTAAATGAGAAAAATAAACAAAAGTGCCCCATCTCTTGGCATTGCCATCATGTTTCATATTCATATATTTATTTATTTTATATTTATTTTATATGAGAATCTAGTAGAAAGCTAAGATTTTGTTTGTTGATAACTAGCATTGGTAGCATTCCGATTATCATGCCAATTCCTTTTTTTTCTTTCTTTTTTTTGTTAAGTGTTTTAACAAAAATAGTTATTCCTATTTCGCCAATTTAAAATGGTTTCTGTGTATTTAGATAAAAATGTTTTAAAGTAGACCTATAGTGAAGAGGCAAATGAAGAAAGTTATAGTGGTTTGAAATTCGAAATAAAAATTTTAATCTACTGAATATTTGGAAATTCAAACTTTATTTGCTTACGAAATTCCCTCAGATAAAATCACACATTCATAAATATAATGTCATCTGCCTCTGTAAACAACTCATTTCTTAAAGTAGTTATGCAGTTCATATGCAATTTATAAAATGACCAGTTTTCAAAAGCCATAATAATGATTAGACCTTTCTAATAAACCTGTTTTTTTTTTACTCTGGTAAAATTAGGAGATATTTAGAAAAGTTATTCTGAGCATTATAATTACGAAGTGGCTATTCAGACCCTGCTACCAGAAGCGAGAGGTTGAGATTAAAAAATGTTTAAAATATTATGGTTGGGTTTGCAAGAAAAGTTTTGATATCGAATAAAAGATAAATGAATGGAATATATTAATTATATATCTTTGTAAACTTAATTCTTCAGTTTAACTAAAATAAACTACCATAAATAACATCTGTAAAAGCATTTAGTCAAAATGGATCCGGACACGCATCACTACTCGGACCTGGGTCCATTTAAACTAAATTTGGGGGGGGGCAAAAATTCTTATCTCGCCTGAGGTGGCACTAGCCCTAGCTACCCTCCTGCATCAGCAATAATATATCTAAAAAAACATGTGCAGTTCACAAGAAAATTCTGTTCCCAAAAAGTCCCACCTGAGGCAAACTGTCTCCACACTAACGAATGCCATTGCTTGAACACATATCAATTACTTGACAATAAAAACTAAAGAAAAGATAGAAGTTTTTATATTTATTACTTATTTTCTGTTTGTTTTTTTTTTTGGCATTCTTAGCCATTTATCATAAAGCAATTAGAATTGTTCATTCTTATTTATTTAAATTACATTATTCTCGTGGGAGATGCTGATCTTCTATCGAGCGCCTCCTCAGCCGGCGGATAGGGGAAAGCCCGCCAGATATGGAGGGTACCGGGGAAATAAAATACCCGGGGCGGACCAAAATCAGCCCTACTGCCTTGTAGGAAGTGGAGGGATCCACAAAGGCTAGGGACCTAACCCGAACAAAGGCAGCTACCCATTGAGCTGTGAGGGGCAACCCCCCAAGTGGTTGTGCGCAAGGCCAACAACCCTGCCATGTAAAAAAATCATAGTTACAAAAGCACCGAAAAGAGTAACAAAAGACATTTCAGTCCTGGGAGAGGATGGATTCCTTGAGGAGGAAAATATGACGCCTAATAGTGAAAGCCAAAACCTGGAAGCTATTAAGCCGACAACCATCATCTCTACCAGGACTACCACCGTCATTGGCGCTTGGAATGTCCGCACCATGT
>CAXITT010000222.1:750881-825139 GCA_964033795.1 Lymnaea stagnalis
TACAGAGGGATCACCCTGCTGTCCATCCCAGGAAAGGTTTTCAACCGTGTACTACTTAACAGGATGAAAAACGCTGTAGACCCTCTGTTGCGGGACGAACAAGCCGGCTTTCGCACCAACAGATCCTGCATGGACCAGATAGCGACACTGCGCATCATTCTAGAGCAGTCACTAGAGTGGAACTCGCCGCTCTATGTCAACTTTGTTGACTATGAAAAAGCCTTCGACAGTGTTGACAGGCAAACCCTGTGGAGATTGCTAAGGCATTACGGGGTGCCACAGAAGATTACTGATATAATCAGAAACATGTACGAAGGGATAAACTGCCGAGTTATCCATGGCCAGCAGTTGACAGATGCTTTCCAGGTGAAGACTGGTGTGAGACAAGGTTGCTTGCTGTCACCATTCCTCTTCCTGTTAGCCATTGACTGGGTGATGAAAACATCTACACAGCAGAAAAGAAATGGCATCCAATGGACCTTGTGGGATCAACTGGATGATCTTGACTTTGCTGATGATCTTGCACTTCTTGCACATACCCAACAACAGATGCAGGAGAAAACAAACATTGTCGCAGCCACTTCTGCTAGCATGGGTCTCAACATTCACAAAGGGAAGAGTAAAATCCTCAAGGTTAATGCCACCAGTACATCACCCATTATGCTTGAAGGAGAAGCCCTTGAGGAGGTGGACAGTTTTGTTTACCTTGGCAGCATGGTAGATAAACAAGGTGGTACAGATGCGGACGTCAAAATAAGGATAGGAAAAGCAAGAGCAGCCTTCCAACAACTCAAGAATGTTTGGGTCTCTAACAACTTAGGCAGCAAGTTAAAAGTAAGGATTTTTAACGCTATGGTAAAACCTGTGCTGCTATATGGAGCCGAGACATGGAGAACAACGGCCGTAAACCTGACCAGAATCCAGTCCTTCATCAACAACTGTCTAAGAAGGATTCTCAGAATTCACTGGCCAGACAAAATCAGCAACCAGGAACTGTGGCAGCGGACAAAACAGAAACCCATTGAGGAAGAGATTCTCCAGAAGCGGTGGAGGTGGATTGGTCATACACTAAGAAAACCTGCTTCTAACACAACAAAGCAAGCCCTGAAATGGAACCCACAGGGTAAGCGGAAAAGAGGCCGTCCAAGAAACACTTGGCGCCGAGAATTGGAGACAGACATCAAGAAAATTGGCCATGAATGGAAGATCCTGGAGAAGCTGGCCCAGGATAGAGATGCCTGGAGGTCTCTCGTAGGTGGCCTATGCCCTTGGAGGAACCGCAGACGCCGACGATGATCGGTGGATGCCCCTCATGGACGAGAAGGCTCAACAACAACAACATTCTTTTGTGTGAATTGGTTGTGGCTTGGGACCATCCATACATAAAGTACCCAGGCTTTTTTGTGACAATATTTACCAAACCTCCCCACCCAGTCGAAATTTGATACCGGTACGCTTTAAAATAATCACTTGCAAAATAAATTTTCACACTATTGAAAAAACTAGGCACTACTTAGTGACATCTAAGCCTACATCCAAAACAGAAGTTAAACATCAGCGTAGTTAAACATCACCGTCAATTTCAGCTTTTATAAGTCTGATAAAAAATATACGTTATTAAATGATTGACATCACATATGATATCCTTCCCCATTCACATGAAACCCCCCTTTTCCCCCAATGTCACAATCAACTTTCTGAAACTCTACCCGAGGGTGACTGACTAACTTATGGACAACACCTATCTGCCGACCGATCTTTCCACTTAAACTAAATCAAGCAGTTTTTAAACACTCTTGGTGCATTCAACTCAATAGAGAGAACATTAGAAAATAGGTAAAGATATTAATACGTTTTAACTCCTGTTTCGCTAGCAGACCGTAATCTCCATTTCTCCCCTCACCTACATAGTCCTTAGTTTTTTTTCCTGTGCAAAAACTGCCACATTAATGTAAATACTAATTAAGTTTTTAAGTGCACATTAGGACGGGTACCAACAGGCTAAATTTTATGTTATAACATCAGCATTATTTGACCGATGTTCATTTGGTGGCCCCTTTCTCTCCAGACTCTCCTAAATTTAGTTTCAAACGGCAGATGATGAAAATACCAAATACCTGTGCGGTAAGGTACACATAAGTCAATTTATTATATTAGGCTTGAAGTTTTCATCTAATGCAAGGTTATTTTTAAAAGTTTCTGGATCTGTCCCTATTCCTTGCAGCAGCTGAATGAATGGCTCGTCTACTCCTCTACTATGATTAATACCGGATTGCTGTAAATGTTAAGTATGAACTACTTGTTTTTAGTAAAGAACCAATACTGAGGGACATGAAGTTTAACAAATATTGCAAAAAAAAATTTATTTTACAGTAAACTTTATTAAACTTATGTATACAGCCATATTAAAATTTAGTACAAACAAAAAATATATTTCTAATCAACACCGCGCCATGAAAATCACTTACTTATGGGAATAACACACAGACAGTTACTAATTATGGGAAATAAAACCTACATATACAATTTAGCATGGATATAACCCATATATACATCAATTTGCAACAAAAAAACACATATGTAAAGCATTAAAATAACAGGTACATTCACCAATTAGCTTAGTTTGGGAATAAGCATTGAAATAACACAGAATACCAATTATCTTATAAAAAAATACATAAACTATTGCCATGAAGAATCACAAACATTCACCGATTAGCATGGAAAAAAAATCAATTTCATACACAAAAAAGCATGAAAATCATACAAAGACCTATTGGGAGTTAAACACCAGTTAGTATAAGTAATAAGGTTTCCAATAAAGATTCATACAAATACAATCATTTGTAGTAATCACTAGAGTAACTAGTGCCCTTAACCGATTACAATTAGTGGACTCTATGAAACATCACTAGGCTCGATATATTTAATGATCCGTATATTTAAGTTAAGGCTAATCAAGATATAGAATATAGTATTATATTATAATATTAGGTTATAAAAATCACAACTGACCGCTCCAGTCTTACTTCCTGCTGTTTGAATATATCGTTATTTTTATTTATTTATTTGTTGCAACTTCACAAGTTTAAAGAGTTTAATGACACTATATTAAAATACATTTACATACCTATAAAGTTATTCAATTTTAATAATAGTTAGTCAAGTATTAAACATGTGCAATCTGTTTTCAAATTATAGTTCAAAGTAAAAGCATGATTATGATTATGACTAAAAATTAGGCATCAATTCAGAATCATATGCTTTTTTTTCTAACTTAGATTAAGAGCGCAAAGAAAATAATAGGGCACGTTTCATAAATTATAATTGAATCAAAAGTGTTTTTTCCCCTTAAAATGTGCTACCTTTGTTACAAGTTTCCTGAATAACAGATTTGTTTTGTTTTTTTTGTTTTTTTTGTGTGTGTTTTTAAACAGGGCTGCCACTCACTTTTTTTAAATTTCCCAAGATTTGCTGAACAAATTTCCCAAGATTTCCCAAGATCATATAAATATATAAGAGTTTTTTTTTTTAAAGGGTTTTTTCTATGTCATTAATGTAATAACAGATTAAATTAATGACCCTGAAAACATGGTACATTAATGGACTGAAATTTATTGAAAAAGACATTAAAAAAATGTTTATCACATAAAAGAAACAATTTGTTGTTTTTTTAAAATAATTTATAATCCAAAATATCAAGACCCACTGGAGTTAGGCTACTAAATATTACCTCCGAATTCTCTGGTAAAAATATCATCTACAATACATGTGTAATAGAAGTCACTTGGAAACAAAGCTTATAATCAACACAGAATTCCTTTTACAAGGGCAAAGGGTTCTTCATCAAAAAATGATTTTTCTTATTGTAAGTCTGTCGATTAGAAGTGGGGTTTGCAAAGCAATGAAGCAAAATTTATTAATAATAATTGTAGTTAAAATGGATTGATATTATTATGAAAACAATAAGTATTTTTTTTCTTGTAAATTTACATTATAACGATTTTTTCAACAACAAAAAAAAAATACCTTTAAAGGTATTGTTCATTTATAATCCTACAACGTAGGCCCATACTTTTAATATCTTAGTACTTAGTTACCTGTGTTTCAATCCACAAATATTTTTTTTCCAATTGATGAAAATTAGACTGGATTTTTTATAGATGCATTACATTTTGAACACATTGTAGAAGTAATTGAAATAATCAAATTTTACTATGGCATCATGGAGTCTTGATTGAAGACTATTGTTCACTCTTCGGCTTGTACTGTTTTTCGTATGGTTACTAATGTCTAATAGCCTAATGATAAAGTTTCCGAGCCTACCCCTCTCCCCATTTAATAAAAATTCAAAACCTGTATGTAATTTGTAAATCTTAATTTTTTTTTTAAAAAAGAAGAGAAAATTGAATTTTTCTTTAATTATTAACTTTTTAACAATTCACAATAATATTAACTTTAATATCAGAAGAGTTTTTATTTATTTGATGAGTGGATTTAAAAATTAAAACCAGAGAAAAAAAATAAAACAATTAATCTGTAGCCTTGTTACTTTAAAAATTATTTTGCTTTATTTTCACTATATTTTGTATCACATATTGTTGAGTTTTTTCAAAAATGTAATAAAATTTCCCCCCCAGTTAAGATTTCCCAAGATTTTGCCTGATTTTCAAAATTATTCCCCAGATCCCAAGGGGGGTCGTGAATTCCCAAGATCTTGGGAAATTTCCCAAGGTGTGGTAGCCCTTTTTTTAAATACTTTGCGTTCAGTATGCTATGTGATCCACATAGGCTGCGGCCCACATAGTTAAAATTAAAATGGGAGATCATTCCACTTTAAATTCCAGTGATGTCAATAATGCTAATATTAATACTAGTAATAGTGGTAGACTACCAGGTAGTTTCAGTTTGAGTGAACCTAGACACTGTGGATGTAAAGGAATTAGGACATGCCGCCTGTGTGGATACTCCAAGTCAAAGCAAAATATCATTCAAACACCACTTTATGGACTTGACTGCCAGGATAATAATGAAAAGGTTTGCAGAGGCGTAACTTGTAAATAACTTGTATTAGTATTACGTGACGTAGCCTACATTATATTATATTATATATGCATCGGCATCATATTCATAATGAAGATGTCTGTCATGAATGGTCGTAATCTACCACTTGAGCGTCTGTCATGAATGGTCGTAATCTACCACTTGAGCGTCGGCCAAGAAAAAATCCAGTTTTTCCGGTTGGAAGGGCTATACTTACTGTACAGACTATACAACTATTCTTACATTGGAGTCTGTTAATAGTTTTGCTTCCGTATAGAGGCTATAAAGTTATGTAGCACAATACTAATACATTTAAATACTTATTACTATTACTGCCAAGCTACCGATATGCCAGAAAGAAAGAGAGACAACAATTATTTTTTTTTTATGCAGATGACGCGGATGTCCACACACAGAATGTGGAAAACTTGAATGCTCAGAAAGCATAAACTGAAAAGACAGTTTGGCACAAGTCACAAGAAGCGCCTGTGATCTTTCCCCTTCATATTTAAGTGGATTCATGTACCACAACCGTTTTCGTGGAAATTATATTTTTTTAAACTTCATTGTCAACTTGGGGGATAACTATGCATCATTCCATTTTCACACATTATGTTCTATTTCAAAAAAATTGTTATAGTTTTTCTATTTAAAAAAAATTGTCTATTATAATGGGAATGAATACGTACAACCAATGTCATTAAAAATAATATAAGAATAGTTGTTTAAATAGCCCTTCCAACCGGAACAGCTGAATTTTTTCTTGGCCGACGCTCAAGTGGTAGATTACCGAATGGTCCAAGTTCAATGCCAATTCATTAGAATCAGATTCATACCCAATATAACTTGTCAAAATTATCTTTTTTATTTTAAATTATTATGTTAGGTAACTAATAATGCTAAACCTATTGTCATTGTCAGTATTGTCTGTTGAGGCTACTGTCTGTATGAGTAATGCCAATGGATAATTGACAACATTGGCTGCCCCTGGGTAAAAATAAGGAGGGGAAGAGGTTTTAGTTTTAAGTTTGTTAGAGTGGCTTTCAAAACTAAAATTATGTATTTTATTATACTATTGGCATTGGTAATCTACCACTTGAGCCTCGTCAAGAAAAAATCCAGTTGCTCCAGTTGAAAGGTCTATTTAAACAATTATTCTTATATTATTTTTTATGACATTGCAACGGCCGATTGTACATATTCATTCCAGCACATATAGAATTAATACAAATAAAACAAGACAATTTTTAAAAATAGAAAAACTAAAACAATTTAATTTTTGTTTTAAAAAGAAGAATTTAAACAATTTGAAAATGGAAATATGCATAGTTCTCCCCCAAGGTGACAATTACTTTTTAAAAAATATATTTTCCACAAAAACGGTTGCGGAACATGAATTCATGTAAATATGAAGAGAAAAGTTTGCTGGTTGTGCCAAACTGTCATTTCAATTAGCGCTTTACGCGCATCCACATGTTTTCAACATTCTGTCTGTGGACATCAGCGTAATCTCGATCAACAAAATTCCACCCAAGTGCTGAATTAGGGCATTTAGGGTCTGACGAATTCTGGAGTAGTGTGGACAGCCGCCATTTTTCTTCATTTCATATCTGATCTGTTTCAAACACTTCATGCATCTGCACTATTGTAGTCTCTCCTCTTCTTCTTCCTGCCATATTGGTAGCTTAGTAATTATTTAAATGTATTGTGCTAAATAACTTTATACGGGAGCGAAACCATTCACGGACACCATTGTTAAAATTTCCTTCAACCGCACCCATCCCTGGTCGTCTTGACGTAGACTAGAGTCTTGCCACTGGATATGGTGGGCCCAGACGAGAGAGTGAGGTTGACACCGCGCAACTCTTCCTCACTTTAAACAAAAGTCACCCGCGCAAGTCATCAGTCACCGGACAACTCGATGGTCCTCGTCGATCCTCGACGGACGGGCAATAATAATAAATTATTAAAATAGCCCTTCCAACCAGAACAACTGGACTTTTTCTTGGCCGACTCTCAAGTGGTAGATTGTCATACTATTTTAGTAATTTACATACTTTTTGTTGTTTTACTGGAAAAACAAATTCAAATAGAAATAAGTTTTAGGATGGTATAGGAAAGTAAATGGTGAAGAGATCGATGTGAAAGGGAGGTGCAAGGGAGTGGGGAAGGCAATGGACATGTGAGTGAGAAAAACCAGTTTTTCTGAGATGAGGACATGAGAACTGTTAAGGGGAAGCCGTTGGGGATAATAATAATGTGGAGGGAGAGGATAAAGAGTTTGAGGAAATTTGGAAGGTGAGTGCCCAGAAAATGTAGAGGTTGAGGCTGAGGTGCAGAGGTGTAAATGATGAGTGGGTGTGAGAGGAAATGAGTCTAAGGCTAAAGGGTGAAGAGGGTATGAGAATTTTTACTTGCAGGTATTGTAGATAAAATTGGTAATATTTTATTTCAATACATAATGTCAAATTGGTGAAATCGATGAAATCTTGCACTATCAGATTGGTGAAATCGGTAAAAAGTATATATGATGATATCTTTCACTGTTGATTTTTTCATCATATAGTATTAAATATATGAAGTGATGTTAATAATTATGTAAAGTACAAATTACTATTATTTTAAAAAAATAATAAAAGTTTACAATTAATTACAATAATAAGTATAAGTCATGGTCTAAAATGTTCTTTCAAATGTTTCAATGTGCCGGTAATAATAATACTTTAAAAAATTAAGACAAAACTCAAGTAAACCAGTGCATTTGAGTGTATATAAACGTATATCTAAATTTTTAAAAAACTATGTATTTAAAAGCTCTCAATGTAGAAACTAGTTTAACACTAGAAGTTAATAATTAAGATAATTTTAAATACATTTTTTTCCCCAAGCATGTTTTTGTAATTTCAGTCGAGGAAGGACATATTTTTGTACTGTGACATGTGTAAAAAAGCTTGGAAGCCAACAGATTTTGCTCAGCCTGCTTTTGGAACAGTCATTACTTTACCCAAAACTGATGCAGAACAGCTAAAAGTGCATACGAATGACCAAAAAATAATTGAAAACAAAATGTCAAATATCAGCTACCCTATAACATCTAAAGTAAAGATGTCAGACCATGAAAGCCAATGCATGCATAATGATTCAGTAGGTGCCATTCATCTTCAAGGAATTTCAATAATAGAGAACTTTGTATCTGAAGAGGAGGAAGCATTCTTGGTGACCTCAATAAATGACACTAATTTTGTCAACTCACAGTCAGGAAGAAGAAAACAGGTATATGCATATGTTTTTTAAAATTAAAACGTAATTTCATAACTATTTGCTAAACTCTGGCATTAAAAAAATCACTAAAAGCTAGAAAAGTTACCATAATGAAACATGCGTATTCTGTCCGTTCCCAAGACACACACTAAAACATGGTGAATGATCTTTCTCTTTCTGCGCCCCCAAACAATGGAATTCTTTGCCACTACACATATGCAATATACCAACCACCCAGGCCTTCAAAACTGCACTCAAAACATATCTTTTTAAATTATACTACCCTGACTGATTCCCCTCCTCTGATAAATGATCTTACTGGCTGCCGTCCATGGTTTGCCTTGTAAAAGTTATGTGGTGGGGTGGGTGAATATACATTGCTGTACTTTATTTCATAAATGTATTTTATTTTAATGTCATGATTAATGTCTCTTTTGATAAAATTTTTATGTACAGCGCGGTGAGCCAAGCCCTAGGCTGGAGTACCGCGCTATATAAGACCTCTTATTATTATTATTATTATCAGTACTAAAACCAAACATAACATTATATTAATTTTTTTTGGAAAAGAGGAATAAGAAGGCCACTCTTGCTGAAATCAGTCTTAAATAAATTATCTTCAAATTTAACCCCCCCCCCCTTTTTTTTTCCTTTATCACAAAAATGAAAATAAGTTATAATTTCATCATAAGTTATAAGTTCCTTTAGATCAGTTATGACAGGGGTGTCAAACTCAATTGCTCAGCGGGCCAAAACTCAAATCACACGTAAGTTTACGGGCGAAACAGGATAAACATCCAATAAGCTGAAAATTAACATTTGTTAAACTAAACATTAATTTAAATTAAAACAGAAACAAAATTTTAATAATAAGAAAATCATTGGCATACCCATTATCGAAGTGAGAACACTCTCGGGTAGCATATCGTTCAGGAAGGTTGCTAATTAGGGAATTTGATTTGCACTTTATATCGCAGGGCCATTAAAAATATTTTTGCCTAAAATTCTCTCTCGGGTCTGATATAATTGTATGCCGTGCCCGATGAGTTTGACACTTGTGAGTTATGATATCAAAACTTTAATGGTTTTTGTAATTTAAAAAAAAAAAAAAGTATGCAATCCCTTTACAAAAATAAATGTAATACTTTGATATTTTCTGATTGCACATTATCAAAAAACCTGGCAGAGTTGAACCTTGACTCCTGGTTAAATTTGGCCTTCTATAATTCTCACTCTGTTGCAAGGGCTTTGTTTCGAGCATCTTCTGTCTGTTTGACTTCCTCATTCACTGTTGTTCGCTAGCTTGATTTCCCATTCGTTGATTTCTATGTTGGCTTTCTCATATTATCGTAGCTGTAGTGATATGATAAACAATTTAATTTTCATTTTTAGAGTTTGAATTTGCCTACAAATGTAATTTTTTTTCCTCGAAGGATTTTGGACCAAAAGTGAACTTCAAGAAGCAAAAGATAAAATTATCTAGCTTCAGTGGCCTGCCAGCATACAGCCAATTTCTTTACAAGCGAATGAAAGCCAATCCATGTTTGAGGAACTTTGAGCCTATAGAACTTTGTAATTTAGAATATTGTAGTGAGAGGGGGGCTCACATAGATCCACACTTGGATGATGCATGGCTATGGGGTGAACGTCTCGTAACTCTAAACCTGCTTTCAGAAACTATCTTGACCTTTACTTTGGACACAGACGCCCATTTAGAAATACATGTTCCACTTCTGAGGCGATCCTTGATTATTGTTTCTTCTGAAGCAAGATATAAATGGAAACATAGTATTCACGAAGAGGACATCACAGGAAAAAGAGTTGCCATGACCTTCAGAGAATTATCAAAGGAGTTTTGCACTGGTGGTAGGCATGAGGAGGATGGGTTAAAATTATTAAAGATTGCTCTGACATTTCAAGGTATGGCTGTCGGTACTTGATCAGATGAGGAAAATAAAACTATCAAATTTGTTTGCTGAAACTCAAAACTCCTTCCGTTTTGACTGTTAAGAAAATGTTCCTAGCAACTGATTAATCAAAATTACATTTAAAAGATGTGAATAAATTATTTCCCTGGAGATTACTAACAGCAGAAGCCAACTAATAATTATAATTAATGCAATAGAAAATTCAAATTTTAAAAAAAAAAATGTAATTGAGACCAGGTGAATTTTTGTATGCAAATGCAAGTTCTTTCATTGGATGGAGTACTGGTATTGGAAAGCTGTCTAAAATTATCTGATTAATATTCTTCACCCTTGGAGTTAAAATAAAATCATTTAAAATAAAATCATTTAAAATAAAATCATTTAAAATTAATTAGAACATCAAATCTTTTTATGAAGGAAAGTGAAAGATATGCATGTTTTCATTTGTTTTGTACCGTAACTAAAGTTACACTTGGCTTTAAGTGAGCCTCAAGGCCTTGAAAGTTGAAAGAATGATTTTAGTTGGGTTTACATTTGCATTTTAGAAATATATGGGCGCCACTTTCACAATCTCTAAATAATTATAGACCTTATGGTATACATTTGCGCTTTTGATGGTTGGAATAAATGTATAAGTTGCCATGGGAACTATTTTCAAGGAGATGGAAATCAAGTTTAAACAAGATAAGCCTGCATTTTTCTTTGGCCTTAGGTTCACAGTTCTTGGATATATACAACTAGAAGTACCCATGCTCAATGCGCTTAGAGTTGGAAGTGATAGTTGTATATAACTGTGCCAATATTAATGCATAATTTGAAAAAATTTAAGGTTTCCAGAAATGGAAGACTTTGGGTGATTATCATTGAATCCTTTTATTTACCATTCATTTTTATTTTTTGACATAGCTCACAGCAATTTAAAAAAGAAAGACCTAAATTTTTTTAAAAAGAGACATTTAAAAGTTAATAGGATATATCTTAGTCTGTTGACAAAATTTAGATACATAGTCATGATTTAAAAAAATAAGTAATATAATACAAGAAAGTGTGAGAATAGTTGTTTTTAATTTCATAATGGAATGCTGGATTGCAAATATTTTAAAATCCTAAAAATATTGAAGTAAAAATTTTAAAAAATCAATTTCTTTCTAATAAGTTGTAACTTGAGAGGAATGTTCAATTTAAAACATTATAATTATAAGGCTTGTTCTTAAACTTAAAGACAGAGAACTGAGAAAGCAGATCTTGGCAATTTATTAAAGGGGGGTGAAACATTGTTAAAGGCATTTCATAATTTAAAAAAAAATCAAAGGCAAATTAATTCTTCATTTAAAAATTCTATCAAAAGATGATGATATCATATTATTAGTGTAAGACTGCTAAAACAAAAACTGCTACCATTCATCATTTAATGTTACAGGGATGGTGTAATGGATATCTCGATTGTGCAGTAAATATACATATTTTGGTAAATTGAGAATAATTTTTAAATTAATTTTCATGCTACAAAATTAATTTTCAAGCAGCTTAAATTTTTATATTTTAAATCTGCAGCCAGAGGGGAAAAAAATTAATCAATTTCTGTACCTGAAACAGTTAAACACTTAGAGAAAGTCCCCCAAAATCAAATAAAAATGAAGATCATTTAATCATCAACAAGTCATTTCTTATTTCTTTACACATGTATGTAGAAAACCATGATGTAGGCCTTCATTTAACTACCGGTATTTGTCAGGGCTTTATAAACTGAAATGTTAAAAATGTATCACTATTTTAAGTTGGCAGCTTTGTCACTTTGTGTGTCTGTATTTTAATATTAGTACTGGGAATTCTTACATTTCCAATGGCAATATTACATTTAAGAAACATAAATAAAGACTTTATTGACTTTCACAGATGAAATCCTTGTGTTTTCCCCCTAAGTGAATACAGACCCTATGGTACTAAATATTTTGTAATACATACAAATTCAATGGAAGCTTTTTCCCATAGATTGAAAAAATAATTTTGAGAAACAAATAAATTTTAATTTTATAGTAGATAATAAGTCTTGGATTTTGCATGCCGGTAGTCAAAATTAAAAACAACTGTTTAAAAAAATAGTGGTATACAAAGTACAATCAGTTATTAATAATAGCCAAAATATTTTTCATATCATGGGGGAAAAAATCTTTTGCAAAAAGTGTTGAGATAAATAAAAAATTACAATGTCAATAAAAAAAAAAGAGCAAAATTACAAGAAGTATCCTGGTTATATTAACATTTTTTAATTTCAATTACAAGTATTTACAACTTAAATGAAAATAAAATTGGTGCCAACATTTCTTTATATAAAATGAATATCACATTCTATTATTAGAGTGACATGAACTCCTTACCAATACCAGTGCCTATTTAAAATTCGAAGCCTTGGAACTGCGACCACTTGCATTTTGCTTTGGAAAATTGAACATAATTAAAAATAAATTAATGCAACTATTTCTAAATATTAAAGTAGTGTTAAAATAGTTTAACCATTATATTTCTAGCTCTACGAAAATTTATCTATTCATGGCGGCTATATCCGATTATATGCTTTTTGGGAAAATGATATCCAACTTCCCGGAAACATCTATCACTATTCCTCCAGTAACCCAGCTAGGGGTGGATAGAGGTGTGTTAAGTTTATAAAATACCACAGCCAAACCTTTGTTCATGAGAATGCTCCAGAAAAAGGGGGTTAAAGCTGCACATATGCTTTCCATAGGAGATGGGGTAATATAAAAAAAAACAGTTATTTAAAATTTTAACAGCATTTATTGCAACATACATTTTTGGTGACATGTGACCACAGGAAGACTCAGGAAACCTCTTGGTGTTTCTCACAATAATTTTTTTTACATATTTTAAAACTAGATTAAAACAGCATCCACTCTTTCAAAAATATGTATGACTCTTTGCAACAAGATTTATCTTTTGTAGTTTCAAAAGGTTTTCTGTCAGTCTGCCCTTCATACACAAATTAATAATAATTTTAAGTTGTCATGGTTGACCAAAGTACCGGTAGCAATTTTTAACACATGGAAGATTGTTTTTTGAACTCACACATTTCGTATCCAGTTACCCATAGAATGAGATCAATTTTTGAAATTATCTAGAGAATAAAAGTTAAAATAGATCTGTGTACATCCTCTCCCAAAGTCATAAAGGGTTTGTAAATATCAACATAATTTTGTACACTAAAGAAAATACATAACTGTCACTGTAAACAGAAACTCAATTTACCACTAGTAGCAGGGGTCAAACATCAATCATTTCACTCTTTTGGTCTAAAACTTGATATAATATTAATTAATATAAATGCAAGTCATGAAGAGAATATTAACAAAATATAATTGTACCATAGTAAAATTGCTGTTACAATGTTAATGAAAACCAATTTCTTGTCACACTGAAGGGTTGTTAACTTAAGACATAAGAAAGACTAGCACCATGGTTGGCATGAACTCTGATTGAAATGTTCATGTTTTAAAATGATAAAATGCACTTCACTTTTTGTTTAGTAAGTTACAAATATAAGGTTACCCGGTACCGTATTTTAAAAAATTGAAAATCAAAAATGGTGGAAAGATAAATAGTTGGAGTACTTGGAGATTGGAGATAAAAAATATATTTTGAATGTTAAAAATGGGCATATTATAATTTATAATATTAAGTACCTGTAAATCTAATAATAACAATAGTCATTTTGATTTTTTTCTGATTTTTAGAGTGGATTTATTTTTTCAAAAAGTATGAAGGAACAATTTAGATATTAGGTAGCATCTCTGTTACAAACAAGTTACATAAAGAATGCAATGTGGATCTTGTATAGACCAGATCTCATAGGGTTTGCAGACCTGTTTACCCTCCAACTCTTAAAATCGTACAATATCCTCACAAAATCATTCAATAGACATTACGGTATCTGAATAGTGAAAAAAAACATACAGTGTATATAATATATAGGCCTCAAAATCGTACATTGTATGCCAAAATCGTAAGAGTAAACAGGTCTGGGTTTGTCATTTAATGGGGGAAATATATTTCATTCTGGGCATCCAGTTTGGACAAATTCATTAAATGGCGAAATGATTTTAATAAAACATCCAGGTATACCATTTGGCCAATCTCTTAACAGCTATTCTGTACTTCTATGTTAATTTGAGTGAGTGGAGTGGGACTTAACTAGACAAAAACTTGTTTAAAACTTTATTTTATGAAAGATTTAACAAGCAAATTGTTACTGCAATTTATATGCTGAAATGCATTGTGAACAGCCATTGTTTACGAATACATTGTCTAAAAATTGTAACATTACGTAATGTGATGTTTTCCAGTTATAGACTTAGAATTGACAAACCCTGTTAGTAATAATAATAAAGTTTATTTCAAAAACACGCTTCATCCCCAAAGGCTCGAAGCGAGGTACAAAAGTAAAAAAAAAATAATATAAAATTTTAAAAAAGTAGTAGTAAGAGGAAAACTAGAGAAAACATGATAGTAAACTTCTACAGGTGACAACCTATTTCCAAGACATGATGCCATTTTTTAAACTCAATAAAAACCCATAATAAAAGAGCTAATGTTTCAAAAGATCTTTAATAAATTGAATTTTAATGAAATAATCGCTTTGTAAAAAAAAAAGCCTCATCAAAAAAATGTATATAAATTGACAACATTCCTGCTGTTTGTAAATTAACAGCCTTTAGGCTGACCAATGTAGTTTTTTAAAAAAAGAACACAAAAACACAAATCAATTAAAACTGCTTACAAAGAACTTTTGAAAACTATATTTAGATTATAAAAGAACACATTAAAAAAAAAAAAAGCATTTGTTTATATTTAACACATCTCCACATTATATTTCACTACTTGATACTTTGTAATAGTTTTTTAAAATTATAAAATTTCTTATGTGATTCAATTTCATAACTGTTTCATATTTGGTTTATGTTTTATCACTGTAGAGGTTATACATTGGAATCAGAAGAATAGTTTGCAACTAGCAGTAAATTATATATATTTTTTTTATGTCAATAATTTTACTTTTTGCTCTACTTTTGAGGTACCTGTACTTTGCCAAACCGAAAAAATATTTATAATTTATAATATATTATTAAGACAATTACATTTTTGAAACACAAGATGAGCATTTACCTCAGTAATAGTAATAGCAATTGCACTCCAAATAATTTGCTATGATGCTATTTCAATGTCTTCAGGTGTTTATTAAAGAACAAACCTTAGAAAATGGTAATGGTGATTACTGCATTTAATTACCAGTACCTACCTATAATAATGCTGATGAAATGTCAGTAAAGATGAATAAATTTAACATATTTTCAGATTACAGTTAAACCATATGGCTGCAATGTGGTATAGGTTATGTAACCAACATAAAAACTGTAAGGTACAAAAACATACTATGTACCGGTACATAAAACCTTGATAGAGCTAGAGGAGACATATTTTCACAATTATGCAAATTAAATTAACATCAAAATCAAAAAATTATATATTAACATATTAAAAAATATGAAAATACAAAAGTAATAGTATTTATCTAAATTACATTTACATAATATAGATATGTGACATTGATGGATAGTTCACAACCCTTGCTCTTACATCAGAAAAATAAAAAAGGACAAGAAAATTAGAGGGAGAATTTAATGGTGAGGAAGCTACAGTGTAAAGCATCAATTAGTGCTTGCTTTGGGCACATAATATTAAAACCAATAAATTTTAATTGCCATGATAAGCTTGTTTTTACCAAATTGAAAATTAGAAGGTGCATGTCATACGTGTACCCCATACTTAAGAATCTTTTGAAAAATTTCAAAATCAGAAACCGTCTCGCTTTTTTTTTTTACTTGAAATTTAAAACATTGGCATTATTTCTAAGTTAATCTGAACGCATAGCACTGGCAAAAAGGGTTGTCTTTAATTCTGTAAAAAAATAATAAAAATAGAAGTCAAACATCCTGAGATACTTGAAATATTGAAGGCCTGAGAAGCCATGTTTGCATAAGTATGATAATAATTGGTGGCGAAATAAAAAAAAAAAATTCAACTACCCGAGTTAGCTACCATACCAGGAAGTTATAGATGTTTCTCCATTAATTTTGTTTATAATCTTAATTTTATAGTTGAGGGACAATAGTTTGACTAAAATAGATTAAGCACTAGTAGTGAATTTGAAAGAAAATATATTACATCAGAAGCATACTCTCATGCTGATGATAGCTTCCAGGAAATTATGAAAGATCACATGGTTTTAATAAGTTCCATTTAACTATTGGAATAATATTTCCTTGCATTCAAAATTAAATACATGTATAATGTAGCTACATTGAAGTCAATGAATAAATAAATAATGGTCAAAAAGTTGAATTGAAGCAAAATATCACTGTATTTCATATATTGTTTGGAAAAATTTAATTTGAGCAAGAAAAAAACCTGTAGAATATACAGTTCCGTTACAAGGTTAGATTAAAATCAGATCATTGAATACAATTTAAAAATTTGAAAGAAGACTGTTCATTAATAAACGTAGGTTACAACAATAATTACAAATATCACAGAGCATTCAAGAGATGTCTCAGCTTGCCTAAAAACTGTCAAAAAAGACAACTCTTAACACTGTAAATCATATGACGTACCATATTAAGGCTATTAAGGTTTAACACCCACTGGCTTCATTTGAAATATACAAGATCATCCCATTTGACAAATATGGAAAAATGTGTTTTCTAAAATATCTGATTGTTAAAATTATCTCAGTCTTTAAATATTTCTATGTTTATAAAGAAAATTCATTGTTGATATGAACATGTATTGTTGTATAAATGAATGCATGAAGAGGAATACTCATTGATTTATTTAGCAGAGTTGACACATCAGTATTGGTTTTACCTTTTCAAAGAACTACAAAAAATATGAATGTCCTCCACAAATTTGTTTTAATAGGCCTCTAGGGCAATTTTTCAAACTTTTCCTATCCAAAATTTAATTAAATTCTAGATAAGGTAAAAACTGGTGTCCAAAATTCATTAAAAATTATACAGAAGTTACTGAGAGTTAACAGCTCATTTATCAGTTAACAGTTTGTTTATTAGAAGTTACCGTAATAAAAAAGAAAACTTACATAAAAGACTAAAAAAAAATAATAAAAAATGTGACAAAGCATCATTTTTCTTTAACTCTATTTAAGTGGATTTTTCTTGGATACATTTTTAGCACATTCACAGACCCGTTTACCCTCAAACTCTTAAAATCGTACTATATCATCACGAAATCGTTCAATACATTATCTTATTAGTAAAAAAAATAAACATACAGTATATATAATGTATACACCTCAAAATCGTACATTGTACGCCAAAATCGTAAGAGCATACAGGTCTGTTTTCATATGCTTGTCAAAAATGACAAAATCCCATACTAAATGAATTCAGAGATGCCTAGAAGCATACATTTTCTGAAAGTATATTGAACAATGTTTATTGTGGTATGAAAAGAATTTATAGCTTTATATTTTTGTATGCTGATATTGACATGGACAGAGTTAGTAAAATTTTACTACTCAATTTCTGCATTCAACACACACCCGACTCACTATTTTGTTCAATCTATCAATACATGAGGTTTCTTTAGATACTAAAAGAAAGATCGTTTCAAGTTATAGCTACTTATTTTGAAAAACGTAATTTGGTGAATTTCACTCAGAACCTTCAAATTTCTGTCGAAACAATGGCGAAAGCATGACATAAGTTCACATATTCCTTTTCAATTGAAATTATTCAAATCCATTTTTATTAATTAATACAGTACTCTAGAACGTATACCAACATGAATGTCTTTGAATCTGTTTATGGTATGTATTTGCTCTTTCTGTTTGATTTCCACCCTTTCCCAAACAAATTTTTCTGTAACAATACAAATAAACTTAGGGCTATAAATGTAAATATCTGCCTCTTTGTCACCATCACTGCTAGAGCTCATACTGTTATTGCTAGTGTGTGGGATATCTCAGAAATCTTTGTTTTCATTTTGATCAATTTGAAATAATTCCAATAAAGAAAGTCTAATTTGATTTTGCATTCTAGATGGGGACCCTCTCCAGCATCAGACATAATGGCAGTAAAAAAAGTTAGCAAATTTCCCACCCGATTAATCACAAAACAAGCCCCGATAAAAGCAGGTTAACACACAGATAGAAACAGAAATAAGAAGCAAACTCATAGAGTATACAGTGACTTCAACATAACCAATTTACATCAAAACATTTGCATTTTTGCTAGCAGAAAAGGGTAAACAGCCGATTATCGGCCATTATGACAATTGTAGGGTTAAATCACCTGAGATACAACAAACAATATAAGATGCTATTGAGTTCATGTATGGCTAAAAGAATTTATATACAAAATAAAATTAGCCAGGGAATGAGAAAAGGTGGATGAAAAAGGGATGTGGTTTAGGTTGCAATACAGGATCCTGACATTAGCAAAACAGGAAAAGCATTAAAATGTCATTGCATAATTGCAGAAACAAAATCTGGGACTTAAGTACTATGTACAAAATTATCCAGTATTTCTTAATATTTATCACCATTGCTCTTTTTTATTATTTTATTATTACTCAGTTACTTCAGTGATTTTAATTTTTTTAAACATATTGGCGTAGCATAACATAAGAAAAGTTCTAAAGTAAAGAATCAGGTGGAGTGTCATAGTACCACTGCATCTCTCATAATTTATTCTATAGCATGATAAATCGGCAGAGGCAACAAAATTATGTTGGTTTAACTATAACATTGTAACAGCAAAATAATTATTATTTGGTCATGGCAAAAAGTTACTGTAAAATTAAAATGTATTATGTAAATTTATAAAAAATTCTAGGTTAGCACTTCAGTTTATTTAAAAAGGAGACAAAGGGGAACAATTATATGTAAACAAAGAATGGTCTTAAACATTTTAATGACTCTCACTTCAGAACTTCCAATGCAATCATTCAATATCATTTTAAATACCTATTTTGAAATTAACAGAATTGACTTCAACTTGGCAATGTAATAAATCAGCACAATTTGTGTTTTTTTCTTTGTACACTTGGTAATTAAGAAAGATCAAACTATAATCAAAGAAAATCATTAGTTAGGTATGAGTGGAAGGAAGTAGTGAGGCAGGCCAAAGCCCTCCATGGGCTGTAGTGCCACAGGAATGGGTGGATGGTATCATTTAAAAAAAAAAAAATCTATTTTAATTTTTCTTAAAATAAATAATAGCCATAAATATCAATCATTATAGAAAAGATAATTTGTTTTTTTTAAATTAAAACATTTATTATTTCTATTGCCTTTTACTACTATCGATTGTAAGAGTGATTTCCAACATCAACTCCTCCCCATTGCAATATCTGTTTATCAGGACTGTCATCCCACGATTCACCATAGGCTTGTGGTCTCAACTGAAATTGATAGAGATGTTTACATAAATTTATTTAATAGTAAGTTACGTTTAATATTTTATAATTATGCCACATTTAATGAAACTTAGTATTATCATCGTCACTGTCAATTTCTGAGGTGGCATATCACTTCTGATACAATTTAGATATAGCGTCTACAAGTTCTAACTTTGCTGTGGGGCCAATAAAAATTTAAATGATCTTCAAGTGAATAAAGCTAAAATACCAGAATAATGATGATGCAAACAATTTTTGTTAATCTTTAATTAGGATTAGTCAAAACACAAATTCAAACATTTTAGCACATGCCTTCATAGGTACCTACAACAAAAAACATGAATTTAATTACAAATTAAATTGACATAATATATTTATAATTATATCCTACTTATGCCTAAAAAGGAAAGAAAAGAATAAGAATGGGCATAGCTCCCAAAAGAAAAGATCAGAATAAATACATACATTTCTAAAATCAGATTCTGTTTGCCCACATTCTTATGTTTATTAGGACTATCTTACAGATGTTACTTCATCACATATATGATGTTCATACCTTTCTTGACTGCTCTTTTCTGATAGCAGAGGCTTCCCATTTTCTTTGGTTCTCCTGGGCTTTAAGAGCAGTTTCTGTACCACATCCCCAGACCTATGCAGGTAGAATAAGTGTTATACATGTGTTAAATAAGTTATAAAAAAATATTTTTTTCATGATGAACTCTTGATACCACATATTACAATAGAATAAAGCGTGGAAGGAGAAAAAATATATTGTATAAATAGAAAATGTGATGTTAAATTTGTTATTATCAACAACTTATAAACAAAATAAAGATTTTAAAAAAAATAATAAATGACTCAGAAACACATTTTGCTTTATGAAAATTATTGTTAGGTAACAACTTTAGGAATTTTAATGATGAATTAGCCAAGTTATTTCTTAACATTTTCAATCCACATCTCTCCTAATTTACTGACTTCTACACTTAAAAAATTTGCCAAATGTAACTTTAATAATATTTTTTTTGCTTCATTTAAAAAAAAAAAAAAAAAAAAAACAAAAACAAAAAGAAAAAAAAAAAAATCTCTCCTAATTTACTGACTTCTACACTTAAAAAATTTGCCAAATGTAACTGTAATAATATTTTTTTTGCTTCATTTAAAAAAAAAAAAAAGGCAGCACAGAACCAGGTGGACAAAAAAAAGCCATTGCCAAGTAAATAAAAGCAAATAGATCTGTTTAAAAACTGAAGAAGAGACAAAAATGAAGCAAATAGGAATATATGATCCAGATAATTAGCAACATATACATCATATCAAATAACAATAAAATTTCCTTAATCTTATGTAATTCACAAGGCACTTTATAAAATACCTCAATCTTATGCAATTCACAAGGCACTTCATAGTGGTAAATTTTGTCAAATTCAACAGATAAACGTAGAACTTGTGCTTTCCCTTCACAACCGACAGTAATTCCTTTAGGGATCTCCCTGGCATGTTCACTCCATCTTATCATCTTTTCTCCAGCTGTAACGATGAAACTTAAATAATTTTTTTGTGTCTTTTTGTAAAGGCTGTCAACATAAGAAAGTCATAACAACTACATCCTTTGATTGATGAAATCATCAATTATGTAAAAGGGATTCAATATTACAATCAGATTCTGCTGCAGGTAATACATTTTATAACATATAGCTTCATATGTGGATTTACATTATTGTTTTACAATAATTTACCTTGTATCACACGATAAACTGGCAGTAGCTGTATCAACCGACAGTCAACACCACCAAATTTGGCTGGTCCCTCTCTTTAGTAAGAGAAATGGATCAAAAAATTATTCTAATACCATTACATATTTCCTGACTTATTACATTTATGTTCTGTCAAAGGCAATTATTATACTACTATAGCTAAAATGAGAAAACTAGGATTGTAAATATCCAGACTGCCTTACAATATTTCCAAACATAATAGTATTTCTTCTACCAAGATTATTTCTTTAACAATAAAAAATACATGAGCATATGAGAAGTTTGAGTTTCACCACAAAAAAACAACACGAGAATATCAGAAGTTTGAGTTTCACCAAACATATTACAAAAAATTCTTACGCCCATCCTCTGTCAATAGCCAGACAGTAGAGATTTCTCCCCTCAAAGGCAAAAAAAGTCACAGTGGGAGCATGATATGAAGAAACATGGTTGTTAAATCTGGAAAAACAAAACATTTAAAAATGAAGAAACAATCTCTAAAATTGGATGATTTGTTTGTAATTAAAACTTTATACTTATGGCATAAAAGTTGCAAGTTACCGGTACTACAATAATTCCCAGTTTATACATTCTTAGTAAATTCTTCAGGTTTAATTTTTTTTTTTGAAATGCAAAAATGGTAGAAAATTATTATAAACTGACATCAGGAACTTATGATAGAACCCTTAACAAAGACAGTACCACTGGTTCTTTTGGTTTGCACTAATACGATAGAAGGTTTTTAAAAAATTGTTTAATTAAAAAGCAGTTGCAGTTCTTAGATAAAATTTAAGATTCTAGATTAAGGGTGGGTGACCCTAAATTATGCAGGTGTTATGTGGCACAGTCCAGAAGATGAAAAGTGTTGAGTTGGGCCATGAAGGCTAATAACACAGCCCTAAAAAAGGAATGAGATTGAGTTTGTGTCAAATGTTATAAATGCTAATTTTGGTCATTGAATACTCTTCTTTTTTTAAATTAAATGTAGCAACTTCATCTTAGTTCACCATAGAGTCTATTTTACACCTGAATTGATGGGTATATTTAGCCATTAATCGATGGGAAATATTGGACAACTTAATTCTTTTACCCACCATAAAATTACTTATGTTTTCAAGCAAAAAGCTAAAATATTTGGGCTGTAAGAATTAAAGGTTTCTCATTCATTTCACAGAAATTAACAGAAAAATTACTAAATTAAGCGTGTATAAGATATTTATATGTTAAAATAAACATTGTTTAAAACCCTAATAAATCTCAAAATTATTAACTACCTATTGATTGACATCCCATGGTTGTCCGAATTATACAATAGTCTCCAGCTCTGAACTTCTGGTAGTCTTGCCTGTTAAAAATTTATAAAATAAACCTTATCAGCGGGAAAGTTTTTTATTATATTTTATGAAGATTTCTACAAATTAAATAAGTGGATATCATTGTTAGGATGTAATGTAAAAAATTTTAAAAATAAATCCTGATAAACAGATATGCCAAATCAGAGGCAAGTTTCATCTAATAAATTCAAACTCCAGGCTCACCAAGGGAATTGCCAACAAATAAACTGATTTTTTAAAAGTCATGTTGTGCCATGTAAAATAAAATAATGTTTATTTAAAAAACTGGATCTTTATTCCTTTTTTAACAAAACTATTTGTATAGATCATTAAAAATATGAAGGAATAATGCATAGCTCATTGCTACAACCAAATAATGCCTCCTAATACAAATACACTGTTTCATTATTTAAAACTTATTGTAAAATATTTTTTAAAACTTAACTACAAATTAAAAAATACAAAAGCCTTAGACATTAAAAAAAAAGGCCAAGAAACTTACAATTTTTCTTAAGAGCAGCATTGATGTCCACATTGGATCTTTTGTGGCTGAAGATGCTGAAGCACCATCCGGTTTGTAAGGATCTGGTTGCTTGGTGTAGATTGGAGGCAGAGTCAGGGATAGAAGCCACAAAATGGCCATGGAAGTGCAGTTATTACCAGCAGTTAGACCTTCAAGATGAGGAACCCGTGCCATTTCCTGATACATTTAAAAACTTTGATAATAACACTGCAAACTCTTATAATTCAGAACTCATTATTATGTCAAATGTCCTCTGGAAAATACCATGCGTACAAATTCTTACAGGTTTGAAAATCAAATAGAATCAACTTTTGTTTATAAATTAAAGAAAACCTATAGAGATGGCTTACCATTTCTTCAGGTAGCGAGGACCCAGTTAAGACTTGGCATACCCAGTTGTGGACACAATGAAACAGGTGAGGGCAGTAATCATTCACCCATTTGTTGAATTCTTCATAAGTGACCTCCGTGTTGATTCCAAACTATTTTGGTTTTTCAATTGAAAAAATATATAATGAATATTGAAATAAATGCTCCAAAAGTGAAATTATTTAACAATTGTGTAACCATATAATCAAGAGAAGTTACAAAGTAGCATAGATTACTAGACCATGGTTCTTTAATCTAATATATTAAATTCTGAAATAATTAGTTCCATAAAAATAAAATTAGCCCCTTCATTATCAATGGTTTTTTTTAAACATCGATTTAGAATATTTTTGGCTTGAACTCCTGCAAGGTAACTGCATGTTCAGGGGATATATTTTAAGACTGCCTGACAATTTTTAACTTTAAACTGCAACTTAACATTTTAAAATGAATATCAACAATGGTTAAGTGATAAGGTCGTATTAACCAGTGGTGGGTAAACCACAGCCCTCGGGCCGCTGCAGCCCGGCAACTGATATTATGCAGCCCTCGAAGGTATTTAGAAATAAAACAAAATTAATTTGTTTATAAGTTATTTTGTTGAATTTTACAGAATTTCATGTTTATGTTTGTTTTAACATTTGTGATCAAATTTCTTTCTAATTTTCTTTTTTTTTTTAAACAGTCCTTGACTTCCACTTAGCGCCAACCAGTAACTCACTTACGGTAGTGTAACTGTTTGGCATGTTTACTTTATTGTGCTTTATATTAACTGAGTTTATCTTTGTTAGTTCTCAAACTTATTTGGTACTTTGATCTACGGTATATAAATAGATGTCAGTTTCGCATGGTCTTAGTGTTGAATTAGTTTCAGAAAATTGTATCAACTAAATATCGTTGTGATCAAGTCAAGTGAAGTTATTGAAATATTTCATCTCATTTGTATTTTCAAAAATGCATCGGCTCTAACTAAACAGTGAGTGTGAATTTTGTTTTTATATATTCGCAGTTTCACATATGACACCTTGGGAAAAACTGGAGGCATCAAGGGTGCTTGGACTCTGGGAACCACTTCTTCTTCTATATTTTGAGGGCCCACGATCAATGTATTGATCATTCTGGCTCCTATGTTTGTAGAGGGGTTCACGATGTAGCTGTGCATGGTTTTGAAGGTGATACTTTACTGGTTGCAAGGGTTACTCAGCGAAGGTATTATGAACTGGGGGTTGGAAGACAGGAGACAATGGACACAATGTGTCAACCTCTGACATAACTCATTCCCGACAGTTGCGACTAAATGCGTCCTTTGAGGGTTTCTCCTGATGCCCCCAAATGTGTCTTGGAGCATAGCGACACACCTCTCTTAATTTTAGTTAAAAATAGCAATGAAATCTCGCGTACCTCAAGACTTCCGGCTATGGCGTGATTTCTGCATGATTTTAATTTAAAAACCTGAAGTTTTTATCTTGTTTCACTTTTAAACTACGTGTGCTTTAGAACAGCGCGTCTATATGTAGCATGTGTTCGTCCGAGGTGCCAAAAATCGATTTTTTTTGCCCATTGTTCATTATTTTTTCGCCACTAATGTAATTTTTTTTGTTAAACCTTATTCATTTTTTGATGCATTCGTCCTTATTTCATTAACATTTATTATTATTTAGCAGCTTAAAAAATATTTTTAAAATGTAAATCAATTTCAATACTGAGTTCCTTCCCTTTTCTCAGAAAAATAAATTAAGTACAGAAGTAATACTGCCGGAGGGAATGAGTTAAACTAAGGATGAGTAACTAACCAAGCCAGTGACCATGGCCATGAACACACGAGGATCCCTTTCATCTTCTTGGTATAGAATTTTAGACAGGGACAATGTGAGGGCAAATGAGATTTCAAACATTTGTCTTGCATCTGTAAATATATATATTTTAATAAAATAATTTTTCTTGAATAGTTCAAGATACCACAAATTTTCAATTGTTTACATAAACAAGTGAGCCACTTTGAAACTATAAGGTGGTGTTAATTTTGAGAAGCTGTCTTTGCCCAAAATGAGACTATTTAGCACTAATATTTTCTGATGTCCAATGCTTGTCAAAATTGCTGTGCATTATTTTGTTAAAGACATAAAAGGAATTTTTTAAAAATATATTATAGTTTTCAAAGTGTGGTGTGGTTATTTTAACAATTTAATTTAATTTTTCAAAATGGATGTTTATCCAATGTCTTCCATCCCAATCAAGAAGTCAAACAATTTTTACAGCTTTCTTTCCTCATCTCCCCATTCAAATACTTCAAAATAAAATGT
Source organism: Lymnaea stagnalis (assembly GCA_964033795.1). Lineage (NCBI taxonomy): Eukaryota > Metazoa > Mollusca > Gastropoda > Lymnaeidae > Lymnaea > Lymnaea stagnalis. The sequence goes on from CAXITT010000222.1 coordinate 776,889, forward strand.
CAACACTTTTTGTAAATCAGTAAAGTATACATTAAAAAAAAAAAGAAAAAAAAAAGGATTTCATTTATATTATTAATTCCTTATAAGGTCTACAACAAAAAATAAATGCTAGTCATCAAACATTGATAAATAATATCCTCTATAATATCTAAAACTGCAGCATTGGGCTGGTGAGGACCATGTTTTTTCACAGACTCTTACTCACAGTTTTGAAGCAGAATTTATTCTAATTCTAACAGACCAGACCAAAACAATTAATTTTTTACACTTACGTATTTTTGGTCATGCTTAATTTACAGCTTTTTGTAAATAGAATATAAAATAAAAATGTATTTTAAAACTTTTAAGCTTTGAAAATAAATAATTTTAAATACCTTCTTTATTCAAATGGTCCTTAGAGGATGCAAATAAATAGTAGTAATACTTGACAATGACCTTCTCATCAAACATTTTCAATATTTCTCTTCCGGCTTTGACAAATTGTTCACGGGTTATTCTCTCTCGATTTGTAGTACTGCTATTTGTCATCATTTGTAAATACATCAACTTGCCAAATTTGTGTAAAGGTCCATGAAATGCATTCTGAAATAATGTTCATTAATTTTAGGACAAAAATACTAATTAACTGTATTAAATATATCTAATTTTTACCCCCAATATAAGGCATGATTCCATTAATTTATTTATCCCTGAGGAATCTCTTTCTGATTTTTGTACTAAGAAGTTTATATTCTTATGGGCGATGGTCACTCTTAGGAGCTCATATATACAAAGTCTGTTCTCTGTATGTCCTGTTAGGGTGCATTATCAGCCAAGAGCAGTCCCTAGATCAGTCTTGGAATGGAGGCAGCGATGCTGAAAAGCTTTCTTGTAAAACTGATATGAATGTACACTCTCTTGTTCCAGTCCTTGAAAGAAACTGGAGGAACATGGAGAGTAATATGGCAAAGAGACTGCTTGAAAGGCATCAGCCTGGCTATTGTGTGGAAAATTCTCCATTTTCAAACACATTGTGATATGATGATATTGAGCAGTTTTGGAGACATAAAAAATTTTCTGAAGAGTCTGCTCTGGCTAGCTGAAAATGTCTTAGACCAGTGTACAATAGAGATGTAAAGAGGCATCTGCTTTTCATGGAACGTCTCACCTCTTCTTGTTTTAATTTTTATGACACAATCGATTAATTTATAATGGTCCATTCGAAAAATGTTGTAAACCAATAATGTAGAGATCAATAAATTGCGTGAATTACATACCAACAAAACAATTAACTATTACCCTATGAGATGCCCCAATATTCTCACTTTTGACAAAGTGTGCAGTATGCATAGTTACCGTGTAGCTTGCAACTTCATGAAGCGCTACACATGTAACACTCATTATGTTTAGCATTTCAATCATTAATGACGACATGTATCTCACTTCTAGATCCAACCATATGAGTTTATCTTTAACATTACCTACCTCAAATGTAGCTTTCGTTAGTTCCCCTGGGTGTGCATTGTCACCATCTGCAGTTAATTCCAGTTTCTAAAATGTCATAAGAAAGTTATAAGAAAGACTGCAATTTAATAAAATTATTTACCCAAAGGGGCCAAATGGTAAATATGGTTAATGAGGCAAACATTTACCCCACTGGAAAGCACTGGTCTCATTTGTAGGTTAGAGAGGGGATCATACAAAAAATAAGAAATCATAATTGGTGCTGTATAGATATGCGAGTATAAGTATAAGTGAAATTTTGCCAGCGGACATTATTTATCAAACCCACGACCTAATGGTAGAAATCACTCAAATTTTACAATTGTTGCATAAAACTGCATCTATAAAATTTAAAAAATGCCCATCAAAGCTTTCGTAAATTTATTTTTAATATTATGTAAAATAAACATACTTCAAAAAGCTTTATCAATGCAATGGTTTGGTATTTCCGGCTTTTTTTCCTGCTCATATGCAGTTGATCACTTTCAGAACCATCAATGTCCTCTATGCCATGCTGTTGCTCATGAGTGCTTTTTCTTGATACAGAACTTTTGCGAACAATCTGATTTCCCATCTTCTTTTACTTGTTTTATTCTGTTACTAACAGTTCTCTTCAATAAAAGGAAAAATTAATTTTAAATTTTCACAAGCAAAACAAAATAGAAAGTTGCAGTTAAAAACAAAAAGAGACCCAAAAAAAAAAAAATATGAAAATCCTTCTTTCATTAATAATTTAAAAAACTGTCTCAGTGCAAAACAATAACAATATGCTCCAAATGAAATTTTTTGTTAAATATTTTTTATGATCTAGATGTTCTTTACAGTATCATTGTGTATTTGTATTATATTCTGATCCCTGAGGTCCTGGGTGAAGACCCCCTAGCTGTCCTAACCTGGTTGCAGTCTCTCTCTTTATAACCTAGCTGAAGAATCGCTTGATTTTAATACTTATGATGTAAAATTTTATTTCTAATTTATAACAAGTGTTATAAAAAAATATAAAAGTTTACTTCTAATAATCTTTGAAAAAAAAAATGAATTTCCCAAAAGCACTTGTTAAATTTCTCCAAATGTATTTCAATTTCAAATCATGTCAAATGTATTTTCCGCAAAAATATTTTTAAAAAATTTGACAGCTTATGAGGTCATATTTCTGGCTTCTGCATAATATATGTCTATATCTAGGTCTTAACATCTGTCACTTGTTAGAACATAAATAAAATAAAGGGGATAATTATATTTTATGAAAACAATTATTTTTAGCTTTTATAATCAATCATACCAACCCCAAAATGGCCCATAAAAACTTAATCAACTTATAAGCTCTCTACATTTTTTCTGTACCAGTATTTATGAACAGCGACATAATTTTAGAATAAATTTGAATGGAATACATTGATTGTTTGATTGACATTTTTTAAAAAGAAAAATGTATCTTGCTTCAACATGGTTGTAAAAATAAGATTTATAAAACTTAGGTAGAAAAAAAAAAGAGTTGTAGATAGGATGTCAATGAGCTAAAAATTTATAGGGGTCTACAACTTGCAACTTTGTCTAACCAAGCAATATTCAGTATTAAGTTAATGCAAAAAAATATAAAAAATGGTTATAGAAGTAAACCTCAGCCTCAATTATTAAAAAAAAACACAAGGTGTAGACCTTTGTGATCAAATTCATATAACTGTATGAAGAAGGCTTGGATTATTTAAATCATACAAACTAGGGCTTAAACGGGAGGGGGAATAGTTTTACACAGGGTCAGGATATTTTGAAAAAATACTAGGTGGCGACAAGTGTTATAAAAAAAAAATATAAAAGTTTACTTCTAATTTTCTATAATATAATATATATGAAATATATGCAGGCCTTTATGTAATAGATGAATAGACCTTAAGCCTTTAGTAAAGAGAGTCCTAGACCCTACTCGCCAGCCTTTAAACAATAATAGACCTACAGTCTACCAGATCTGTTTACCCTCAAACTCTTAAAATCGTAGAATATCATCACAAAATCGTTCAATACGTTATATTTATAGTAAAAAATTAACAGTATATACAATCTATACGCCTAAAATCGTACATTGTACGCCAAAATCGTAAGAGTAAACAGGTCTGGTCTACAGACAGTCCTACACCACACCCGTTGCTCTTTCCTGATTAATATAAAAAAAATTAACTCTTTTACCTGCGTTCAACTGTGACACACGATGCTCGCAGCTTGACATATTTTATTTTCATTCAGTACTATTAATATAAAACATGATGGTAAATTTGGAGAGATAGCACCGCTGCCGCCATCTTGGTTGCCACGATCCCCGAACTTATGTCCTAAATGTATCCCTAAACCTAACCTCAACTCTAAATCTATCCCTAAACCTAACCTGAACCCTAAACTTATCCCTAACCTAGGTTTTGACCTTATCGGAACCGGGGTTTTAATCCTATCTGAACCAGGGTTTTCACCCTATCGGAACCGGGGTTTTAATCCTATCGGAACCAGGGTTTTCACCCTATCGGAACCAGAGTCAGAGACACAACATGCAAATGACGTCAGGGTGCTATCTCTCGAAATTAGCCAACATGATGAGTAGTGGGAGGGCTGGTTTTGAAGAGGAAGCAACCATACCAGAAGCAATATAAAATTATAAAAGAGATACCTAGCTGGCACATAGTCAGGCGCACTCATGATAGTGATTTAAGTGATAAGACAAATGAAAATGCAAAAAAGAAAATTAGGTCCTAATTAAAATAAATTTATAACACTAACACACAGGACACACAAGACTACACACCTCACTATGCACTACTGAGATGACGCTGACTCAATACTAGTCAACTCACAGTGAAAGTCACAAGACTAAGAAGATTACTGTCCATTATTGTTAAGCAAGTTAGTTAAAAGTTCAATTTAAAAAAGTAGACTAAAAGTAAAACTAAAAAAAAGTATTAAATAATGACTGAACAAGAGGAGACCTTGCATTTAATCATATAGGAAATCTTTGTACCATTCTAAAGATTGAAATATATTTTAATTGATAGCATAAAATTAGCAATACATGAAAAGCTCTTTGAGCACAGGTGTTAAATTTACTCAGGTTGTGTTATAAAATGCAATGTTTGTTGACTGTATTTGGTAGCCATATTTGATTGACATTAACCGGAAATACTGAATGGCATGCGCATCATAAAGGACAACTCGTTATTGTGTATTCATCCTCTTTCAAGATATGATAAAATTTTATTGAATCTCATAACTTATAATAATTATAGTTTTCATAGACATAGTGGAATCGCAAAAAAAAAACCATTTTAAATCAACTTCTTTAAAGTAATTTTTAAAAAAAACAAATATTGACAAATATTTCTTGTTGCGCATAGATAGTCCTAAGTTTGTTATTTGGCACAGGCTTTGCACCCCGGAAAATCGGAAAGTGATGTCTGAAAACGACGAATCAGAGTATTTTAGGAGGCTCATCCTTTAGCATAGATGATTATGCCTTGAATTTGCTCATAATCATGCCAAAGTGTGAGCTTTCCACGAAGATAATACCTGCAACATGTGCATGGTCTCTGATAATCGTGTGTACAACTCTGTACTTCGCATTTGTGTAAGTTAAATAATATAAAGAAAAAACAACACGGAATTGTGAACTGAAGTGTACTACACACAAATAATTATAATGATGAATAGGTCTTCTGAGTTTCATCAGTTATGACCCTAATTTTTCACTAGCTCCTTTACTCCCTTGAGTTACTTAATGTGTTTGCATAAACAGCTTACAAGTCACAGCTGAAACCTACAAAATACATGTAAACTATAAAAAAAGTAAATTATAGCAAACATACACAGTACACAGACAGTGCTGCTGCACAGCCACCTCTGCATCACAGTGACTGTCAGTGTGTTACAGATTAGACTAAGTCTAAGCCTTACTTGAGGATTAGCCTAATGAATTAATAAGAATATACGATCAGGGGCTGTTAAGATTTATACAGAATGGAGAGTAAATAAACACACACTCTAACTCTAATTGTATCTCCAAGCATGAGAATGGCAAGGCATGGAGTTGGAGTAAAAAAAATGCTTAAACTTGGTTACAGATTGAACCATCAAATACAAATTTACTAATATAAGTCTAGGCTTCAAATTAATGTTTACCTTAGATAACTTTCAAAGTATAAATGTAATATAAAAGTCATTCCCTGATAAATTAATGATAAAAGTTTAATATTTTCCTTGTCCTTATTTACAGTGTTGACATGCAAATTACAGTAAAATGCAAGATCTAAAATAAAGATTTCAAAACATGATCAGATTTTGCAACCGATAACAGGTTATTGAAATTAAAAAAACAATTATCAAACATTAAACTAACATTTTTTAAAGAGAATTTGTTTTAAATCTAGAAAATATTATTTTTAACGAAGTGTCTACACATCTGAAGAGTCTGAATTAAATAGACTAGTAATAGTAGTAATAGTACTACTAGTTAGTTTTTAGGCCGACTAGTTTAATATTCAAAGTCAAACACTTATGTATCACATAGCATATAAATATATTAACATGTTCAGTATTTATTTATTATCTAAGGATCGGCTGACTAATATATGTACCGGTACACAATAGTGGAATATCGTATGCAATGCAACTATTTTGCTGGCGACCACTTGTCACATGACCTGCCGGAATAACAACATCTACTAGTTGTCTGGTGGTCACATGACATGTCTGCCACCAGAATAATATCTTCCACTAGTCATCCGGCGGGGCAGTCACGTGACATGCCCGCCGGACGTATATCTCCCGCACTATTTGTCCGGTCGCCGGACTTGTAAAAACTGCCTATTTTTAATTAGCTAAATAGAAGACATTTAAAAATAATAAACAGTAAGTAGGCCCTAGACCTAAACTATACATAATAGGCATTTGTAATACTTGCTTCATGTCTTACCATAACCCGCACATGATCGGGGTCAGCTAAGGAAGGGAGGTCATTTTTCTGAGGAAGGGAGGTCATTTTCATAGGTCAAGTTCTGCTTGAATGCAATACAAAGTTGCATGTATTCTTCTATAGCTATTGCAGACTTGTCACTGCTCGTAACTAAAGGTTCTCCAGCGTATTCTTTGTGGTTGTGTAGCAATTGCCTCACGCTGCACATGTGGGTCACATGAACATGGAAATATTTTCTCGATCACTTCTGAAAATAAACTTCAATTGCCACTTATAATCTTATAAAATATCATGCCAAGAGGAATAGCTGCATAGAAAGTTGGGAATACATTATAAGAACTAATAACTGGTTATAACCTGATACTAAAAATTGACAACTGATTTGCCAAAAAGTAACATCCCTATTTTAAATGTAGTCATACTTAACATTGTTCTATAAAAAATTTTAAAAAAGATTTTGATGTAAAAATACTACTTAAAGAGTAATTAATTATATCTGCTAAGAAAATTTTTTGGGAGTTGCATCATTATCATCAGTGGTGCTACAGCCCATGTAGGGCCCTGGCCTGCTCCATCACATCCTTCAATTCGGAATGATCCATGCGCAAACCCCCAACTGGTGTAAATCCTTCTCTACATCATCGATCCATCTCAGCCTTGGGCGACCGGTGAATCGTCTGCCCCAAGTTTTCTGCCTGTATATCACTTTTTCTGCTCTACATTCCGTCATCCTTTACATCAAGAAATGGCGTCAGCGGGGCGAGTTTGCACTCTTTATGCCCCCCCCCCCCAAATTACCCCTCCCCGGCCCAACCAGTATGCATCCGGTCGGTCCGACACAATGCGTTTAAACAGTGCACATGATCGACTTTCTTTAGGAATTCTTTAGGGGTTGGGATGGAAAATTTACGTTCTAAAATCTTCCCCCCCCCCCCCCATCCCGGGAAAGCGTCAGACGCTCTATAAGAGGGATTCCACAGTGGGTTTCCACAACGCAACTAGCTCGCCCTGTAGCAGGGACAAAACGGTTGCATAGGGGCAGCTTTCTCAGGGCTGCATTATTCAAATAATGCAGTCTGGCATCCTTTCAATATGTCCTGCCCAGCGTAGTCTGCCTTTTTTAATCGCTGCCACTATGGGTGGGTCTTTTTACAATTGGTAAAGCTCTTGGTTTGTACGTATTCTCCAGATATCATTTTCCATCACTGGGCCGTATATTTTTCTGAGGATTTTCCTCTCCCATGTATTGAGAAGGTTCTCTGCTTTTCTGGTAGTGGTGTATATTGTCTTCTTTATGCCCCTTGAGTGGTTTTTGATTCCCAGTAGCTTTTGTAGGCTGAAATAGGAGCGGTTGCCTGCTGTTATCCTTTCTTTCACCTCATTATTTCATTTGCTCGTTTATAGTTGCCCCTAGATATTTGAATGTAGCCACTCTCTCAAATTTGTGTTTCAGCATGGGAGTTTCTTGACATTATCATATATTTTGTCTTCAATTCATTTACATCAAGACCAGCTTTGAATGAGGCATTTTCAATTTCCCTAAATGCTATGATTATGTAATTACTGTTTCTGCCCAGTAGCACTATGTTGTCTGCATTTGCAAGGTACTGCAATGGTTGGCTATATAAGGTTCCTGATGGTTGTTGTTCTGTAATACCTCTCTGGAAGTAGCTTGTTATGGTTCCACTGTGCTCACGTGTATGCTTCTAATAACTTCTTCTAGCGTGATGTTAAACAGGATATATGATAGTGAGTCTCCTTGTCTGAGGCCCCGATTAACTGGGAACTCCCTGAGTATTCTTCCTACCCCTTGATTCTACTTTTCGAGTTAGCCATTGAGCCCATTGTCATATGTATGAGGCCAGTAAGCTTGTTAGGGACTCCAAGTTCTTGTAGATCGTTGTATAAGCAATTCCTGTCTACGATATCGTATGCTGTTTTGTAATCCATGTATAGCTGGTGTTTGTTGGGAGCTGCATACCTTTTTAGATTAGTAAATACAGAGCTGCATCTTATCCTTCAGAGCCTCTAATAAATTATAGCAAGGGATGGATTCGTATGTGTTTACACTGTGCCTGCAAGTTTGATACTGTTTACTTTCTTTTTCTTGAAGAGCTCATAGAACCTACTTTTTGTATATGAGCCAGGGTAGATTCTGTTTCTTTTTTTAAATAAAGAAATGTAGACTATTCATAATTCTATTATTATCACAAGTAACATTAGATATTTTTTCTGTAATAAAAGTGAGATCAGAGAAAGCTGATACATTTTAAATACTTTGAAAACTTATTTTCAAAAACTGAAAGTGATATTTAATTTTTTTAAATTTTCAGGTGTCGTTACTTAACAGAGGAGGTCAGTTATGCTTTTCCAATAGTGCAAGGAGTCATCACCATATTCATGATGCTCAACTTGTGCCTCTCCACATTTATGGACCCTGGGATATTTCCAAGAGGTAAACGTTAAAACTTTGGAGCCAACATTTACTTAGTAAAGCATCCCTTTGCTTAATTATTTTGTTGTTATTTGCATATTCTGATTAATCATTGTTAATTAAAATTAAATTATGAAAGAAATTATTAGTATGGAAAGGCATGCTCCAAGGACACAAATATTAATGACCATAATTTGCTTTACATTCAGTAATGGTGATGAATGGATAGATTTACCAACTGCTACATCTTCACTTCCTTTTTATAGTCTTCATATAACTACATATTGTACTCAAGTTATGGAAAGCCTGTACTTATGTATGCTTGCTTAAATCTTATTCAGCTGACCCACTCCTTGCAACTAGTACTAGTTTGTAAAAAGAATCTATATATATAATTCGCCAGCGAAACTAGGGCATGTAGCAAGAAGACAACGACGCAGTGTCACAGATTAGATGATGATAGTATGAGGAATTGCCCGTTGCGTGCCAAGTAGTATTGGTGTTGATGCAGGGGTTGCTCCTCTCTGTGAAAGTTCAGTGTCCAGACGTTGAGGAGATATAACGAAGACAACACAGACTTCAAAGAATGACCAATAAATTCCTCATTAACCACGATAAACAAAGAATGTATTACTAGATCCAATACAGTTTAAAAATATTCCCTTTCAAACCGTTGACATTCCATTAGTCTTCACCGCTTCCCAATTTCCAAAACCATTCAGTAAGCTTCCACGCTCCTTAACCTCAAAATATTTTTTCCTCCTCTTCCCCGGAAATCGCCCCTCACCCATTCAAAATCCAGCTAACGTGGTGCAACCCATGGGGAAAACCCGAACTAAATAGCATTATTACTAACATGGAAATGCAATGGAGCGCCATTGTTACACCCTGCCCTGGTCATTTGTGACACGCAGGCTAATATATAGATACGCCAGAGCAAGCAAGACGCAGGCAAACCCTTCCTTGCCTCCCCATCGTTGGTCTCGAGACATGTGCACTGCATGTGCACACCCCAACAAGCTCGCGGTGTTGTATGCTAAGTCGCCGGTCGGCTATATTTATATAGTTCATGGGCGTGAAATAAAAAGTGTGCCGTGACGTATCATGAAGGGGGGGAGAGAAGGGTTGTAGCAAAATTTGCATTCTTAAATGTGCGTAACTTGAGTTCACGTTTTTTTCAAGTAACTTTAGTAGATGGGAAGTTCACTCATTGCTCTCATTAATGTTTGGTGGGCTATATCTAGTCCACTATATTACTGTGCCTTAAGAAGATTTGATATTTAAATAGAAATATGTTCATGTATAAAGCTAGCATTCACTACACAAGTTATCACCTTTTTATGCATTGTGTGGTAAATGCAATAGTCTTAATGTAACAATGTAATTGATAATCATCCTGAGGCTTATTAGATTTTAAATACCTGTAGCTTTAAACTGTTTTATTTTGCTAAACAGTGTTATATCAGGAGCAAGTGTGTTGTGCTTAAAATAAACTTAATAAGTAGATAATTAATGAAAAAACAATGATTTATTACGTTTTTTTTATTTGAAAATAAAAGGTCATCTTAGAGAATTTAGGAATCAAATTTTGGGATCTATTTCAGCTCCAGATGATGAAGCTAAAGATGATGACTTTCGATCTCCGCTCTACAAGAATATAGAGATTCGAAGTGTGCCAACACGAATGAAGTGGTGTACCACTTGCCAGTTTTATCGTCCTCCCCGCAGTTCACATTGCAGTTCATGTGATAACTGTATTGATGTAAGTGAATTTAATTACTGGATCTGTCAGTTGTCCTTATTTGATGAATAGACTGCAATGAGTAGTTATTAATGCCTGTGTCCAGTGATAATAAAGTAAGACAAGATAGCAGCCCTAATTGCTTACATTTACTTTCAGATAAAGATGAAAAAACTATTGTTTTTAAAAAAATCCATTTTAATTTTGCCTTATTAGCTATAGAACACTTAATCATACTGTCAAAATTTTACTTTTGTTATTTTCAGACTTTTGATCATCATTGTCCATGGCTAAACAACTGCATAGGCCGCAGAAACTATCGCTATTTTTTTACATTTTTACTGACTCTGTGTGTTCATATTACAACAATTTTTGCGCAAGGTGTATTTTATGCATTGCGGCATGCAAATAACCTTTTGGAGCCTGGTCCTATTATATCGTATCCTTTCCACTATCCATAGATTGTACATGTCAAACAATTGTGCAGGATCAAGAGCTAAAGACCTTTAACCTTATTTTTGTGTTTTATTTGAAAAGCAATTATGTATTATTTCTCATGTTGTGTAATATATTTTTGAATTCTTGGTTATAATAATTTCAAGCATATTCTAAATTGCTCTAGGAAATGGGGTAGCAAATGGGGCATACTTTTTGCATTCAGACTGACCTCCCCCGATAAAAATAATGGTTGTATATATAATTTTTTATGTGAAAAAAAAATTAGAAGTCTTAAGTATCTTAATTAAATTTGTTTCGACATCATTTTTGGCGGCACAATGTAAGGGCTACCTCCTTCTTAAAAATCTCAACCAAGTAGGCTGTTTTTTACGAAATACAAAGCAAACAAGACTAGATAGCTCAGCATGATTGCTAATATCTAACCAGTGTTTCTTCTCTCTCTCTCTCTCTCTGAATTTTGTTCTATTGATAGTCTGTTGATAGTCTGTTTTTTTTTGTTTTTTTTAAATTTTGAATGAAATAAAATCTATGTGGAAAAAATGAAATAATTATAAAAAAGAAAGGATCATGCAGACAAATGCACAATTCTCATTCATTTGGATTGGCCCATCTTAGTTCAGGTTAACTTAACAAGGGTTAATACAATTTGCTAAAAAACTTCAGGGAAAGTGAATCAGTTGGAAGAGAGTTGTATAACAAAAAGTCATATATACATATTTATATATTTTTTACAAATTTAAATTAATTTATATATTTATATAAATAAAAAAAGAGAATTCTAAATTTTGAAAAGATGCACATTGTAGAAAAGTAATTTAAGTGGTACAAAGTGGTTAGCTGTGAGAACCCCCTGGGCAATTTGTACTGTTTACAAATTATTTCCTTAACTCATTTCTAGAATAGTTATTATGATCATCATAGGTTTAGTTTTAATTCCAGTTTTTGGTCTAACTGGATTCCATATATTTTTAGTCTCCAAAGGAACAACAACAAATGAGCAGGTGAGCAAATTATTATTGACAAAATTATAAAATTTGACAATCTCATTTTGCATGTACGGTAAATTTATTTTATCCCCGAGTGCAAGTTTTTGTTTTTATTTCAGGTTACTGGGAAATTTAAAGGTGGCACGAATCCATTTACAAGAGGTTGTATAAAAAACTGCTGCTATGTATTTTATGGACCTAGATGGCCAAAGTAAGGTTTATTTAATTTTGTTTCTGTATTATTCTCACATAGATTTTGAACTTGTATATTATTGCTCTTAAAGTGGTTAAAATAAATAATAAAATGACCTCTTCAATAATTATAAAAATTACTGTATTACGGTATCCCCTTTAAATATTCAATACATTAAGCAATTTCAATGTTTGGACGGTTTTGTGTAAATTTGTTTGTAGAGTTAAAAAATTATTAGATGTTTGCAATTTAGAAATATTTCTAGTCTCCCTTCTAAGTGCAACTTATTTTATTTTTTTAAAAAACAAAAGTTTAAATTTTAATCTTTAACAATGCTAAAAAAAATTGTGTTAGTTATTGTTAGGTATTGGTCTCTTCCCACATTTATACTTTTGTTGAAAAAAAAAACATTACCTACAAAAAAACATTTCAAACTTCTGCTCTTTCAATCTCTTTGTGTGATTTCCTGTAGACTTGTAGGTTACATTCCAAAAACTAGGACTGTGAAGTTGGAGTCTAGCAAAATAACTTACGTGGCAGCAGAAAATGATGTCAGTATTACAGCTGGAAACAACTCGAATGGCATCAGAGCCATTACAAAAAATCATAATGTGAGTCCTTACATCCAAAAGAGTTGTTACAATATTTATAAGAATTACATCCAGGTTTTCCATTCTAATGCTAATTGAAGTCGTTGCTCCATTTGATTTGGGTTAGCCACTGTTGACAGACAGTGTACTTAATTAACCTGAACTAAACTAAATGCTTATGAAAAAAAATAATAATAATGTTAGAACAATAATGCAGAATTAATAAAGTCCTAAATTAAACTTGATAGTTTTTCTTAATGCTCAATGATTTAGAATTTATTTATAATTACTTCTGTATTATTGTTCTGAGATTGTTATTATTTTTTTTAAAAACATCTCAGATTTTTAGATCCTGGTATAAAAAGGTAGATATATTTCATATCTTCACTCACAAAGCTCAAAATCTTTTGTTATTCTTTAACAAAAGAACTTTTTATTGAAAGTTATAATTCTGTATTTCTGTGCATGCCATAGTGGTGTTTAAAAGAAAAGAATGGATTAATGTTGAATATTTGAATATTCCCAGCGAGTTGTTCCTTTACCGGTAGATGGGTAAGGAAATTGTTTGCAACAACAATGTTGAATTCAGTAGTCAAGAAAACTTATTAAAAGTTTTGATTTTACAAAGGCAAATTAATCATTTTGTTGTTTTACTAAATTCATAAGTAACTATGATTTATATTTCTTTGTGTTGCAAACCTTATTTTAAACCACTTATTTGCATTAACTTTTTTCTTTAAAAAAGAAAAAGATTTTGTTTTTAGCTTTATTTGCATTATGATTTAGTTTAAAGTTAAACAAAATAATTCTTGCATGCTAAGTTTATGGAACTTCCCTTTGAAGGTAAACCAAAAAAAATATACATTGTTGAATAGATTGTTTTTTGCTGAAAACAAATGAGTTCGATGTGGGTCGTAAGAGTCTGTGCTTTTGTCTGTAACCCCATAACTCATTGTTGATAAGATCATTTGAATGGAAATTTAAGAAGTGAATTTTGGAAAAGATAAAAGTGAGGCACAAAATATGCATTAGAACGTATAGTTAATAAGATAAAAGTGAGGCACAAAATATGTATTAGACTATAGTTAAGATAAAAGAAAGCCAACTTGTATGTATTATATTTTAGATTATCGTTAATTACACATCTAAGAAGAGTTGTAGGACTTGATCACAATTTTTAAGAATTAATATTTTAAAATATAGCTATGGCAAGACTTAAAGTTCATCTAAGAGTGAGTACCGTATTGTGAGCAGCAAAGAACTTACAGATTGAAAAGAAATAATTTCCATCTTTTTACTGATACTTGCTTCTCTTGCGATCAGCTGTTGTTCCTATGGTTATTGCAGTTTTTTTTGTTTTGTTATTTGTTGTTTTCACAAAGCAATTTTGATGATGATTATGTAAAAGTCAATTGCATTTTATAAAAGAAAAATAATTGCACACTCAAATTATGTTTAAAATCGACATGTATATTGTCCAGACTTAATCGATTGGTTTTGATATGTGGCGTGGGTTTGCAGATCAAATATTATTTCAAACACGTAGCATGCCTTTACAAAGTACACATGAATATGACAGGGACAAGGAAATCTGATAACCATAAAAACATCAGCTGATCTGGTTAAAACATCCAAGTATTTAGGCCAGCATAAAACTAAATTCCAAGGACAAATTAATGCCATTTAGATGTATCCCAGCACAGATGAAGTTAAATATACAGATAACTGCAATGATTACAACTCTCAAGTTGACAAGTTTTATAGGAAAAATTGAATAATTGTTTAGTTAAGTCAATATCGTCTATTAACTGTGTTTTTAGTTCTTGAAATCTGTTAAGCATACACTAGTTTACATTCCCACTTTGGAGTATTTCTATGATTACTTATTTCGTTAAGGGGCTGAGGGCTGATATAACAATTTATCTGCAAGTATTGTAGAAGAACAAAGAACCCATTCCCTGCCTTTTGTGGAACTGCCAGTGCATTATTACAGAACCAATCTCTTTATAAAAATCCTAATTAACTGCACACTGTATTTTCATTACTACATGTTACAATGTTACATATGCAGTTTTATAAATCACAGTCAAAGTACAGATGTAATGATTTTGTTAAATATATACATGTACGCCTTCCTTCTAAATTTTTCTGCATATAGAGCTTCAACCTCTAGACTAGATAAGTGACTAGATAAATTATGTGTTTGAAGACTCACAAGCACACACATATACCCATTTTATGGCTTCGATGTGGCTTTGGCTGTTTCTGTAATTTTGATTTGCTCACTTCTTTATGTTTTTTTTAATCTGGTTATAGCAATATATTATATATAATATTCTAAATAAGTTTTTAAAAAATTGATTCTTAACAGTTTTGAGTTTTTATCTCCATAATGAAAATCCAATGAAATATTTGAATGGTTTCATTTCCTTCAAATTTTTTTTTTAATCTGTAGTTGAGGCCGCGCAGTACCCACGAACATGATGAGTACCTGGACAAAAGTAGTCAGTCCTTTGACTGTGATCCTTCCCCTCCAGCAACACGTAAGCAAGGGGGATCATACACTAATCTGTTTGATACTAGTGCCAATCAACAGCAGCAACCTATCCCAGTGGGGGCAACTCTGCATGCTAATGCTCAATCCAATCATGCTAAGAGACCTTCATCGCCCCCAACCTTGCATCAAGCACAGATCAGGAATACATTTGAGCGACCTGGGAAGCCTGGTTCTTACACAGTTCAGAATGGAGGTAATCTCAATAGCCACAAGGCTCCCCTCGTGAAAAGTGAGGAGGATCCCACAATTCTTGGCCATGATGGACCTGCATCAATAAATAGCCCTGGCATTAAAAGGAGCACCTCATCCAATGGGCCTGGCTTTCATAACTCCAATGTGGATAAAAACTTACCACCCAAAGCACCCTCTTCTAAGCCATCACCTAGAGTAGGCTCTCCCCAGCATCATGTATCCCCGCCAAGCCAGCGAGGGGATAGAGGTGGTTTGGGTAGGCCTCCTCATCCACCTCACTCCCCATCACCAGCCAGGGGAGGATCAAAGGGGAATTCAGTTCCTCTATCTACATCTCCTATTAAAGACAGGGCTAGGAACTTTTACCCAAGTCGCTCGAGAGAGAATTTGAATCGTTCACAAGAATATCTGAATAGGTCAAGGGAGTCTCTATCTGGCACAAGGGAATCCAGTGATCAGCTTAATCGCTCAACGGATAAACTTACTCGTGTCCAGGAGAGCAGCGATAGCAATAGCAGATATTATAATACATTAGAAAGGACTAGGGGAGATGGTAATTCTCCAAGGGATAACCCTCGTCCCATTTCCAGGGCACGAGAGGTAGACCGGGATAGAGGTAACAGTGATTCTGATAGTAGGTACATTAGTAGAGACAGGTACTACAGGGAAGATAATTCAAATAAGTATGGTGATAGAGACTCAAGTCAAGACTCTAGGCCTCGAATGGGGTCAGAGTCCCATCCTAAAGAAGGTAATCGGCCGAGAGATAGGGATCGTTCCAAGAGCTTTGATTTTGATCCTCCTAGAGAAAGGTCAGCAACAAGGGATAGACCAGCTGGCAGAGAACGCAGCCTCCCAAGGAATCTTTCTGAATCATCCAAAGGAAGTTATGGGGATGGGAACAGTATTAGTTCAGGAAGTGTCTACCTAGCTAACAACTCACAGACCATCTCAGGATATCATCCTCTTCCTAGTTCCAATATAGGTAGCAGCTTTGGTCGCCCAGGGAGTTCTTCAATCCTGTCTTCAGGCAGCTCCTTACGATCACCTTCAATAGCTCGCCAACCAAATACCCATCAGATCATCCCCATAAGCAGCAAAATTCCTGGACCTCCATCATCTAACCCTTCCATTGCATCTTCACGTCACCCTAGCCAGTCCTCTTCTGTTTCCATGCAGCAGCCCCTTTCTTTTGTTCATGCTCTGCAGGTCACTGATGCTGTAGAGATTCGTGACAAGAGGATCCACGAAAGACTCCGCCGGCAGAGTCAGGGTCCTCGAAAGGAAAACACTAAGAGTGTCTATGACACTTATGAGGCATCTGTGTGATAGTTTTACCTATGAATAAATGATTTTAAAGTGTTATTTTAATTTCCGGAGTACAGGAATGTGAAATTTTTGTTTTGTAAATGAAAAAGAATTTAGTAATGTAAAGTTTAAATGATTCCTCCTATTAAAAAATGGACACCCATGATATGAGTGGAAGTCAAATCACACCTTATGGATCAATGAGTTTTATTAACAGGTTATGTTGTGGTAATTTGTGACTCATTCAGTTGTGCCACCAAATCCTTTCTGAAGCCATATTTGTTTTATGGATAAAAATAGTTTGGTATATTTTATAGCTGAGTGCTGTAATAATTTTGTGCAGGCATTATATTTGAACAATCACAGTGTGTGATGAATGTGATATTTGTGACTTATGAGATCATACAAGCTTTGCAAAGTTTTGATTGCATTTTTTAAAAAGGTCAGTGTGAAATAAAACTCTACCTATATCTTGACATTTTTTTCCCGTTTAGATCATTCAATCACTTATTGAACCATTTTATTTTTTCCCATTTTAGATCCGTTTAAAAATATGATTAACAAGATATAACATGTCGTGCAGATCTTCTTTTTCATTAGGTTGTAAGAATATATATAGAATTTTTTTTTTACAGTTTTTTATTTTAATACTCAACACCCAGTAACAACCTTAGTGTGAAGAACAAAAACTGCAGTAAAGTGTGAAACATACCTGTAATCGGATTGTGCACTATTTTTTTTTTTTAGCTCAAAGCAAGCTTGGTTGTAAAAATTGCCTATTGTGAATGTCTTGCAGTTTTGTTCTCTTAGTCGTTTTAGTATCTTTTTGTTTTGTGCTCTTGAAATATGAGATGTTACTTCATTTCCAAATTTCCAACTTAAATGGCTTGACAGTTGATAAACTTTGTTATGTAGCCTGAATGAGTGGAATAATACATATTGGGTTATATCAAGGGGGTTCAACAAATATAAGAAAGCATAATACTTCGGATGGTTATATTGACATTAGACTCATGTTTGTTTTGTTTTTGTTTTTTTAAATGTGATTGTGCTTCTTATTTCTTCATGTTTTCAGATGCTTATAAAGATTTTTAAAAAGTTCAACATTTTAAAAGGTAGTTATATATAACAAAACAAAATTGAATTCCATTCACACCAACCTGAAAGCATAATGAAAGTATATTCCTTTTTTGATAGTTCTCTGCTTGAAACCTGAAGAGCAGAAATGGTTTAGACAGGATATTATTATGTTTTAATGTGTCTTTGACAAAATTGCCTTAGACAGCACATCTATTTTACCTTTAAATCAAAGAATGGCCATTGATAACTTTGACTATTTTTACTAGCTTTTCTACTTTGAAATGTGACCTGTGACTGGGACTTTTTAAAAAATATTCCTGCTGAAGCGATGATTATAATTAATTTCAGACAGGTTTGAAAAAGGGTTGCACAAAAGAGGCAAAAGGGCCAATTACTGATATGTAGTGCTTTGAGCTTGCCTCATTTCAAATTCTAACATCACCAAAGTGAAGGGAAAAAAATGAAACAAAAGGCACACATTTTGCACAGATCTATTAAATTTCTATTTAAAAAAATCATATTAAAACATGTCGTGGTTTATTAAAGCCACCTAGAGTTACATCTAACTTATGGCACTTTTTATGATTAAAAAAATAAAATACCATGTTTAAAAAAAGAAGATTCTGATTAATCTGCTTAATGGCCAGTGAAAAATAATATGCTGATTAAAAAGTGCAACCCTAGTTAGAAACTAGAACAAGTTTTTACTTGCTTGTGAATTGAAAACATGGCCATTGTATTTAATATGATTTTCTCCCAGTACATTTATCTGTTTAAACCAGTGTTCAGGTGTATGGTTGAATCACTTGTGTGTTCTTGTGCACATTACCCTTATTATTTATTGACAAAGCCTTGACAATGGAAATGTAACATTAAATCAATGGTGCTTCCAGAGAACAAAGCTTAGTCTGCAGTTATTATCTGTGCTTCTTAAATCATGGAGTGAGTTGGTGACGTTTACTTTTGATACACTCTGATATATTTATGATATTAGATATTTTATTTAAATGTGTTATCATAAACCCATTTAGAGTTAAATAAAATTTTAAAAAGCCCCATTGGTATAAGATAAATGCAATTTTAAATACAATTGTATTTAATTTGTTAGGCTGAAACAGATTCCACCATCAAAAATACAAACTGACCAAACCTCATTTTGTATTTTTTCAAGGAGCTTTTTGGAGCTTGGGGAATGAAGGTTGTGTATCAGCATTTGTCCACCTCTAGAGAAGCATCAATTTTCATGGACTATGATTTTTTGTTTTAAAAAAAAAAGATTTTAAATTTAATTACCTTTGCTCAATTTTTACCTTCCCACCCATTGTGATGTGAGTGTCCAATTTCCTGGAAAAGATACTAAAAATTAAATTAATACATTTTGGATTATTTCTTTTATTTTAAGAGAATCTATGATTCAATTATATTTATTTTTAAGCTTTCTCAAATTTAAACAAAATATTTTCTTGGACTGAGTTTTTTTATTGTAAATATGTTAATTTTCTTTCAAAGAAGCAAAGGAATTATCTTTAAACTATTTTAGAAAAATAATGAAAGTTTTTCAACTTGATTGTTAAAACCACAATAAACTATTTTTATTGTTTTATTAGCTGATTTTTGTCCTACATTCCATTAGGGTTATTTCAAAGCTTTAGTTAAATTTTATGTAGATACAAAATTAACAAGCAGTGGAGAATTATAAGTGCACATTGAGTGGCTTGTGTTGGTTCAGTAGTTATTACATTCATTGACTTCCTTCTTTGTTGTGGCCCTGTTTCAACAAACAGGTGTAGCTGGTATCTTGAAACATTTTAGGAGCTGCAACATTTATCTCAGGTAATATGCTGGGAAATTATCTAAGGATTTTTGTTTTTAAATATTTAAACTATAAAACAGGAAATTTAAAGCTCCAATACAGATGATTATATATTCTCCACACTCCCATGATTTCAATGAGAGTTTTATCTTTGGGCTCTGGTAAGAGTGGACCGTGAGAAAATGTTTCTCTGGCTAGTGTGATTCAACAGTTCTGACAAAACATGTTATATTATAAAATTATATTAAAATATTATGCTTATTATCTGTTATGTGCTTCTGCTCACCATGACTGGTGGAGTGTTACAATAGCTTCACACCTTTAGTATGTTTACTTTGCATTGTTCCGGTGTATGGACAGAGACCGGATAATCAACAAAACCCTGTACAAATGTTTCATGACTTCGTGTCACTGGTTTTATTCAAAAGTCTATCTGTGCACTTTCATTGCCGACTGGGAGATCTTGTAAATTTCTGCGTTTGTGTGTCTGTGGGGGGCGGGGTTTGAGGTGAGCAACACGGGTACTTTGTCACATCAACATGCGTTTGGTGTTTTGTCACATCATCTAAGGTCGGTAATTTTATATTGATGAATGGAATAATCAGTTCAGTTCTGGAATGTTGGTTCTACTGTTTACCTCACTCATCAAGTGGTTGTATTAGTGTTAGCTATTTAATTACTTGTTTCAAATTTAAGCAGTGCCATGCAGAAATTTCCAGTGACAGAAGGTGTGTAGCTAAGCTGCTTTCAAATTTCATGGTATATTCTGAATACAAGTACTTCTATCAAACCAGTAAACTGTTATTGACGGCCTTTAATGGCTAGTCGGCTAAGAATATTTATTTAATGTACAAAGGTCTTAATTTATTGAATATGTTAGGTAGCATTTACTTGCTTTCCTTGGGTGATGCTAGAATATCTGTTTGAGGTTGTGATAGCTCTATTTTAATTCTTGCCAGTAATGTAACATATGTATGTAATGGATTAAGCAATAATAATAAATATAACTGGTAATTTTAAAAAATTGAAATACTTGATACCATTTTGATAAGATTTAGTTGCTAAATATTGACTGGAAAATATGTCATACCTATTTAGATGTGGCTGGTTCAGGTCCCACAGGGATGAGGTGGGGGACTTGCTGTGTGCATTGTAGAAATGGTGCTTGAAAAATAGTTACAGTGACAGGATTTCTCAAGTTTCATGTCACTGCTTCAAGGTGTAGCTGCATTGTTTTTTGAATTTGATACCTAGCTGATTAAGTCATGTTACAACCATTATTGGTGGTAGCTGAAATCTGCTTGGCTCTCATCGACATGGATTGTTATGTGCTGTGGTTGAATACTTAAGGAGGCATATTTACTCTTACAAATTTATGAGGTAACTATTGATGACATTTGCCAACATAATAACTGGTTTTTATTTTACTCTTAAGTAAAATAAACATATTTTTCTATTTGAAAACTCTAAAATTAGGCTATGAACTATGAACTTATGTTGAAATGCTATTTTTCTTTGAATGATTGATTGGAATGGCCACATTTTAATTGTAAATGGAATAAATGAATTTGGCAGAACAAAATTTTTCGTAATTATCTTGATATCTTTTGCTTAAAAGGTCACAATTTTTAAAATCTATCTTATCTTACAAACACTAATGGTCCTGTCCAGTGTTTACTGTAACCTATAACATCTGTGAGGGGGGGCTTAATCTCCTCATCTTTATTTATTTATTAATTTCTGTTGAGGTAATTTTGTTGATTGTTAGATTGTTAAACTTTTTTTTTTTTTTTTTTTTAATTTTTTTTAAAATTGAAACATTACGTAAAGAAATGTTATAAAATGCAGTGCTAGTATTTGTTGCTTATGTTATTTTTTTTTTTTTTTTATTTTTTTTTTTTTTTATTTTTTTTATTTTTAGATTTTTTAATTTTTTTTTTTTTTTTTTTTTTTAAATGTATTTAAAATTGAAACATTACGTAAAGAAATGTTATCAAATGCAGTGCTAGTATTTGGTGCTTATGTTGTACAAGAGCCACAATGGTTAAGTTTCACATTTTAATCAAACAATGTATTAAGTATAAATGTACATTTTTTTTATATAACATCAAAGACCATCTGCATCAGGTTGAAATTAAATTACACTATATGTTTGCTAGTGACTTAAATTGAGTGAAGAATAAAGCCTAAGAAGTCAATCTTTTTTTTAAAATGAAATGTTATAAGCTCAAATTCCTAAATCCTATTCCTGTAACTGCTCTAATTAAAGTTTCTCAGCTCACACAATTAGCATTTTAAAAGAAACTTTAATCATGAATTTCCTTGCATATCAAAATCAACACACAATTCAGGGTCTCCTAAGACAAAAGGATTTCTTTCAGCCAAGTCTTCGCTAACTCCATGTTAACATCTGAACAGGGTGAAATATGTAATCTCAAGGGAAAAAACAGGTGTCTTTTTTGGTGGGGCACCAAACCACCTTTGCATTGTATCATTCTTCACACATTTTTTTTACATGTATATGAAACAAATCCATGTTATGGGGGGAAAAGAATGTAAAAATAAATTAAGTTACTTAGAATTAAATTTTGCTGTCATTGCTCAAATGATTTATCACTATAAAAAAAGAGCAAACACAGTTAACCTTGTGCAATCATTAAAAGCTAGTGCAGGTATGAACTAAGCTTGATCTTGTTGACTCATGAAAAGCCACAAAATTTGTATAAATGGATGTGAATAAAAGCTTTTCAACCAGTATAAAAACAATTGATACAAATAGTGTAATCTTTATTAAAATGTGTTGTTTTTTTTAAATTTATTTTAAGGGTTAGGGTGGGGGCAGAGACTTTATAGTTTTTTTATACATTAAATTAACTGGCCCAATCCCATAATGCTTGTTTTATTTAAGAGCCATAAATCAATAAAAAGTTGACTTTATATTGGTTGTAGTAATACCTGAATTATGGATGTTTTGATTTTTTTTCTTTAAAACTTAACAATTTATGCTTGAAGACTACTTTTTTACCAGATATTTCTGTAAATCAAATACTTCTCCTACCAGTACTGTAGATCTGTTTTAGTAGGCCAAGGTATATGTTAACTAAAGTGTTCTTCTAGTTCATAATATCTCAATTTAACTCCAACACCCTCAAAAAATATACAAATCTGAGAAATAGAATAACCTTTGCTAACCGTTAGAATTTTTATTGAACAAATTTTTGTGCGTGTGAATAGTGCTATATAAAACTATAAATTCATTACTATCATCAATACTTTGTAACAATTTCAACATGTTTCATATTATGATGTGATATAAAGTGTATTTATAAATGAGTAAATAAACATTGGTCAAAATATGTTGAAGATTTTGTTGTCATTATAATATGTTTTACTTTTTCAAAGAGATTAACTCTGATGTTAAGTGGAATTTATTATGAAATGTGTTCTTTGCTCAATTAAAACATTCCTCTTTTCAAAACCACAAATGGCAATATGTTGATTAAATTTGAATTTAAAATATTTTTTAAAACTTTAAAAAAAAATACTATCAAAGTAAGAGGAGTTGAAAAGTACTAAAAAATAAAATAGTTAAAAATTTCTTAAAATGCATTACCCAAATAAAATTCCATATGGAAACAAAAACACCTGTTCATAGCAACTGACAGGGGACTAGAGGGTCATGGATGTAAACAAAAAAAAATTAAGCTGGACAAACATAGAAAGTCCTTTAAAGGGAGGCTAAAACATTTAAATTCTTAACATTTTGATTTTATTTTTAAAAAATTATTTTTAACAAAATGCTTTGAAAATGGTGACTAATATTCACAATTCATTTTTTGTACATTATTATTGATTTATGGTGAATTGGTATGCTCATCATGGCTTGATGATCCCTGTTGGTGTGACTGTGATTTGTTCATTCCATTATCATCTGTACCAGAAAATGGAATGTTTTAACATTTTATCATGGCTACCAGAAGATTGAGCAAGAACAAGCTAATTTTTCCCCACATACAGAGAACATGTTGATGTTACAACATCAATTAAAACAATGGGATGAATTTACTTTCATCTTTTGTTCTTTAATCACACCTTTCACCCAATGGGATGGAATACATTAACAATATGTTTAGTCATCACCGACAGCATGTCATCTCCACCCAGTTAAAACATATCACATGCTAACCCAAGCCCATTCAGAGACTATAAAGCTTAGAGTGTTTCAGCAACCACAATATGGACATTGACATCTTAATGATCCTTTGTCCAGGGATTTTGCGAAGTGTAACAACATCTTTTTAAAAAAATTCTTTTAAAACTTTAATTAAGAAACCTGAATCATTCATCTTATCTGTGTGAATAAATAAGACAAGACACTTTACAACAACAAAACAAAATGCTCAAACTTAATTTCCAGATCAGTGGTTCTTAACCTTTTTGGAGGTACCGAACCCCACCAGTTTCATATACGCATTCACCAAACCCTTCTTAATAGGAAAAATAAAATATGATTTTTTTTTTCTGATTTTTTTGGGACCTCCGCCGAACCTCTGAGACTGACTTACCGAACCCCTGGGGTTCGATCGAACCCAGGTTAAGAACCACTGTTCCAGATAGTGTAAATTTTATATATATATATATATATATATATATATATATATATACACACAGAGAGAGAGAGAGCGCAATGTACAATATTCTGCAGAGCAGGAAGAACAAAAAAAACACTGTTACATATAGTGTATATTTTATATATATATATATATATATATATATATATATATATATATATATACACACAGAGAGAGAGAGAGCGCAATGTACAATATTCTGCAGAGCAGGAAGAACAAAGTAGTCAATATTTATAAAATTAACATTATACACACATTCCTTAAATGAACTCTACGGTGTAACCTTTTTACAACAGATACAACATCAGTAATGTGCTGAATAGATAATTTCATATTCACTAAAACTTAATAGAATAAGTGCCTTTTTTTGTTTTTTTTATCAAGTTATTGAACGTGTGTACCTTGTATTTGTTTTTATTTTCCGTTAGTGAGCAGTTGGCCATTTTTTCATTGCACTCGAAACTCCACCATGTAACTTTTAAAGGTTACAGCATTGAAAAAGAATATGTTGAACTTTGATCACAATCAATAGACTATTTTCTCATGCATCTATGTGAGATCTCTTACCAGTTACATTTTACCCCTGTTTTGTGACAATTTGTTTAAAAGTTTAACCTTTCACATTCCACTTGACCAATTATTACTTTTGATATGATCCTCACATGTATTTACTGCCTATAAAAGTGAAGTTGCTGGATCTTCATGGCTGCACAATATGAGAACTTCTTTGAACTTATCAAGTAGAGCCACTAGCTGAGATCTGTTGAGATTTTCATAAAACATCATCTCTTCCAGATGGTGCTTCCCATTGAAGTAAGGGAAAAGCTTGGCAAACAAATTCAGGTCATCTGGATTTTTTGATGCAGAACATCTCAAAATGGCTGCTTTCATCTGTGGCTTGAGCTCATTCAGCAGTGTGTCCTAAATTAGTATGACCAAGACAAATTGAATGAGAATACTTTTTAACTAACAAAAACTCATAATTTTTATTAAGTGTTCCATTCAAACTAAGAAGTAAAAGAATATATTATTTTTTTTTTAAAAGAGAGAACCTGAATTCAGATAGAAAAAACAGAAGCTATTAAATGATTAAATGATATTATTTTATAATAATATTTACACATCCAGCATTAAAGTTGGGTAAAAAAAAAAAAAAGCTAGAGAATATGACCTATTTGAATCATTACACAATGACCCACAAATAAAGCCCAAAATAAATTGGGTACATTGTTTTCAATATCAGTCATGTCCTATTCGATTTTGTTTTTTGTTATCACACTACCAATTAATTGGATATTTCTATTATTTTAAAAAGAATATATTATTTTTTTTTAAAAAGAGAAAACCTGAATTCAGATAGAAAAAACAGAAGCTATTAAATGATTAAATGATATTATTTTATAATAATATTTACACATCCAGCATTAAAGTTGGGTAAAAAAAAAAAAAGCTAGAGAATATGACCTATTTGAATCATTACACAATGACCCAC
The DNA here is from genome assembly GCA_964033795.1 of Lymnaea stagnalis. NCBI lineage: Eukaryota > Metazoa > Mollusca > Gastropoda > Lymnaeidae > Lymnaea > Lymnaea stagnalis. The sequence continues at coordinate 802,798 of CAXITT010000222.1, forward strand.
AAATAAAGCCCAAAATAAATTGGGTACATTGTTTTCAATATCAGTCATGTCCTATGCGATTTTGTTTTTTGTTATCACACTACCAATTAATTGGATATTTCTATTAGTTTGAGCAAAATAGACAATTTCCTATAGGCCAGGGATAATGGGCTTAATTCCAATTTCACCTACTGGAATCCTCCACTGAGGTTTCATATCCTCTGGTACAATGGAACCATCACTGTTTGCTTCAGGAGATTTAGATAGCTGGCTGGTGTACTGTGTTGTCGACTGGCCACCACTTTCTTCACTGTTGACACTAGCAATATCAGACATACTGGTAGCATGGTCAAGAGTGGACGTGCCAGGGTCCTCCAACAGGACCGACAGGTAAGACTCTTCAACAACCTAAGAGCATGTCATTAATGAATAGGCCATTAGATTCATACAAAAACATGCAGTGTTAAAATAATTATATGAAGACTATTTTAAGGTCATCAGTTGCTGTACAGGCCATGGAGGGCACTGGCCTGCACCAACACATCCTTCCACTCTTAATAATCCATGTTTTTTGTTTCCATGCACCATTAGGAATAAAACTTGATACAAGACGTTGTTAAAAGGTTCAAATCAACCTCATTCTTAAACACTTTGGAGGATACCATTGATTTTTTAGAAATGTAATTTTTCCTAGTATCAGTCCTCGCAAAAGATTGAGTCAGGATTTTTTTAACATAAAAAAATTCTCCAAATGTTTATTAAAGTATAAGGAGAAATGAGAAATAATGTGGGCACATGTGGAAATAGTAGTTGAAGACTGAAACGAATGGAGAAAGATTGTCACATGGCAAAGGTGAATATCTCAAGCTCTTAAAGCAAATAGGGTGCAATTTTGCTTTAACATTGATTGTTAAAGAAAGCAGATATTAATTGTAATGAGCATGTAATTAAATAATAATTATGCTCACACTGCTATAAATGGTCTTGTTATTGATTTATGGATATTTATGGGCAAGAGGACGAGGAAGATCCAAAAAACACCTGGCTAAGAGAGCTCAACAAGCATGTAAATAGCGTAATAAAGATTGGAAAGAAAAGACTAAAAAGTAAAAACATAAGAAAAACAAAGAAAAGTATATATAAAACTGTAATCCGACCAGTTGTAACATACGACCAGTTGTAACATACGCAAGTAAAACTTGGATGCCAACAAAAACTGCAGAACACCACATTAAACACATGAGAGAGAAATGTTATCTGGAAAATATATGGACCAACAAAGGATGAAAATGGATGGAGAATACGAACCAACCAGGAATTGTATAGTCTATATCAGGATCCCACAATAGTAGCAGAAATAAGAAAGGACAGGCTACGCTGGGCATTCTTTGAAAGAATGCCAAATGACAGAGGAATGAAGAGGGTGCACAACCAAAACCCCATATGAAAACAGCTTGAAGGTAGACCTCCTAGGCTTAGATTGATGGATGATGTGGAAAAAAAGATCTACAGCAGCTGGGAATTCAAGCATGGAAAAGAAAAGTATCAGGTCTGAGTGGAATGAACTGGTGAGGCAATGCCCTATATGGGCTGTAGCGCCACCGGGATGGATGGAAGGTCTGAGTGGAAGGAAGTGGCGAGGCATGCCAAAGCCATACATGGGCTGTAGCACCACTGGGATGGATGGAAAGATAGAAAGAGTTAGAGCAGAAAGCAAGAGACAGCTCAGAAAGAGTTGAAAAAGGCAAAGAAGAAGGAGGACAGGAGTTCCTCAGTGAAAAATACCAGCAGTTAAATTCATACTTGGACACTTGAACTTGAGGAGTGAGTGGAGGACATGGTAGAATGGCTGGCATTAAAGTTTGATGACAGCTCCTTTTTCTTGGGTGGCACCAGGTTGACATAAGTGTGTCTCTGATTTAACAATTGGTGCTGCAACATCCACACTACAACCTGTTAAAGAATAAAGGTTTATAGTTTCATTTTAAGTTGACAAGCAATTTTTAACATTTTTAGTTTTTCTTTTTTAAATTAACAACTTGATTCTTTTTCTTTATTTTTATTTATAAAACTAAAATAATTCATTTTTTTTTTTTAAAGTTAAGAGAGTCATTTTTTAAATTGCACTGAGATAGTTTATAATTAAAATTTTTCATAATTAAAATGAGGCAATTTAAAACAAGCCAGTGCAAATTCGCCAGTGTGGGTATACTGAAATGCAAGAAAAACTATGCCAAATATAATGACCGATATCTTACAGCTCTTCAATGTTATACCTGAGTCGATCTGTCGATCAACCTAGAGCTGCAGTACTTCATCATGTCCAGGCAGTCATACATTGATGATGGGAATGAAAACCTTGCCATTTCTTGAGCAAGATGTAATCCAGGGAAACGCATTGAAAACTCTTGGCTCAGCGGAGAGTGAACCTGACGATGTCAAAGTGCAATTGAAACTTGAGAGAAGTCAAAATAATGAATGCATGCAGTTTTCCCATCCAAAACATTTCAACTGTAAATAACCAGAGAAGCCTAAGAGTTAAAGATGTAACTATAACTGCTATCTGAAAGTTATCTAAGACTTACAGCTGTGTTGGCTGAAGATGACAACATATACAGGTTTGACTGACACAAAGGATAAATTAGCATTGCAAATCCCCAGTAAACCATATGACAAACTAGCTGGTAGATCTACAAATAGAGAGGGAATAACATTCATAAATCAAGTGAAATTAATGTGATGGACACTTTTTTTTAAACTTCAATAAAAGGATATTTTGATGTAAGGAAAAGTCATTAAATTTAACGTTTATACAAAACCATGCTAATTAATCAAGATTTACATTTCTAATAAAAGAATCTTTAATTATACTTTCACTGTAAACTTTAAAATGAAAGTAAAATGTGTATGCCTCATATGTAAATGTTCTAATTTCACTACAATATTTTGGGCAGCACATAATAACCTGTGTAATACTGAGGTCACTTTCCAAAGCTAGAGTTTTTAGATTCTTCACTGGAGTGGTTAGTTTGATGACTCTCCCTAGAGAGGGACAACTGTCAAGAGGTAAAATGTTAAGAAGTTCTTTCTCTGATTTAGTCAGCAAAATGCCATGGTAAGGTCGAACGTAGGACAAGCACCTGTAATAAATAGCAAGTTATTAAAGAAAATATGTACATTTTTATGTGACAAAATGTTAGCTACGATTTTTATTTTCTTTGTAAATCCAATTAATTTCAAGCATCATGAAATGGTTGTGTACTAAATAAATATTTTTTCGTAAATTTAAAGAGATTACCTGTATATAGACTCCAACTGAATAGTCCTACCAGGCATGTGTATCGCATGAATTTTATGCGGCAAGCAAAAATTTATCTCAACCCACTGATTTAAGTAGAAGAGCACTTGACCACAAGACTCTAAATTATCAAAAGTTGATTTCAATTCTTTGGCTAAAGAGCTACAATGAATGATCTGTTTCATTGGAGATACAATGTCCTCATGTCCTGTCACTGAAGCCTCTTCAAATGCTGACATCATAATCTAATGGGAAATGATAGTTTTTCTTTAAATATTAATTAACAAAAGATTTTTTAGATAAAATGAGAAACAAAAGTTCAGGCCTTCAAACAAATGAAATAAAAAATGTGCACATTGTTTTAAGTGTATAAACCTTTCAACAGGTACTAAAATAATTCCAAATTGTATAGTTTAAAACATACCATGAGCATATTGCTGAAGACATTATAAGGAAAAGATGGAGGTGGGTAAGGCACACTTTTCGTAAACCCCCAGATAACATAACCAGACAATTCCTAACATGGAATCCACAGAGAAAAGGAAAGAGAGGAAGGCCTAAGAATACATGGAGCCCGAGCTGGAGGAAGACGCACAAAGTATGGGATACACTTGCAAGCAACTGGAAAGCATAGGATCGAGATGACTAGAAAATTCTTGTTGATGGTCTATGCCCAAGACGAGATAAATGGCATAAGTAAGTATAATTTAAGAACATCCACTTTAATTGAAGGGTCAGACACATACTTCTTATTTTAACTTTACTATACATTTAATTCAAACTTCAATTAATTGTAGTCAAAGCTTTAACATACCCATAATAAAGATGTTGCTTTACATTAAAGAGAGAGAGAGGGAGAGAATGGGGAGGTTTAACATTTTTGGACTCAATCATTTCACTTTCTTAAAATATGAATTTCAATCACACTCTAAAAACTCAGCATTAGTTTACTAATGAAAAATATTTAAGTTTTACTTTTTACAAGTTAAAATCATTCATTAAAAGTCCAAAGTATTTGAACAAACCTTTGCTTCTTTTGTTAAATACTGGCATCTCTTTTCTTCATGTCTTATGGCAACACCAAGTTGTTGAGCAAGCTCCTGGTAACAGCTGATCACAGAATCTGGGACATTTGCCCTTAAAACAAAAACAACATTTACAGACAGAATGTTGTGCTGTCTGGATGACATATTCTGGGAATTTTGGAGGTTTGTGTCTCTTGAAGGTTGTACCAAAGAAATAGGGTATCCAATAAATCGCACATCATCTATTTCAACACTAAATTTCTTTCCACAAAGTTCTGGCTTGACAATAAGAAAATTAGCAAGAGTTTGGTTAGAGAATCCTGCCAATACACCATCTCTTATCAGAGCTGGGTAAGATTTTCCCTTCTTAAAATCTTGAAGATTATCTACAATTTTAACAGCGTATGGATTTTGTATAACTTTTGTAGATTTCTGTTTCACTCTGGGTTCTTGAGCATATGGATGCCTGAATAACAATCTGTTTCCTCGAGTCCCTGATGTGACAAGAATGACAGCCACTGGGTTTAAGTCACTTGTCATTTTAGTGTGATTTTTTTTCCTGAAAGAAATAAAATGTACATAAGGTTACTTGTCAGGAATTTTTTATTTATAATATCACTGTCTTAGGCCAGATCATTATGAAAAATGGCACTATTGCACATGGGGAGAGCTCTGGCCTGCTTCAACACATTCAGTCTTGGTCCACTAAGAAATGCTCTGCCCCCGAGTTTCTGACTTTAAACGTCTTTTGCTCTACACAATGACTAAATCATCATCCATTTCATATTGATTGTCAGTAAGGGTAAAATAAGCATTAACTTCATGGACTATAAGTTGAAGCCACTTGGACTCAATCATCACATTTATCAACACTGACAAGGCAATCAGTATCTTTACAATGGGATTAATTCATAGTTTAAAAATTTTTTTTTTCATCAGATTTATGGCATGGACTAAATAAGCAGTAAAATTGTGTTATATATAAATTAAAGCAGTAATATATAATAATAGTAATACTATTTAATGTAATAAAATAATAAATTGGCCTGTTGTAAAAAGTTGTGACACTTTTACTTTTAGTGCAGATGATGATGATTTATTAGACAGATATATCATATTTTGATTATTTTTTCGTCACCAAATGAAAAGGCCTTACTTTTTTTTTATACTCAATAACAACATAGACACAGCACAGACACTATAAAGTTGTCCATTGAATTCTAAGTGCATAGCTGGCATAAATTACTAGACTAAGTCTATAACTATTATATTATACTAAACTAAATATGTATAATTTGGGACAAGACAAATTATATAGCCTATAATACAGGAACTCAATTTTTGCCATGGGCCTTAGCCTTAATATAGGCATATAGGCTAGCTCTATGTAGAATGAGGGCCTAGAGTAGAACAGTCTTCTAAGTCTAAGCCTAGGCCTAGACTAAAACTAATCAAAATCAATGGAACAGAATATTTCTACAAAACAATAATCAATATCATGTAACAAATACTAGGCTGGCCTTAACTATGATGTACATGTGTAATTGTAATGAGTAAATCAGAATCATTCAAATTCAAGATTTAATCTTGAACCTATCATTTATCATTTTCATGGTCTTGATACTTGATGATTATTTCTGAATCCTTGACTATAAATTTAATGTCTATCTAATTCTTAATCTATAATTCATTAATTTTGAGTCAGTCTAAGTCTAAGTTCTAAGCCCTAACTAAGCCGAGTCTATTCTATTCTATGAAAATTTGAAAAACTACACTATGCAGCACTATGACTATGCATAGACGTAACTCTTCATTATCTTATTAATGAAGTAATTTTTTCATATAATTTTAAATTGGTATTTCTATATTAGGTCATCCGTCGCTAATAGTTTTTCCATTACCAGTAGCTAAGTTATTATATTAATAAGCCATTAGCCAACTCCTTTCAAAGAAAGAAAGAGAATCTATCAGTGCTGAGATTGCATTTTTTTAGGCAAGCTACAGTTTATAGCAGTTAAAAATGATGTTTAACAAAGCTGGCAATTATTGTGTGCTTTGCCGAATTGACTTTCACTGAAAGTCAAAATTCACTTTTAAAAGTTAAAAATACCCCCAAAAATCGATAAATAGATCTTTTTCATATTTTTTAAAAACTTATTTAAATTTTGTTTAATTTTTAGCTGAAAAAGAAAAAAAAAATATTTACTTGCTTAATCTATTGATTAATAATGAAGCTAAGGATTCATATTCTATTTTTAGTACAATGGTAAACTGACAAAGTTACTCAAAATATAATATAAAAGCACTTAAAATTTATTCAAATTTAGATTGCACAGCTACCCACTCCATTGATGCAATTTTGAATAAAAAATATATTTACTTGCAAACAGCTGCAACTGCTTTTAGATCTGTGCATTATTTAAATTTAATTATGAGGCAGGCCTACATTTAAAAAAAATGCTTATCATATTAGTATGAGTACTATGATACCTATTGTAATATTATTTTTGGCTATCATGTACAATGTACACTCAAATTGAGTATCAATCACTGTAGTACCAAACTAGTTATTTTTCTGTTTTCTGCACAGAAATACACTAAAAAGTTTCTTAGTCTTACATAATTCCTGAAATAAGCTACATTCATTATTTATTTTTAAAATGGTTACTCAAGGCGATAATAAAAATACAAGATTCTTTAGAAATTATAATGGTAGAAAATCAAATGATGAGTTCCAAAGACTATCTAAATGCTTGGCATATATCTTACGCTATGGCGCTCACAAAGAAGGTTTACATGTGGATGATCATGGTAAGTATTTGACATTGATTATGGCCTATTAAATTGAGATGTGTGTTCAAAATCTCTGTCCTTTTTTATGTTATGAAACCAAAAACATTTTATCATGGAAGCCTGAAAGTTTGAATAAGGAAAGAAAGTTAAAATCAATATTTTTGGGAAATTTTGCCTTAAGTTAATGAAATGATAACCAAATATTTATGAATAAAAATAAACCAATTCATAGGCCTTCAATTTTTGAGAATCTCTTCAAGTGTTTAGTAAATGGACTACTTACTTATTAGGGTAACTTTTTTTAAATTAGGTTATGTTGACCTAGATGAGCTTTGTACAGTTGACTTGCTCAAATCTTATAAAAGAGATAAAGTATTAGAGAATGTTCAATCATCTGTTTCATATCGCAATACTCAGCGATATGAATGGAAGGAAAGAGATGGCTATACTTTCATCAGGGCAGCTTATCTCAGGAATTTTGAGAAAGTGAGTTGCATGTATTTAAAATTCTTGGATCCACATTGTCATTTATTTAAACATGCACCATAGTCAATATGGGCTTCCAAATGTATTAAAATTTGATGGAAATACTATTTTTTTAGTGCTCAAAGTTATAAAAGTTTATTATATGCTCTCTAGTACTGGTGAATACTACTCAGTTTAAATTAATATTAGGATTAAACGGAAATAAAAAAAAAAATTTTGTCTTTTAGAATCCATATCACTTGGGCACCAAGGTTCCTACCCTTTATGAATCATCCATAAATTATATCATCAACCATTTGGATGAGTATGATCTGCAGGATTTTACAGAAGAACAAATCATTAGGCATGATTTTATTCATCTCACCATTTTCTTTATTATTACCTCTAATAAAATTTAAACATTCTTTTTAATTTTAAAATTAAATAAAAGCAGTAGACTTATCAACTTTCAACTCTTTCATTTATTTCCATGTGTTAGATGAAAATTTAATTCAGAGTTTAATCATGTGTGCCTAGAAAAGAATTTAAATTTAAGACTACCAGGACAGTCTTTTTACAAATAAAAATTATCAGCATATTTATCCAACTAGAAATAACCCGCCAAAAAATGGCGATGGTAATGCCGAAGTTCCCATCTACAAAGCTACTTGACAAAACATGTGTTAAGTAATGAAATTTATAAGAATCCCAATTAGTGCTACTTCTTGGGATTTTATATTGCGCACCTATTGAACACAGCCATACATAAATACCTAGATAATGATTATTTGCGATAGTTTATTAAAGTACTTGTACAAAAGCAGCTCTAAGAATGCCAGTTATTAAAGCATTAATTCTTTGAAAACCCTTTTAGTCCAGTTAACATTTTCAATAAAGTTTTAGGGATTTTAGAATTAAAATTATCTTAAAAAATCTGAGGTAATTTTTAAAATCTATTTTACTACTTTTCTATCTTTTAATGTTTTTCAGAAATATGATTCGTTGCCTAAAGCAACAAAAAAGACTAACTAGTAAATCTTTGCAAACATTGCTGGTCCCTACAGTTACACAGTTGGATATGGAAGATGTTTATCTGACAAAAAAAATACTAAGTACCATCTGGACACAATGTCCAAACCTTGTTGCCATCAGCTTAAAAGGTTGTGGATACCTCATAACAGATAATGTTCTTAATCAGTTTGTGCAGGTCGGTGTAATGGATTTACTTTAAATTGTAATCAGACTAGATGAAATTATGTTAATGTTAAGATTTTCCATAGTTTAATAGCTATCCTGCGATGCCATACTGACCCTTTCATGATTCAAAGCTATGTAATCATGTCCATCAACAAGGTAAGTCTCTTTTTTTCCTCTCTTATAAATAATGAAAAACCTGGATAGGTTTCTGACATTATATTGATTTGTCATTTCAAGTTCAAATCATCCCTGTTTTCAGTTATTTTACATATTTTAATTAGTTGAACTTTTTCATTTTCGTTTCAGAATTTACCAAAACTGGAACGTTTAAACTTATGCTCCTGTACCCATCTCACGTCAAAATGTTTATCAATCTTGTCTAAATGGTTAGTCCACCTGCAGGTACTACACATTACCTCAGTCCCCTCCCTCACATTTTCTTCTGTTCAAAATTTTCTTCAAAGTGCCAGTGAACTGAAATTTGTAGATGTTTTTTATCTCAAAACAACATCAGAACAATACACAGCACTTATGGAGACTGCAAAACGCAAGGAAATAAAAATTATACTGAGAGACCCAAAGAAAAAAATACTTGAAGGCCAATCAGAATGTGATTTTGGACCCCCGGACAGCGCATGATAATGAAAATCAATCTGGTGAAGAAAGTCCAAATAATGAGGAATTACCAATTTCTGACGAGAGCTCCTCAAGCGAGGAACCTTTCCATTTTGATTAGTCAACAATTTAGGACTTGAGGTTGTATAAAATGTCAATAAATTGAATGCACATTCGTGAATGAAATAAATGAGAGATTTATTACAAATCATATGAAATATAAACTGATTACATTATGGAAAATGATCATGGATGTTTTGCTGAAAATTTAAGCAGCAGAGGTATAACAAACAATTTTTTTTCCCTTAGTAACAAGTCATTCAGTATATAAAATATTTCTAAGTGTCATAATTTAATATTAGTAGTGAAAACTTCATTGGTTAATCAGATTATACATCTTAAATCATCTGCACTTTGTTCATTTATTTTATTAGACATCCATTCACTATTTCTATTAATCAAAATTATATGATAGTCACTAGGCTACTATTTAATGGAATTAATACAAGTGAATCAACATATACTCTGAAATGTTATTTGAAATACATTTTATTTATATCGGAATAATTTTCTGATAGTGGCCTAGGCTTAAGAGGCATATGAATCACATCATGGTAAAAAAAAAAAAAAAGAAGATATGAATGCTTGATGGGTTTAAAGAAAAAAAAAAATAAATTGGTACTTTATATGTTTTAATTTGGTAAAAAAAAAAAAAGAAGATATGAATGCTTGATGGGTTTAAAGAAAAAAAAAATAAATTGGTACTTTATATGTTTTAATTTAATCCTGATTTGCATATTTTACAACTCTGCAATAGTCATATATTAATACTAAGCACTATGTTATAGTTGGAAACCAATGTTATAAAATATTAATAGCAATGGTAAGCGCAATTCATTTGAAATTAACTAGAAACCAATAATGACCAAAAAAGTTGAAATTTATTTAAATGAAAAACATGAAGAAGTGAATGGGTTAATTTAATATTGTCTAAAAGAATTGAGTGTGTCAACTCCTATGTTCTACTGGATTGATTAATTCGTCAAGTTCTTTCACACGTTGAATATGTCGTACTATTCTTACTATCACTGAATAAACTCAAGTCCTTTTCATAATAATTATAACTTTAATATCTAAGTATTCCCCTCCTACAACCCGATAAACGTCCATGGGTTGCCTTGTAAAATTTCTGGGGTTGGTGGGTGAATATACCTTTTTTTTTGTTTTGCTTACATGGTGTTTTTTTAATTTCATTTATGTATTTTATTTTAATATCATGATTATGTCTCTTTGCTAATATTTTTATGTACAGCGCGGTGAGCCCAGTCCTAGGCTGGGATACCGCGCTATATAAGACCACTTATTATTATTATATACTATACACATAAACACATGAATGTAGCGCAGTTCGCTATCAGACATAAACAATACACATCCTACTGCTACAAAGTTCCACTCAAAACTGCTGCACGGCTGAAAATTACGTCACAATCAGTATAAAAATACATCAAAGAGTCTAGCGCGGGAAGAGCGTTCACTAACTAATAAAAGCTCTCAAACACACACTGCGCGTAATGAAACATAATAATCAGTCGCAACATTTATTAATGAACTCTCATACTTGACAGAGTGCTTTTGCATGCCATTATGGAAAAGAAATTCTACCTGTGAATCAATTTTATAAATCTTATTTAAACTTGAGAAAAAGTTGTTCAGAAAGTCTTACTAAGTTAATAAACAACCTTTTTTTAAAAAAAATGAATAACATCGATTCTGACAAACAATTGAATTTTGTCTATTAGACTGTCATTTTAATACACTTGAAAGCCACCAGAAAGCTGTTTAAAATATCTTTAAACATTTATCTTATAAACAAATAATTTGAAATCAATCTAAAAGTTATTGTAAAAAAAATTATATTAATTTTTTTTTTTTTTAAATTAAAATTGGCAACCAAAAAGAAAAAATAATAATAATTACAGTTTTAAGATTATAGTTTGTCAGTGTGAAATCAATGGCATCAATTTAAATACAAATTAATAAATAATACAATGATAATACCTTTTGTATCATAAATGTTGACAAAATATTTTAAGAGGTAGGTAATGTCACTCCCATATATTTATATAAAAGCAGCCATGATTTATTCTCATATTTATTGCAGCTCATCAATTTGCATGTCTTCACATTTGTTGTAGGCCTACTTTGGAAGTTTTGAATTCTTTGTTACAGCAGTCAGTCACAATGTTCACTTATTCTTGTAAAGGCACTGTAATTATCTGATGACATGTTAAGGAAACCAGCAGGATAAAGAATGGATAATCAAATAAATAATCATTGAATTGTATCTCATTTATTTACACAAATAAAAATGAATTAGGTATATTTAATTTTGGTTAGCTATATCATTGTCAGCTGAGGAATTTTTTAATAGATGTAGAAGATTTAAAAAATTATACTTCTGTTATAATAGAGAAAGCTTTAAGTATTATTAAGCATGTGCATTTTATTTCACCATTTCAAAAAATGTTTGGTAATTTTAAAAGGTCAGTACTACAAATAACGGTATATGCATTTTATTTCACCATTTCGTAAATGTTTGGTCATTTTAAAAGGTCATCACCACAAATACCAGTATAGTAATATTTAGGCTTTTCAGCTTAAAAAATGTGAAATACCACCAGGATTTTTGTACACATAAAAACATTTAAGGATACATTATTGTTTTCCTCCAACCATATCAGCAGTTTGGCTACATGTTCATACGATTTTAAAGCTGCAGCATTGCCAATAAGAATCAGCTTATGCTTAGCTCTTGTTAGTGCAACATTTAATCGTCGCAGATCTTTTAAAAGTTCACCTACCTGAAAAAAAGATAAACATGATATGATTATGCTTATATGTCATAAAACCATTTCAACAAGACCTTAACTTGTTTAGGTCAAATTTTAAGTTTCAATATGGTAAAAAAAAACCCACAAAAAAAACAGAAAATATTTTGCCCAGCGCTAGAGCAAGTTTTCAAATATAAGGACATTGAAAGATGAACATAACTTTCATTAACTACTAATCACTAAGCCCATTGGGGAATATGCCTGTTGCCATGAATAAGATTAGTTTAGTTATGCGATCTACAGGTTCACCTGTGTGGGGTGGGAGTGTATAAATCAGCACCAACGTTTATTGTGAAATTATCAAACTATCAAGCCATCATATAAAATGTCATGTCATTAATAATATCTAGTTAAATAATGTTAAATCTTTAACATTTTTGTTTATAAATAATCTAAAATCTTTAAATTTTGACAATCTATAAACAAAAAGTCATCCAGCAGCTTATTCTATTATTTAAAAGTACTAGCATTTTAATTTTAAATACCAATATAAAAATATAACTGCAACCCCATTTAAAGGAAAAGTACATTTAATCTCATTCAATATATTTTTGTTGAAGTATCTGATCATTAGCGCCCCAATCGACAGGAAACATTCCTTTCCAATAAAAACGAATATGAATTTCTCTTAGTCTAATTCAACTTTAATATTTACTATAAACGTATGGATTCCAAGGCAAATAATGTGTGGATGCAAATCCTTACATGGTCCTTTTCTGTGCGCACAAATGATACAATGATGACACATTTGTCTCTGCCTTGATATTGATCAACTGTATTCACTTCTATGTCATCCACATCATGGCAGCCTTTAACTTTCAGCTGTATGAGCTTAATTTGTGAATTGTAGGGAGATATCACTCCAAGAGATTCAGATTTTAAATTTGCCTATAAAAAGTTTTAAAACAAGCAAAATTAATATAAAAAATAGCACCTTTCTATCTGTATTCTTATGATACCATACACATGTATTTAATAAATATTATAAAAAATAATAAACAAAATTAACAGTGCATATTACATATAATAAACCCGACCTCAAGCAGACCAAAAATTTGATATGCATGTGTAAACAAAAGTGACATTCTTTATTACCCCCAGCTTGGTGTGCTTTATTTAAGGGGTGCCAGATAGTGACAAGGCATGTCCGGAAAGTCCCTCACAATACACCAGCACTCATATTTAACGGAGAACAGGTTTCCTGGGGTGCCATCTCAAGGATTGGAAAGGACTTACTAAAGACTTGCCCCCATTGGATCATGGGTAGCAGCACACAGGGGTGGGGAGATTACTTGACCAAACAAGGAAATGTGCCTCTAGGAGCACTGCCCTAGAACCCTGGTTACTAATCTCTGAGAAATTTTGTAACAGTTTACGCACCTTCACTAGAGTCTGTAAAATGGACACAACCAGTTCTGCTTCAAAATTATTGAAAAAACCTTTTCCATCTTTAGACTCTTTTGTATTTGTCTAATTGGAATAAACAATCAAATTTTTTTTAAAGCCTACAGTTATTATTTTGCTCAATGTAATTTAAAGAATTTCAAACAATAAAGCACTCTTAATATAATGTTTAAAACAGATTTACACTCTGCATTGATAAATAATATTTTTGATATTACTACGTTCTTCCATTGACAGTAGAACCCTCTCAATCCCAAGAACTAAAACTAAGACCATCGGTGAACGCTCCTTCTGCTTCCATGGGCCCACGTTCTGGAACCAGCTCCCCTTCCATATACGTCATAGTGAAACCTCGTCCATTTTCAAAAAGTCCCTTAAAACTCATCTGTTTAGGTCCGCCTATGACCTGTGATGCACCCTCCTTGCCCTACCTCATTTTCTGTTTCGGGTTGATCCTGAAGTGTCAAAGTGTCCTCGTTTTATAGCCATTTTCATTGTTTCTATAGAATAGTAGTTACTATCCTAGTGTCTCATTTGTATTTACTTAGTTTACATGTTTTAATAATTGTAAAGCGCTTAGAGCTTTATGATAAGCGCTATATAAAAATGCCTACATAAATAAATAAATAAATATTCTGATGATATAGCATTAACACTGCCTGAACTAAAAAATATAGCCTTCATACATTTAGTATTCTAAAATTTGAACTTACCATTCCAGTATCCAGAAATACCACTGAATTTTGCAGTACAGGACTAAGAACTTCTTTCATCCATGCTGGACATGCCTGTATGTAGAGGTACAATTTAACAAACATACTTTTATAAAACTGGATTAATTAGACACAAATAATTTGTGTAAATAAAACAATATATGTTCAGCTTTAATGATGATTTTACAAAATACAAATTTTAACTTTTCGGAAAATGCCTTCATCAGTCCAAAAAGCAAAACAATTAAATAAGTATAAATTAAATTTACATAATATATATTTAGATGTATCCTACCTAAAAAATAGAAAAGAATAAGAGTGGGCGCAAACCCAGAAAAAAACAAAGTTAACCCCCAAACTGTGGTCGGCCGATTAAATGGGTAGATTTTCTCTTTCTATACTGTATCGGCCAATAAAAATTGTGTTGAAAGAACAACTTTCAGTCCAATATTTTACACTAAATAAAACTATTTCCTTTTAATTAATAAATAAACTTCCGTTTTTCGCTCTTCTGTGTCCTTTTTGTAAACTTTGGAGTTATTTTACAACGATCTTTATCAAGAAAATTTGTGTAAGTGGATTTTCACGAAATGGATGAGGCCATAGCTGGACCATCTGACTTACAAAATAAATCAGTTAAAAATCTTTTTGATAACTTTTTAGTTAATGACTGGTGATTCGGAAGATGATTTTCCGATCACACACGAACCGATTATTTTTCTTGTATGTCAGAAAGCGAAAGTTCGTACTCTGACAATTTAGACCTAGGCCTATAACGAGTAGGCGTTGCTTAAAAAACAGGACTTGTTGAAAACTATGTTGCAGATGATTGTGTACCAACAAAAAATAATTGGATGTTGTTCTCTATATGTTGCCTTATATTTCATTTTATGGATTAAATATTTATATAGCTGCTTTTAAGATTTTATCTGTTTCTTGCTATTTAGTAACGTTTATATTGTTTATGTCATGCTTTGTTACTTGAACGTAATTATAGGTATCCGAAGAATTTTTTTTAAAAATCTATTAATAACTAAAACATATACCAAATAATACATTTTCTGAAAGATAAATAAAAATGCTATCATATTATATAAACATTATAATAATATACCTTTAAAAAATTGTAGTTTGAGGTACTTGAAAAGAAAAATTTTCATCTTCTTTAGTTTTGGTCATTGCATGGTCAAGGTCACAGTCTCAGAGTATAAAATAGCTTTAACAAAATAGACAATATGATTCCCCACTCAGCCTAATTTCAATAAATAAATACTTTATGGGGTCTAGCTATGGTGAAAAATCCCCCTTTTCAAAGGCACCCAAAAAGCTATTAAATTGCCTGCACAGTACAGAATAGTTGCAAGCACAGTTTGTGGGTTAAGAAGAACGGAAAGGAAGTGAGGGAAAGTAAAATTTAAAAACTTAACAGGAAAAAGACATGGCAGCTACAAAAAATTGTGGATTTGGTTTATACCATATGGAGTAACATACCAAATCTTATTAATTTATTTCCTATATAAATCCTATCTGGTGTATTACTCATTTACAGTAATCAAAGGAGCCCTAAGTGAAATCTAAGGTTTACAATTAGAATAGCCAACCAATAATGTAATGAATTCACCAACCCATTTAATAAGATCCGACCCTAGAATAGAATAGATACGTGTCAAAAGGTACTTTTACAGGGTGTACGAAAAACGTATTTAAAAAAAAAAAATTCTCAATTTAAATAATATTCATTATAATGTTAACTTACCTGAAATATTTAATGCAATGACGAAAATGTAACTCATTAAAAAAGCTTTGAAATTTGCAGTTGAGTTTTGCTATTCTATAAATTTACTCTGTGTCTTATTTTCAAATATAGAGGCATTGAAAATCCACTCCCACAGAAATATGTAGAAGCAAATGATATTATGTAGTCATCAATCAAAATGAACATTGATTAAACATCCTTTTTTCTAAATTTATTGATTCAGCTCTGGTGATACCATAGAAAAACCATTCGAGACCCCATTTTGGTGTAGCAACTTGTAGGTTGGGAACCTGGATTCTATTAGATTAACTGTTTAGCGTACATGCAAATTCTTGTGGTGTGATCATAAATTATACAAAATTAAAGTATTGCAATTAAAGAAAGTCACAGCACACAGGTGTCCAACCTTCTACAACAAGTTTATTCGTCAAATAATTACAAGTTACTGTTAAGTTTACTGTTGAATACTAAAGGAAAGAACTCCAAATTTACTTTTTTGGTTTACTTGCTGCTTTCTAAAACCAAAAGTGTGTATGAATAACTTAGTTTAAACGAAAAATTACCTGTAAACTTTCCATATCTAGTTCTAAACACTGCTCTGCCACTGCTGCACTACCACACTCTAGCTTCCCTTGATAGACAAGTTGGTTACTCAATTCCATGATGACTCTGTTGGAAACAAAGTTAAACATTATCATTCATTTTTAATTTATGTTTAATGTTCTAGATTTTGAATTCATAAATTAATTGAAAGGATATCAAAATACAAATTAAAAAACAAAATAGAAAAACTTTATGATCACATTTGATCAAAGATTTTAGTTTAATAGTAAAGAAAAGCAATTACTAACCTGTTCATGCGATACTGTAAATTGAGATCATAGGTGGCACCACAGCCTTCTAGTCTTGCAAAGAGGCTCTCATCCATACCTAGATTTCTATTGGAACAAGGGCATATTTATTTACACAAGTCTACTCATGCCAGTAAGCATTTCATAGCTTAAAAATACTAATACTGTTACTAATTTTTAAGATTGTCATGGCCAAACGTTTGACAGGCTTATTTTTTTTGTATGGCAGGCATTATTTGTTAAGTATGTTTGTATATTTGAAAACACTCAGCATTTCATTATCACAGCTAAAGCAGCAATAAAGTTATATTACTTATTTTAAAACAGAATAGTACCGTAACAGTGTGTTCATTACCTGGCTTCTTTGCTCTTCACTATTGGTGGCAGCTGCTTTGGATCTCCAACAAGTACAAATTTACTGCAGTTAAACAAAGGGCCCAAACAAGCAGGCTGGAGGACCTGAGATGCTTCATCTACGATGCACACATCAAATTTCCTCATGTTGAATAGCGGGTTGTTCATGCCTAAACAACTTGTGGCTATAACATCCTAAAGCAAAAAAGAAAAAAAAATTAAAAAATTAATAAAAAACTAAGATTTCAAGAACGTAAAGATTTAGCATTTCATCATCTATAAATATATATACAAAGTATTAATAAAATCAGATGAAAAGGTACATTCATAACCAAAAATTCAGCAGAGAAAAATGGGATATGCTTTTTGCACAATTTCAATAGTTTGCACACTAAAAGAAAACTCACATAAGAGTCGTAAAACTGCTTCAGCTTCTGGACAGAATTTATGTCGGGAAAACTTGTTAGGATCTCAGATGAATATGGAAGAATGGATGGGTGAATACGACCTCTACGACCCAGTCTCAGGAAACGTACACCGGCCTACAACAGAAGATGGATCAGACAGTGTATGTTTTAAAATTACATATGTTTTTTCAGTATTATTTTTCAATTATTTATTGAATATTGATTTAAGTAAACTATAACATAACCTACAGTTGAGTCAAGCATCTGAGATTTAAGTTTCTCCTCACCTCTTTTAACTTGAGCAGTATGGTATCAACAGCAGAATGGGTGTAACTAGTTAGGAGCACAGATTGTCCAGTGAGTAGCAAGATTTGAACTAATGCTACAATTGTTGAAGTTTTTCCTGAATTCAAGTAAATGAGCTTCAAAATATTATAAAAAATAGAGGCAAGAACTCTTACATGTCAAGTGGTACCTTTTCCCTCAATTTGTGTACCTATTTTTGGGTATTTTTTAATAAGTACCTAACTGTCAACATGTTGTACATTGTTTTCCCTGGTTGTTCCAAAAATATAATATTTTATTTGCACATTTGTTCAAAGGGGTATAGTTGAGGGGAACTTTTTTTTATATCTTACAAGCAGTTCTACAGTGATCAAAATGGAGCTTAAAGCCAATTAATCCATTTAATTTCCTAAAGGCATCAAGATTTGGAACATTACACACAAATGACTGCATTTTACATGGTTGGCGATAAAGAAATTTAAAAGCTTTATTATCTGAAATTATATTTTACATCTCTTTACTGTAAAACTGGCCGACCTTGCCTCACAGCATTTCAAACTATGAAAGATCATTCTGGATGCCATAAAAATACAGACTGATAGCGGAAACAGACAATCACAATTATTTTTCAGGATGAATTTAACATAAACCTAATTTTAAAAAACTCATAAAAAGGGCATGCAAACAAGTAACCGATATAAAATACTAATTAAAATAGATTACATTTATTATTTCTTTTAATTTTTTTGTACCTATTTTTAGAAGCCTAAGTACAGAAAATTAATTCAGAAGGGAGATTGCCATGTATGGATTAACTACATTTTAAAGGAGTCAATAAACCTATGACTTTTTGAGCTAGAAATATAAGAATATTTCTGCAACATTTTTTCACCAAAAAGTTTTTAAAAATTTAATGCTTTTTACCTGTTCCAGGAAAACCTCTTATTAAAACATAATCCTTTGCCATCAACACCTTCAAAATGGCCAACTTCTGGGGTTTATTTAAAGGTTTGAAAACGGGTTTCACTGAAATTTAAACATAACCAACATTAAACCTCAAGTACAGATTAAATAGAAAATAGACTAATCAAGAAAGCTAGTAATATCACATATACTAATCATTCTTCACTTGATGAACTATTTCAAGAAAATTTTTGGATGACTCCACCCTCATCATCACAGATACCTAAGATCAGCTCGATCAGGGCGAATTCTTTCTCTTAAATTTAGGACCAAAAGATATAAAAAATTCTTTTTGTTCCCCAGTCTGTACGAGTTTACCAGCATGCTCCCTCAGGGTTACCAAATATAAATGATCACTAATTAAGTCATTGTCACTAAAGGGGTTTATTGATGGCTGCTTTCTACGCCAGAGAAATACTTTAAATGTCTTGTGTTAAATTGTTATAATTGTAAAATGTTGTCTTTGTTAAAATATGTATTTATTTATGTGTTGAAAATGAATATGTACGATGCAATAAAAAAAATCCATCTATTTGGATTGATAGTATAATCTTATTTGTCTTATCTTAACTAAAAAAATTGTATAGAAATTTGAATAAATTAGATGTTATTCAACAAAAAATACATTTGCTAAATGTTTTGACTAAAAATAATAAAATAATTATACACCCTTCATCAAAACCAAGCCGTCTTTACTATAAAATGTTCAAGCCGTCTTTACTATAAAATGTTACATAAAAATTTTCACACATACTTTTAAGAATCAATGACTTGGATATCTTGAGCTCAAACTGAGGGGGAATCTTTTTAATTATCACATCCCTTAGGCGTTTCCTATAAAAAAAAATTATAAGATTAACTTGTTTATGATATTGATAACAATTTAAATAGATATTCAAAATAAAAATATGAAAAATGTGTATTTTGTCCAGCTCTCCCATTTTCTTTTTGCAGTTGTAAAAGTAAGTAATCCATTGGTTCACTCTTCATTTAAGGGTGTACTTAATGATAGTATATCCTGACACAAAGCATAATACACATGTATTAAAAAAATTCAACAAAACTGTTAAGGTAGACCTGTTTACCCAGCAACTCCAAAAATAGTACAATTCCATCTCAAAATAGTACAATACCATCTTAAAATAATAATAATAATAAAGTTCATTTCAAAAACACGCTTCATCCCCAAAGGCTCGAAGCGCGGTACAAAGTCAACAAAAAATAAATCTATAGTTTACCACATTTAAAACAAACGCAACACTACAAAAACTAATTACAAGCATACAATGTTAAAGTCTTTCTAGCCATTTCAACCCTAAGCAACATAGCCATTATGCATTAACTGGAAAATAAGGTAGACAATCATCTCAGAAGGTGTTTGCGAAATAGATGTGTCTTTAAATCGGTTTTTAAAGGACTCCAGTGTCTGGTTGTTTCTGAGATTGACTGGAAGGGCGTTCCAAATTGTTGGACCAGCAAATGCGAAAATGCGCTTTCCATAAGTCTCAAGGCAAACACGTGGTGTCGAGAGTTTGCCACTATCGGATGAGCGGAGCTCTCTAGTGGGTACATAAGGCGTCAGCAGCTCTTTCAGATAGGACGGCGCCAGGTCATGTAAGCAGCGGTAGCACAAAGTTGCGATTTTGTACTCTATGCGAGCACGCACCGGCAGCCAATGCAACTCTCTCAGAAGTGTTTTTGCATGGTCGAATTTGCGTTTGCGGAGAACTATGCGAGCCGCATTATTCTGTGCTATTTGAATTTTATCCAGGAGCGTAGCTGGAAGACCCACCATGAGAGCATTGCAATAGTCCATGCGTGATAGCACAAATGCAGACATCAGCCTCTTTGTTGCATCAATTTTTAGGAAGGGCCTGATGTGACTAATCCTGCGCAGCTCCAGAAAAATCGCCTTGCATAGCATGTTAATATGACTTTCAAAAGTTAGTCTTCTATCTAGGTAGACACCCAGGTACCGCATTGTTTGAGCTAACTCAATATGCACACCTGAGAGAGTAATGGATGTCGTGTTATTTGCAGATTTTTGCTTTTGAGCGGTCGCGATGATGAGCAGCTCAGTCTTATCATCATTTAATTTGAGCTTGTTTATGGTCATCCAGTGCTTAACCGACTCCATTGTCTTCTGTGTCATACTGAGCAGCTGAGGGAACTGAGAAGGGATCATGGATTGATGAAGTTGTGTATCGTCCGCGAACATGTGATACAACATGTCAAACTGCCTGATCTCTGCACCCAGGGGCTGAATGTACATCGTGAAAAGCACCGGGCCTTGGACAGAGCCCTGGGGTACTCCGAATTCGATATTAGATTCTTCGAGGTCAAGCCGTTTGAAATAACTGATTGGACCCGATTAGTCAGATACGATCGGAACCAACACAGGACGGTATCAGTGAGACAGGACGGTATCAGTGAGACCGAATGTTTGTTGCAGACGCTGGAGCAGTATGCCGTGGTCGAGCATATCGAAAGCTGCCGATAAATCGAGTAAAGACAAAATTGATACCTGGCCCTCATCACAAGACGACAGAAGGTCGTTTACGACGCGCAACAGGGCTGTCTAAGTAGAGTGATGCGCCCTGTATGCTGACTGGAATGGTTCAAACAAGTCAAACAGAGTGAGGTGATCCAGGAGTTGGCGGAGAAAGACTTTTTCTAAGATTTTAGAAATAAATGGTAGATTTGAGATGGGGCGATAATTTTCCATCACATTTGGGTCAAGATTTGATTTCTTTAATAGTGGAGTGACGATCGCCTCTTTAAAAGATGATGGAACAATACCAGTAGCTAAGGACTGATATGATATAAGTGATGATGGGGACTATTTCATTCAGAATAGTACAATACTGAACAAAATAGTACACATGGTAGCAGTAAAAAAAAGCACATACTTTGACTGAGTATACACTTTATTGGCTAATTCTTATATTACTACCCATGACGTCATTTGCTTATTTATTTAAAATTTGTGCAAGGAAAGGCAGGAGTCATTCCCCTTTGTTGATATTGTTGTTAATTTTATTGGATGAAGTGTCGGAAGTGGTGGCGGCGAAGGAATATTTTAATAACCGGTTGGAACAAGATTTCGTGTGAATAATTAACGAAGATTCAAAGAAAAGTTAAATTTTGTGGTTTTAAAACTGAAATTTTATGTTTTTGGAATTCATGCAGAGAGTGTGGAATTGTCAGAATGTTAGAAATATTGATGAAAAATAGAGAAATTAATTTTCGTATATGGTACTTGAAAATCATGCGGATCTAGAAAGGTGTGATTAAATATTACGTCACTGTCGTCTTATTGTGCTCCGGTGTCCGGCGGTAAGTT
>CAXITT010000222.1:825535-943376 GCA_964033795.1 Lymnaea stagnalis
TTAGGTTTAGGGTTAGGTTTAGGGTTAGGTTTAGGGTTAGGGTTAGGTTTAGGTTTAGGGTCAGGGTTAGGGTTAGGGTTAGGTTTAGGGTTAGGTTTAGGGTCAGGGTTAGGGTCAGGGTTAGGTTTAGGGTTAGGTTTAGGGTCAGGGTTAGGTTTAGGGTCAGGGTTAGGTTTAGGGTCAGGTTTAGGGTCAGGGTTAGGTTTAGGGTTAGGTTTAGGGTTAGGGATAGGGTTAGGTTTAGGGTTTAGGATCCAGGTTAGGGATTTGCGCCATCAAATTTTTGCTCATTTTTCAAAAATTTCAAAAAAAAATTCAAATTTTACTCGTTTTTTACAATTTTTTTTAAAAATCATTTTTCTTAAATTTCAAAATTTAATAGTTTTTTACAATTTTTTTAAAATTACAAAACCAAATTTTTCGTTGATTTTTTATTTTTTTTTCTTCCATTTCTTTACATTTTACATTTTCTTTAAAATATTTTTCACAGATTACTATATATTTGTGTGTTTTCCTATATTGAAAATTAAATTTTCTTGTAATATTGCTTATTTTCGATCTTTCGGTAAGTTTTTTGATAAAACGCATTCTCCCCAACCGTTCCCTTTTTGTACAATACGTGTCTTTGCACTACTTTTTTTTTGGGTCGGCCGCCATCTTGGTTGACATGATCCGTGACCTTCTCACGGATCATGTCAACAAAGATGGCGGCCATGCTTGGGAAACCCCGGGTACCACTCTCATAATTTACCAAATAATTTAAATACCTTTTGTTATTGATGAAGCTTGCTATTTATCAATAAAAAGAAACAAATGAGAACAAAGTCAATCAAACTTTTATGTAAATTATACAGTTTTATGTACACTGATACTGATAGTAATTTTAAAGATATTTGCACAATTTTTTATTCATATTTCTTCAGTGAGTTGTAGTATGAGCTTTTAAGCTGCTGGAGTTCTTTTGCACTGAATTTTTCATCCAAGTCCAAGCAGCTTCCCGATTTTCCCTTAAGGACTAACAAAGCCTCTGTTGTTTCTTGTGCAAATGTTGTTCGTTGGTCTGTGCATGTTTTTCGCACCATAGAGAATACTCTCTCACAGGCAGCACTGGAGTGAGGTATGGTGAGGATCCCTTTCACTACATGGGCAAGATTCTAAAGGGATGGGTGCTTTTGGCTAATTGTTTGCCAAATCCTGTCAACTCTTACCCCATCCTCAACACAATCATCAATGTTCATCTGCTGATACCTAGCAAACTCTTCATAGATGGTGTCAACATCAGTCTCTCTGGGGATCAGGATGGGAAATCTGGTAAGGAAGTATTCCAACTGATGTTGTTTAACCTCTAATCTCCTTTTTGGATCCACTACAGAGGCATTCTGAAGTACAGGATCTGCTAGGGGAAGTTTTTTTAGTAGGTAGTCAAGCACCATCTCAAAATATTTGCGAACAGAAGCATAAAACTCTACAACCCTCTTGTCTCTGAGGCTGTACTTTTCTTTGTTTTCCAGCATGGTCTATGCCTGGGATCCAATTCAATAAGCAGGTCAGCATGATCTTTCTGATTGCTTCTTAGCTTGTATTGGACCTGAAAGAGAAAAAAAAAGATTATAAACTAGTACTGTAGGTATCATGATAAGCCATGTAAACGATAATTTATAACAAATGAAATGTATTCAATTTGTCAAAATACAACATAAATGCATACATTGACATAATCAAAGCTCACCTTGTCAATGTCAATACCATTAACTGCTGTTGGCAAGAGAAATCTGCTGTACAAGTCACCAATCAGGCTGTAGAGGTTCTCCTTTAGCATATGGATCATGGGTTTTTCTGCCTGCAGTTGGACAAGTACCTATAAAAATAACCATGTGTCATAAAAATGAACGATTATTACTACCGGTATTGAGTACAACAGTATGGTAAATTATACAAAATTACTATGGTCCACTAAATAAAATGAATTGTAAGAGAATATTGCAGATCCAATGAAATGAGAGCAAAATTATGCACCCTTCAAGACTCATAAAATGCAAGAATTCATCTCACCTGATCATAAACTTTCAGTGTGTAAGACAAGAAGTGGCCGAAAAGTCTATTTGTTGGTGACCGCAAAAAGTCATAAATGGCATCAACCTTCACAGAGTAAGTTGTGCGATGTCCTTCCAACTCAGCAGTCGTCTGAACATCATGTGGTTTCTTATTTGGTTTGGAATTTTTATATTCTTCTTCATAAAAAAAGTGCATAAAGTGGTCCCAATTTTCAATCAATCTTTTTAGGCATCTTGCAATACTAAGGCATCTGGTGCAGACACGTTTAATAATTTTCATCTTTTCTGCATCATACAGGACTTGCAGGTTCTTCAATTCACTTTGTCTCTTCACACTTTTCTTGAAGTAAAAAATGTCAACCAGCACCGCCTCAACGGGGGGTAGACAGGATGGCCCCTTTTTGGCTGCAAGATGCACCAGATGGAGGCAGCATCTTGCCAGATAAATGCTGTCTTGCTCTCTTTTAATGAAACTGTATACTCCATTGTATTGGCCAGTCATCACATTGGCATTGTCACAGGCAAATGCAATGCAGTTTACCCATGAAATGCCCTGTGAATTTACAAGGCCATTCTCTCCTTCAATGGTGCCCACTAGAGTGAACTGCTTTTTGCCTGAGTTGTTACTACCATCAGTAGCAATACTGAATGGCAATCTCTGCATTCTAATGGCTAATTTATTCATAGTCATTGCAGACATTTCTAAAATCAAAGCTGTTGCTTTATTTCTGCCACATTTTATATCTGAAATTAATCAATGAAAATAATAAATATATTGATGACAATATCTGGTACAATAAAATAATTATCCCAAATGGCACAAATCATCTTTAAAACTGAACTAATAAATTTGCTCTTTTTCATTTTATTAAACCATTATAAGGTAGACTTTTGTAAAGTATCGGCTTAATTTTAAACAAATAAAAAATGTGTTTACTTTTTAAATTAGCCTACATATATTTTTTATTTTATACACTATTACTTTAGATATATAGTACTAAGCTATAATGTGAAAAGCTGCTAAATAAAAGACCATATATTCATTCATAATTAGGATCAGGCTGGCCCACATAGTCCATAAATATTTTAAAATAATAATAATTACATTAATAGTTAAAGAAAAAGGCCGACTTACTTGCTGCTATTTTGGAATCTGGGAACATTTTAACAAATGCCTTAGAAAGAGTATCCGCCGCAAAAAGCAAAAGATTGAGTCTTTAGAATTAAGCTACACATCAGAGCTTCTACGCGAGTTACTTGATCTTGGAAATGAGATTTTGAATTTAATCTTTGACAAAAAGATGTCAAGGTTGTACTTTGACTCAGTGCTTCTTTAGAGGACTTATGGGCTTTGGTTTCATAATGTTTTTTGCAATCGTTTTGGCCGCCATGTGCTACTGAAAAGTCCGACTTGCAGATTGTGCAGTTCGTGTATGATGGATCCTTCCATGAAGAACGCAATTCAGTAAATTTTGTCTGATATTCACACAAGAATATTTGCTGATAAACTTTCTTTTTCTTTGGTTGAATCTGATGTGCGTCGGTAGAAGTAGAAGTTTCTTCTTCATCATCGGTTTCGTGTAACTTTCTTTTTGTCAAGGACATGTCTAACTAGTAAAATAAACTACGGTACTTTGCTCGGTAGAAACAACCTTTCCCCACCCTCATTAATGGGTAAAAAAACATTTTACTATCGCATATCCAACAGGTGACTGATTTTTCAAATTAACATAGCCTAATAACTACCGCAAGCTGTAAAAAAAAAAAAAAAGTGGGGGGGGCGGGTAAGGAGTAGTGATACCAAACTGTTGCATTAAAATCATTGAGGGGATAGAGCTGCTTTGAGTTCTAAAAAATTTTTTTAAATACCACTATATCTTATAAAATATGTCCAACGTTTGCCCTGTGCAAAGCACACATTCCATGCCCCCTTCCCCGTCCCTGTATGGCTCCGCTCTTTTTCCGATTAGGACGTAGGCTATGGAGCACGTGTTATGATGACATAGACCGTTTCTCGACCCCGGAACCGAGGTTCAAACTTCACTATAATGAGCTAAGTGAATTTCAATATTTTCTAGGAGCCCTAGGTGTCCCTCTTGGGCTACGGCGCCCTGTGCCAGGGCACAGGTCGCACACCTTAAAGGTCGCCGTTGCTCTCTAGTTTTCTCCGTTTTTACAATCGACGCGGTTTAGACGATTATGTAACAAAACTACATCAAACGCTTAGTAGCATGGTGAGTGAAGCTGTCGCTAGGCGACTAGTCTAATTATTACTGTTGACGCAGCCAGCTAGTTCACTGAGACACAAAGCAACACTATGATAATCATCACCCTCAATACGATACGTTGCGGTGCTATTTTTATAGCCTTTGACACTCCCACCAACCCCCCCTAACCATGCGTCTTGTATGCCACAAATCTCAACCTTCACCTCTCTTTGCGTTCATAATATATTGAAGGATGGTCCAATCTTTAAAAAAAATAAATACAGCCAATCGTTTTTCTCGGTTCATTCACTGCCAGATCTTTATTAAAAAGGGCTAAAACTTCCACAACAAAAAAAAAAAAATTGTTATTAATCGGAAAAAATTACCCCAATAATTTTTTACCGGGTCGCTGAAAATCGTAGTTTTGGCGGGTCTCAGCGTACAATCCTAAAAGACATTTAAAAATCGTACATTGTATTCCAAAATCGTAAGAGTAAACAGGTCTGTTAAGGTAGCAGTGGGTCAAAACATTGGCTTACAAGATTTGAGCCAGGCAGATGAACAAAGAGACAGACCTAAAACCAACCTTCTAAAACAAAGACTGTCCCAAAAAAAAATCTAAAAAACTCAATCCCTCATACACATTTGGTGATAAATTTGTAAAGCACTGATAAATGAATGCTTTATCTGAAGAACATTTTGAAAGCTAAAAGCAAGTAAAATATGAGGCGATAAGATACGTACGCTTGCTGTGTTGATTCCATGAGTTTAGAAAGATTTGTAAGCATGTATCCTAATGTACTAAAACTGTCATTTCTGTCCAACCTGAACTTCAGCTTAGAGAAGATGCTGGTGTCTTGCAAATAGTCCCTGAAATATATTTATTATCATTTAAATAAATATGGTCCATTTATTTTTATAATGACTTATTCTGCTTTTTTTTGTTTCAATACTTCCTTGAAATGTATCATTTATAATAAAAATGTCCATGTTTCTTTAAATACCAAATTAAAAAATTAACTGTACATAAATATTATTCTATCGTAACAGTGCCAAATTGGTGAGCCAGCAATATATTCTCTAAGTCAGTGGTCGGCAAATCGCGGCTTCCGAGCCTCATGCGGCTATTTAATGACCTGAGTGCGGCTCTGCCAGTCGGTCACAAATCGAGTTTGACTCCAAAAAACATGGTTCTTGAAAAGAAATTTGGCACTCAAATTTTTTTAAAAATCATCCTGCTGTTGATTTTTGACTCTTTTGACTAATGATTTTCCAGACCAAAATAAAAATATATCTATAGAATGATCAATAGCCCCCTGATGGGGGGGGGGGGGGGGGGGGGGGGGGGAAGATGGTTTTGTTTTCTTTTACCTATCAACTACTACCTCCACATCTGATGCTGTAATGATGCGAATGAATCCAGTGGTCAGTGCAATGTAGCGTCCATCTTCACTGCTGACCACAACCATGCTGCCACTGCTTAGACCTACAGTGTTGAGAGGTGGGCCTGGGTGGCTAGTATTTGTAGGATCATGTAATTTAAATATAGAATTTAAATTGAGATACAATAACAATTTTCAAAAAGATCAATGGAAAGCACACAAAAAGTGTTAACTTCATAGATTTTCTAACCTAAAAAAAACCCTGACATAACACCACAAACATTTTTATCCCACTTAATCTAATTTTTTCTCCAAAAAAAAAACCACAAAAAAAAAAAAAAAAAAAAAAAAAAACAAAAAAAAAAAAAAAAAAAAAAAAAAAAAAAACATGCAATGTTGTAAGGTTCCAAGAATAACAACCAATCTCCATCCAAAACAACTCTTGATTTAAATATATACTAATATTGATTTATTGTTACGATGGAAAATATTTGCACCAGAAATCCTTTAATACTTTCACAAAGTAGCATTATGCTTGAGATAACAACTTTACCTCAAATGTCGTTTGAATGTCAGAGAGCATCCCTTTCCTTCATTGAAACATTGAGATTCTGGTATCCCTAACTCAGAATCAGTTATTATCAAATTACTTATGCAGTCACCAGCCCTTTCTCTGCAATAAAAAAAACCACACCTTTTTAAACATGAAAAAGAGTCAAAGCTTAGATGCATGCACATTATACATTTCATTAACATCTACATGTGGCAGTGCACTAACATATTTTTAAGAGGTTAACTATTATTTACCTGTCCAAACTTGAAGCACACCAAATTTTCTTCTGGTCCGACTGGTTTGATTCCATCTCTAAACAAAGTGTCCAGTACATGAAAAAATTTAAATCCTCTTCGGTCAGATGTGAAAGAGCTTCAGGGACTAACTGAGACATTGCATGTTCCTTGGGAAAAATATTGGTCTCAACAGATCTGAAAATACAGATGCAATTTTTATTTATATCTCCTCTAAATGTTATGGTGATCTTTCGGTTCATCATCCAGATAATTTGAGCCGTGACTTCAAGAGCAAGTTTCATCAGATTCCTCCACAATATTTAAGTATTATTAATAGCAAATGTTGTACAATGCAAGTTACATCTCACTAAATACTTCCTCTTGTTCGTTGACAATTAGCATCGTTAGGGAAATTTGACAGTTAATTTATAGTTAAGGTAATACTGTGTTGCCAAAAACATTTGGTCAGTCTACAATTAATTAATTTCAAATTGGTCAATGAAACCATTACATAGGTTTAAAATTTTTTTTAAAGAAGTCTATACCTCTGATAAATGCTGCAGTTTAATAGTTGTGGACAGCTGCTGCAAGCACGCTGACTGTTTAAAGGCTTGGGCAGCTGACCAAGACTATAAGTCAAACTTTGATCAGCCGAGGTTTTCTGGCTAACTTGCCTGGTCAGATAATAAGCTAGTCGGTTCCTTAACTGCATAAGACCTAAATTGGAAGAAAAAAGTTGTGTACAGTAGGTGTTTTAATGACAGCAAAATGTCTAGTATAAAAAAAATTACAGCAGGTTAAAAGTATTTATTTGCCGACTAATTTTATTGGAATTAGTATGAAAATAATACATTGCAATGATCTCGGGTTACACATCTGAAAAGCATAAAACAAGATGAACACACATTAGTTCTTATTCTTAACAAATATTTTACCACAACTTTCTCAGTTTGAATACAATAAAATTATAGCAACGTTGTTGAAATTTATTAGCTTACTACACTCAAAATTAAAAGTTATGTGGCGTTTTTAAGCAGATTTTCTTGTCATATTTTAAATGAATTATTTTATAAAATATTTTTATCAAATATATAAATGACAAATACTATTTACATGGAACATCTCATTTTTAGAATTTAATTTATGTTTAATTGAAATCAGAATTTTATACTAACCACTTTTACTTTCTGGCCTAACAGAAACAGTCTGCATATCCCCTTGCTTTAGGTATAACAAAATTCCTTCTTCTGGGTCCTCCCTTCGATCTGAGTACATCATAGAGTACAGGGTAACCTAGCAAAATCAATAAGGCAGAACAAAGTTAATAAATAGCTAGAGATGTGATGATACTTTCACAAATTCTCACCTGCTTTTAAATGAAAATTAATATTGTTCTAATAATGAAAACAGGGGAAAAAGTCACATAGTAGGGTCAAAATACATGATTTACTAACGGTAGGAAATTTTTAAGGTTAATGATTTTATTAGTTAGTTTAAGATATGAATAGTAAAAATGGATTCAATGAAAATGGCTACATTTGCATAATTTTTAAGTGACTTGTAATGATAGTACATTTATCTCATTAGTTAATTGATGTATTAGTTATAATCATAGCCAGCCCTAAAACAATGGGGATAATCATGGTCTTTAAAAAATTCAATTTTTTTTTATGAGTTCAAATAATTATGTACCTGTCCTTTGTGTTCAGAAGAAAAGCTTGCTTTCCCTGTTTTAAGTTCAAGAGGTAAAATTTTCACATGATCAGATTTATTTGGTTTCTTCATCTGAAATTTTTAAAAAAGTTTTAAAATCTTTGTATCCTATATTATTTTTAAATGACAATTTTTATATTGAAACTTTTCAATATGCTATCATTTATTCTTCTAAATCTGACAAAATGTAGCGTGTATGAAGTCGCCAAAAGATTGAGGGTTAAGTGATCAGCTTGCAATCTATTGCCACACTGTGTACATTTTAAAATAATTTATTGATCTAATAAATATCTGCAGCTACTTTTCGGACCAGTAAAAAAATCAAAATCAAATCTAAAAGGAACAAATTAAAATAAAATCTAATTTAAAATAATAAAATTCTGGCATCTAAAATATACCAATTTATGAGGATATAGTATCTACCTTTGCCTTTACAGTCATATCAATCTTGCCTTTTATGCCAAATCTATAAATGAGGACCAGTAAAATATATTACTTTCTTACAAATGTAGTCGTCTGCTTACAAAAAAAAAAGAAATTGTCTTATATTTTGTCTCTAAAACAGCTACAAACTTTAAATTTAAACATCTTAAGGCTTTTA
The DNA here is from genome assembly GCA_964033795.1 of Lymnaea stagnalis. NCBI lineage: Eukaryota > Metazoa > Mollusca > Gastropoda > Lymnaeidae > Lymnaea > Lymnaea stagnalis. Next base: position 834,282 of record CAXITT010000222.1, read on the forward strand.
AAAGTATTAATAAACTGGAAAATACAGAAAGATACTTGCTATGTGAGAAGTTAAGCAAGGGATTACCTTGGAGACCAAAAGTTTTCTTCAATGTCATGGATTTCTGTCACAGTTAAGTCAGATCTGTAGTTGGGAGAAATGCATTTATAAAAAATAGAGAGAACAAAAATTAATTCAAAAAAAGTTTCATTTTTTTTTATTTGTCAATCAAAGTTTCTATCATCTGAAGAGAGCTGATAGATACAAACAAAATAATAAACCATGAAAATCCATGAAAATCCCTTACTCAATTTTAACATATTTTAAAATATTCAGCAGAAATTTTAAAACAATTTTAAAAAAAAATTTTTTTTACAAGTAAATCTAACTCCTATAATTAAAATATTTTAAAATAATTATCCTTGACAGTGATAATGACTAAAAAAAATATCTAGTTATTTTTATATTTACAGTAATTACCTATCAGCTAAAGTATTAATTATATTTCATATTGTGCATTCCTTACTCTTTAACTACATTTTTCCCATTTCCTAACCATTCCGTGTGCTTCTTGAGCCAGGAGAAGAGGGATGGAATGTATAGTTTAATCTCCTCCATCACTACATTTTCTTCTACACCATGACCATACCTAGAAAATATTAATTATCTCATAGATTGAACTTCTCCGTAGCTATACCTAGAAAATATTAATTATCTCATAAATTCAACTTCACCGTAACCATACTTAGAAAATATTCATTATCTTATAGATTCAACTAATAGAATAATAATAATTTAATAATTGATTTAAACAAATACAAAGATTATTTAACTCTGTTCATAAACAATTTATCTTAATTTCTTGGGCTCTTATAACAAGACCCTAACAGATTTTCTCAGCCTAAAGGGGAAAAATTGCTAACTTAATTTAAGAGACGTTCACATACTTACATATCATGCAAAATCTTGTTCGATCTGAGCAAAGATTTCGCAACAGTGAGGACTGCGCTCTCATCTCTAAGCCCTTCTTTCATTACTGTCTGGAAGAGACAGTGAATAATACTGCCATGCAACATCTGAATGTTCCCCTTGTCAACACCCTGAAGACATTGGAATGTAATTTATGAATGAAATTAGGCATGCTGCAAGCAGCAGTTGGACAACTATTGACGTAAATTAATGATGGTATCAAAACTCTGTAATGGACATACCTAACTCTGTGCATTCAAATAAATTATTGTTTATCAAAGGAAGTGCAGAATTATACTAGCAATAAAGAGGTTGTGAGCTAATGGAATGACTTACCTTAAACTTTTCATTCAGCACAGATCTGAATGAAAAAATAAAAATTACACAATATTAAATATTTTGATTAATTAAATACAAATAAATGTTAACATTTTTTAAAATAAAAAATGAAGGTAGATTTTAATTTTATTTTTAGTGTGGTAAGAATATAAATCTGTCATTTTTACAAGCTGTCAATTATTTTGAAATTTCTCAAAAGGCATTTAAACATTTATTTAAAATTAATTTTTCCCCAACCCAATTCAGGTAAAGTCATTTTGCCTACATAACATATAGCCTAAACCACTGGTATTTCATAACAACATTTTTTTTGTGTATTCTTTCAGAATTCCTCAATGATCACTTATGCTTGATTGTGTACTATACTGGTTTGGGTATGTGAAAATATTTGCCCAAGTTTAAAGAAATTAATTAGGGCATACTTCCTACTATGCCACAACGCAGATAAATAATGAGATGTCTTACTTTCTAGGACAAAAAATAGATGATACAACCAGCGTTCCAGACAAGAGTAGATCTGGGTTGACAATGATGAGACCACTCTTGTCACTCAGCACACAGGTGTCATTATGAAACTCCCCAATAATGTTGACTATGTCATCCTTCTCCACTTTTGTGTCTGCCCTGAATTACAAGAGAAGGGATGCTTTTTTAGAAAATTAAATTGTAAAAACACAACAATATAAATTAAATCCTAATTGAAATTTAACAAATTTGCACGAATAATTTTATTCGTCTTGACTGTTGCAACTCTCTTCTGTCAGGTTCACCAAAACACTGCATAGAAAAACTGCAGAAAGTTCAAAACTCATCTGCTAGGCTAGTTTTAAAGACAAAAAAACGTGATCACGTCACTCCGCTACTCCATTCCCTTCATTGGCTACCTATACAGGCACGCATTGACTATAAGTTGTCTGTTCTCTGTCACAACTTTTTCTTGGATTCCTGCCCTTCCTATCTAACCGAACTTCTTTCTGTCTATTCACCCCTTCGACAGATTCGCTCTTCTGCAGACACGCGTATTGTGTCAGTTCCAAAGACACACACTAAAACTTATGGTGAACGATCTTTCTCTTTCTGCGCCCCCAAACAATGGAATTCTTTGCCACTACACATACGCAATATACCAACCACCCAGGCCTTCAAAACTGCACTAAAAACATATCTTTTTAAATTATACTACCCTGACTGATTCCCCTCCTCTGACCAATAAACGATCTTGCTGGCTGCCATCCATGGTTTGCCTTGTAAAAGTTATGTGGTGGGGTGGGTGAATATACATTGCTGTTCTTTATTTCATAAATGTATTTTATTTTAATGTCATGATTATGTCTCTTTTGATAAAATTTTTATGTACAGCTCGGTGAGCCCAGCCCTAGGCTGGGGTACCGCGCTATATAAGACTTTTATTATTATTTAGTTTTATTACTGTAACGGACTATGTTTTCACATGAAAACAGAGAGGTAGCATGAGTGAACAGTGAATTGTGTTGACCATGTATTTTGAGATGCAAATGTGAACTCCACGTTTTTGGAGAGTAAAATTATGTTTTTGTCAGAGCGGTTGTTTTCCACGCTTTGCTGGTAATGAAGTATGAGTTGACTGAGATAGTGAGAGCTGAGCGCAGAGCAGTAGAGAACAGTAGCGTGAGAGCTGTGTGATTAGACAGTTGAGCTGAGTTATAGTAGTATGAGGACGTGTCTTTCTTAATGATGGAATACTATAGATATATATGTGAAATTACATTCATGCAAGGATTATTTATTAATATTATCAATATAAAGTGTGTTCAATAAAGTACTGTAAGTTTAACCAGGATTCAGTATTCTTATTTGCGTGCCCGGATTATAAGTGGAAGAATGAAGAAGCCTTAGTCGGCATCCTGAAATATCAACATAACATAAGTAACCATACTACTGACATAACCTACAGCATAAGAAATAAGATCCCACGCCATGTCAGAGTAGGTGTGTTACAATTACTAAAATATAGTTGTCATTTTTATTTATTACTAGGAATATGCAGTGTTAATATTTGTCATTGTTTAGCTGCACATAAAATCAAGTGCAATCATCCATTTGATCCATGATAAATGTCCCTGTAAAGGAAATATAACAGCCATAAAATAGTCATTTAAGAAAAGTTAAAACTGATTCCTACCAAAATCCAGTCAGAACACACAAATATGATTTTTGAGACTTTTCTTTTTTTAAACTCAAGTGGATTTCATCTGTTTCCCTGTTTTAAAACAAGATTATTAGATACTGATAAAAATGTAAAATATTTTTTATATGTGCACGTATGGTGAAATTAAAAAAAAAAAAGTAATATTCATAACATTTGGAAATTTGTTTACAGCTAATTCCTTGGTAATTTGGCTAGTGACCTAAGAGATAAACAAAACTTTGAGATTGCTATTTGATTCTCTTGAATATGTCATTCGATCAAATGGAATATCTTTACAAACATATTCTTAAGTCTTCTACAGTACATAACTCTAAAATGTCTAATAAATACCTTTTATGAAAGACCTCCTCCACATAGAACCTCTGCCAAAGGTCAGTAAATCTGAAATCTTTATGAAATTGTTCAGACCTAATAAAGAAATAAAATTTATTTCAAAATGAAAATTATAAGTCACTGAAAATATTCATAACGAATATAACGTACTACAACGAGAAGTTCCCCAGACCATGATAAATGTAAAATTTTCTCTAGCACTATAGTAAAAGTAAAATCAATTTTATAAATTTTAAATTTCTGTAGGAGCTTGTTGCAGTTTTTAAGTTTCAATAAGTTTAGTTTGGTTTAAAAAATATATGCTTAGCTAGTTCCATCATGTGCTACAGTTTAAACTAAATTGATGCTTTAAGACAAAAATAATCCATTCAAAACTGGAGATCTTGTTAAGAAATAATAAAATACTCTAATCATGAGAATGGTTAATTTGTGATGCCATTAAAACAGTAAAATGAATGCATTACATTCAAGTCAGAGCTGAAAAAGAAAAAATTAACCCTTGGAAACACTGCACTAAAAGGTATTCATAAATATGTTTGATTATCCATTCTGCATGTGAAAGTGATATAATTAATTTTTTAAAAACTTACACATCTGCAGTCTTTGCTTGGAAAAGTTCATCATCAAAACTATCAGAAAAAATATCACACAAAGATGCAGAGAGGTCATCACTTGCTGAAACTGGTACAGCAGCAGCATTGCATTTCAATGCCCTCACTATACTAACAGTTCTTATCACATTGTTTTCATTCAGTCCTTGCGTGGTTTCATGTTCTGAGTCACACAAGTTCAATAACTTATCTCCATGATTTGTTAAAACACTGCAGCTACCTTTAACTTCTTTTTCAAGAGCATTGCATTGATTATAATGTAATGGTGAAACCACTTCTTCAGAAGCTTTGCTACCTACATTTTTCTCGATTTTAGAATTTTTTATAGACGAGTCTGCATTATCATCAACAATTTCGACAAAGTCCATGGCCTGTTGATTAACAGCCTCAGAGTCTTCAATAACAATGGGTTCATTTGAATAACTTGATGGTGAATGAGCTTTACTTATTGTTTCTGAATCTTCAATAACAATGAGTTCATCTTTAAGTACAGAATCATCAAAGTTGACTTTTACCAAAAAATCTGAGTTTACATGGTCAACTAACTGATCCTTTAATTTCAAGCTGTTTTCACAACCTTTTCTGGAAGCCTTACGATCCAAAATTCTATATTCATCATCAGAACTGTCAAATAATTTTTCCAATATTTCAATATCACTTTGCAATGGAAATACTTGGTTGCCTGAAGCATTGGCAAAAACAGGTTTCTCAGAAGTAATTTTATTGTTACCTTTCTTGGTTGATAATGTAACATCACTTTTTGAATTTGATGTTATGGGCCCATTGCTGTCTTCATTCTTTGACTTTTGGTCAAGTAAAGGAGATGAAACGGATCTTAACAGCTTTGCTAAAAATTTATCATCTTCTAACGTTACTTTCGTTTCCACATTTTGCATTTTCTCTTTGAAACCAAACTGGTAGGCCCGTTCCTTCGTTAGCTTGCCACCCCTTGCTAGGGATTCACCCATGTTGATAAGACACTTGTCTCCAGTTAAAAACAAATTCCTTTTTGCCTTGTCTGCATTTAACTCTGATGTGCAAATTGTCTCACAGTTGTCATCTGTTACATCTCTCAAAATGATGCGCTGTTGGTTTGGAAGACGTTTAGAGTTGGGTGACATTCCAGATTTAGCCTGTCGTTTGATGGTTAGTTTTGATCCCTGGTAAACTTTCAGAGGCGAATTATCAGGCCAGAGAGCATCAAAATTTGATGTCTGTCTTCCCACCATCATCTTTGCATCTATAATACATTGTGTTTTATCGACGTTTACTCCAGTATTACAACTTTTATCATGGTGATATGAAGATATACTATCACCTTCATCCTCAATGCAAACTATTTCTTTCGAATCATGAACTGAATTGCAATTATTTATATTTCCTAAACATTTGTTTACTTTGGTTTCAAGACCAACTGTTGGATAGTGATTGCTTTTTGTAGTTGATGCTGACAAAACTTTGGTGAAAAGGCTGCTCTCACTTGATTTTTTCTGATGATAAACATAACAATTAAATTTCAGCATAACATGAATAAGTGATGGACTAATACAATTTAATAATCTTTTAAACATTCCTAAAAGGGGGATAATTAACATTACACACTGGCTAAAAAATTAAACAAAACATACTATGTTACAATACAACATGCAGAGATCAAATGTGGCTTGACAAACGGTATAAATAAATAAGACATAGTCTAATTTTTTTACACACTAGCATGAATTTAAAAGCACCAATGTTCTGATTTAAAGATAATATTACCTGAATAACATGTAATAAAAAATAATACAATCCATACAATGGGATCTATAGCTCGTGAGCTTTTCAAAATAAATGGTATCATCATTAAATCCTAAGTGTCAAATAACAAAAATCTTACCTCAAAGAATGAAGAAATCTTGCTTTGCTTGTCACAACCGGCCTGATTTAGAAGAAATATATGACTGGGTATAAAGCAAACTTCACAATGAGTCAATCAAAACAACTTTTCATGTCAGTTACATTTTTAATGATGCTTTGCATTTATAATAAGATGTAAATGAGAAAGAGTTGAAGTAGTTACCTTTGATTTTACTTGCTCTCGTAGCTTTAGTGGTTTCACCATGGTCTTTGGGCTTGATATCCTCAGTTCTTAATTTCAAATTTTGATCTGAAAGAAACCAAAAACTGAGAACATGTTTCAGCAATATATTAAAATAATGTATTAGAAAATTTAATTAAAGTAAACAGATCACACCGAGGTCTAGAAAACTAAACATCTCAAAAGTCTAGCCTGAGTTAATAAACGAAAATATTTAAGGTCTGAGTAAAATAAAGAAACAAAAATCAACCATCTAGTCCAGGGTCACCAAACTACAGCCCGCGGGTCGGATCAGACCCGCAACGTCAGTTCATTCAGCCTGCCGACACTTGAATTTGAAGTCAACACTTTGAACGAGAGTGACTGACAAACATTTGAAAACAATTCTCTTCATTAGACGCAGCAAATACAAACCAAGAATTGATGATATCTTGAAAGCGAAGCGTCAGTTTGCTGCTTAGTATGTGAGATTCGAATATGTGCGCATTAGGTCTGATGTAACAATCTTTTTGGTAACAATCTTTTTGCTAACATCACCTTCTTTGATAGCTTTTTAGTAAATAAATATGCTGTTTGTCTTTATTTTTTTGTACATTGCACTCATGATTAACATGGAATACTAAACTTAGTTTTTTGTCTTTTTTCCCAGAGCTTTCGTTCTGGATTGCAATTATTGTACATCATCATTTTGTCTGTTATTCGACCCAGTGTGAAAAAAGTTTGGTGACACCTGATCTAGACAAAGTAATATTTAATGATAAAGATCATCAATTCACAAATATGCCATCTGTGTAAAAATAATTCAATTTTATTCAATATTTAAAAAAACTTTTAATGAATTCTAAAAACACAGCATGGCATTATATAAGAATACGGTCAAATGTGTCTGATGCTTACACGTAACACATCCAGAGTTGGATCAAGATTTGGAAGGATTCTTCATGAATCTGACAATTTGATGTCCATCAACTGATGCAATGTTTAGTTTGCTGCGGCAATGGAGATCTAACTATTTTCAAGTCTGCAAAAATTTTAGTTTGAATTTAAATGATTTGCAGAAAGGAAAGCACATTTAATTTCAACTAAAAAAGTTGGGCCACAACCCCCGCCAAAAGGTTTTCCAATTTTATTGAAAAGAAGCTAATCTGGCCTTTAAGTTTAAAAACAATTGCTCTTAGCGAAATGAAGAAAGGGACAAAAGAATAGAAACTGCTAAGAATATACAGCAATCTTCACTCCCAATGAGCAACAACTAAGGGCAAAAGACAACAATTCAGTATATGTCAGAGCATTTTATTCTAACGAGATAAAACAAAGAAGTCCTCTTCTGAGAGAAGAAATAATTCAGAATCTCTTAAGATGACAGTAAAAATGAAAAAATAAATAATAATCACTTGAGAGATAGCCCTACTTTTACTACTTAAACTTAAAGTATAAACATATATTTTTAACTTCTTATAAAAAGTTATTTTCATTATCAATTTAAATTAATGAATTTCCAATAACATGTAAAATGTTGACTTGCTGAAGGCTTGGATCTTTCTAAATAACTAAATAATAAGTTATGGTATAAGACTTATATTTTATAAGTATAAGTTGAAATAATGGATGCTTAAGTCATAAGAGATTAATGTAAAATTAATTAAATTATAAATAGGTCTAATGATGACGATTGTCAACAATTCAAATGAATTTTGGTCCTCAATTCTTGTGGCCATGGCTAATTTTTATATGTATAAGAATGAGCTAGGCTGACCGTAACTCCAAAGAACCGAAGAGATTTAAAAACGTTCGGATTCTTAAAAAACAATCATAGTTATTTTCTATTATTTTTACGGAAATCGAATTAATTTAAATGCGCAACAAATATTATGTATCTGCTTTTATTTTAGTAAAAGTTTTTGTATTATTATAATAAATTACAAATACATTTAAAGTAACAACTATGGAACTATTTTAAACATTTTATCCAAATTTAAATATAAGAATTACATCGTAATCACATTTATCGGGAAAACCCAAACATCTGTTGTTTTTAGTGCATTGCTAATATTGCGAAATAAAAATTAGACTAAATTAATTTGATTTAAATAAATAAGCAAATGACGTCATATGACGATTGCCTATTTTAGCAAAAGCTCTAAGTTTCTTTTATTTAATAACTGATAATGTATTTTACCCTTCTTAAAAGTAAAATTAAGAAGTATAATTGATTGCTTTTTAAATTATTAATGAAACACAAAAAATTTAGCTTTTTATTTTTAACATTTAATAAGTTTTTACTTTTTATTCATTCCAAAAATATACTTTTATTAAATTTATAAAGTAATAAAAACCTTAACCTTTAAATATACCTTTAATAAGAAAATGCAGTTTAAGTCAAACAGTCAAGCAAAATTCTATAGCCAAATAGTATTCACTAACGCACTTAACATTCATCCAAAAAATAACAAACCATATGAAGTGTAAAAATTTTTTTTTGCATACGTAAAGGGGCTACAATAACGATGATTTTATTTAATTTCTTTTTTACTCTCTATGGGGTAGGGGGGGGGGGCGCGGCGCGGGCGCTGTTTACAATACTTTCATTTAGCCCCATGCTGCACAAGATACGCATCAGAATGAATCTGATAAATAATTAACCTTCTAAGGTACATATATGTCGGGGGTAGGAAATAAGGTGTGTACATTTTACATGGTTGATAATATCTTTAAATCCAATGATATTACAGTTGTGAAAAATAGATACTATCAGTGTTTCTGTCAGACATTTTTCCTGGGGGGGGGGGGGGGGGGGGGGGGGTGGGCGGGGGAGTAGCTAGGGGGTGGGAGGGGGGGCATACGTCCCCGAAAGCCACACTAGCGGGGGCACCAAAATGGGCTTGAATGGTGTTTGATGGTTGGAAATAATAAGTTACTTTCAGAGTGGGGGGTGTGTGTGTGTGTGTGTAAAAATGAATCATGTTCCAAACACTCTAGCTATGCCCTTTAATTTCCAGTGGCGTAGAAAGGGGTAGGGTGAGGTTGTTCACCCAGGTGTAACTTTTTTCTTTATATAGAGGTGTGGTATTTTCAGACAACTGCAGAGTTTGTACAGTGAAAGAGAGAGCTACCCCTCTAGACCTCTCGTCACCAAAAGTATCGAACATTTTCATCAGGGTGTTTATTACTGGAGGCAACACAGTACATAGCAAAGTAAATAAAACCTGCAAATTCAGGGGGGAAGGGGCTAATTTTTTTTTAAACCTCTGTTATTCAGGAAACTTTGTTACAAATTTAACACATTTAAAGAAAACATAAACGCTTTTGATATAATAATTAATGAAATGTGCACTGTTTTTATGCAACCGTTATTTCTTATTAAAAAAGTATCCATTTTACATAGTCTAACTCAACATTCATGGAGTGTTTTTTTCAAAAATAAAATTTTTAATTAAATTAACACCTATCACTACCTTTAAAGTAATGCTTTTATCATGAAATATAATTTGAAAATAGATTGCATATATTTGATACTTAGCACGAAATATATTTGAATTCTAGACCTTGATATTGATGTTAAGGTACTTTAATACAGTGTTGTTAGTCTTGAAATTTGTGAAGTTGCAAAAAATACATTAATAAAAATACCAATCAATGCGAACAACAGGCTAAGACTTGGGCTTCTAATCAGGAGCGGCCAGTACAATATTTTTAATCGAATACTGTAAGCCTTTAAAAAGATTGGCCTTATATATACAGATCATCAAATTTTATCGAACGTACTGTAGCGATATTTCATAGATTCCACTATTTGTTATCGGTTAAAGGCACCAGATACTATTCTTTTTAAAACTGTTTAAAAATAACTATTCTGTGGTTTTTAATTTTTAAAAAGTATATAATCCTTATATTTTTTGTACACATTTTGCTGGGAGGGGGGGGGGGAGACTTGACAAACACCCCCCCCCTCCTCCTCACATATGGCTAAAATAAACCCTGGATGCTATATTCTCATTTTACAACAAATAAACAGTAACTCACACTCTCACAGTGAGTGTGTGACACAGTACACGACACGCTCACGGGTGTCTAAAAATCTCTTGAGTCTAATAATACTTAACTTACTATTATTACTGATTACTATTACTAGACTATTACTATTATTATTATAAATATTATTTTAACGCTTGTAAGTTTATTCAATTATATCTGTGTGGCGTATTCTAAGATAAACTTCATTAATAAATTATATGCGGTTTTGGCAATTTAAAAAAATCTAACAAAAGTAGTAGGACTTTCATGTATTGTTTACCATTTGTTGTTATTTATGTGTTTGGACTTTTGCGCCATTGTGAAAATTGCCAGATTTCTCATGCAAATGAAATCAAATACTTTGTAACAGGGCTGCCACTCACTTTTTTAAAATTTCCCAAGATTTGGGGGGGGTCATGAAATTTCCCAAGATTTCCCAAGATCATAAAAGTTTATAGGAGTTTTTTTTAAGAAAGGTGTGTGTGTGTGTGGGGGGGGGGGGCTTCCTATCTCCTTAATGTAATAATAGATTGAATAAATGCCCCTGAAACACATGGTACAATAATTGACTGAAATTTATTGAAAAAGACATTTTAACAAATGTTTATCACATAAAAGAAATAATTTGTTTTTTTAAAAAATAATATATATTATTTTATTATCCAAAATATCAATACCCACTGGAGTTAGGCTACTAAATGTTACCTCCGAATTCTCTGGTAAAAATATCATCTACAATCCACGTGTAATAGAAGTCACTTGGAAACAAAGCTCACAAGGCTAATCAACACACAATTCCTTTTACAAAGGCCAAAGGTTCTTCATCAGAAAATGTGTTTTCTTATTGTAAGTCTGTTGATTAGTAATTGGGTTTGCAAAGCTATTAAGCAAAATTTGTTTATAATAGTTGTAGTTAAAATGGATTGATAGTATTATGAAAGCAATAAGTATTTTTATTTTTTCTTGTAAATTTACATTATAATGATTTTTTTCAAACGAAATACTGTTTAAAGGAATTTTTCATTTATTTCCTACAATGTATAATTTTAATACCTTAGTTACCTGTGTGTCAATCCACAAATATTTTTTTCCAATAGATGAAAATTAGGTTAGATTTTTTAAAGATGCATAATATTTTGAACACATTGTATAAGTGGTTGAAATAATCCAATTTTACAATGGGTTCTTGATAGAACACTATCATTCACTCTTTGGTTTGTACTGTTTTTTGTATGGTTGATAATGTCTTATACGCATGATAAAGTTTCCGAGCCTACCACCGCCCCCATCCCCCTGTTTAATAAACATTTAACACCTGGATGTAATTTTCAAATCTTCAACTTAAAAAAAAAAAAGAGTAAATTAAATTTTTCTTTAATTATTAATTATTAACTTGTGATTAATTTAAAATATTAACTTTAATTTCAGAAGAGTTCTTATTTATTTATAAATGGTTTTAAAAATTAAAACCAGAAAAGAAAATTTAAAAAAAAAAAAAAAATCTTTTCCTTGTTACTTTAAAAATTAGTTTGCTTTATCACATATTGTTTGCGTTTTTCGAAAAAAATAATAAAATCTTCCCCCTAGTTAAGATTTCCCAAGGTTTTCCTGATTTTCAAAATTGTTCCCCAGATCCCAAGGGGGGTCATGAATTCCCAAGATTTGGGAAATTTCCCAAGGTGTAGTAGCCCTGCTTTGTCATTCTAATTTTTTATTAACCCATTATAAATATTCAAGTTTTATTTCCAAATAAAAGTACTTAAATAATAATATTTTTATGTTGCTTTTAAAGCAATACTGGATGCGCAAGAATATTTAATTTATATTTAAAAATATATTAGGGGGTCATCCATTATTTATGTCAACAAAATGGGGGAAAGGGAGGGGGGGGCGTGGTGTTTGCAAATGTTTGACAATTATTGTTGACAAGGGGGAGGGTGGAGGGTTAGATTAATTGACGTCAAAAATCATTTTTTTCTCCATTAAAATGTCTATCTTAAACATTGGCTGGTTATTCCATTATTTCAACAAATTTAATGAGTTTAATAGTTATATAATTTTTCGGCTTTTAACAGTATAAGATTTATTTAATGTGTGTCTGTGCACTGCTGATGGCTGGTCAGAATGTTAGCACACTTTGTTAGTGCAAGAGAAGTCAAAAGTTGGCCTCTATTCGCCTGTAGATCCTGTTTGTCGCAAATGACTAGGGCGGTGTGTTTGCGATCATGTTGCAGGTATGAAACAAGAATCAAGTGTCATGTGCAGTCAAAATAAATGATATTGATAGAGTATGAAAACGATATTTTGAGAATTAAGGGAAATTAAAGTGAGTAACAATAATAACATCGCTGTAACATCTATTTTGCGTCATAAGTCATGATGAAAAAGCATGTTTAACAGCACCGACAATGAACTCTATGAAATCACCTGCTCCTCAACAACAACAACAACAAAAAAGGATTGACCAATGCGAGTAGCTGCCAGGAGACAGAGAAAGCTTAAGGCAATTATTGCTCTCGCTGACTGCTTCTATTCTAAGTACAGAATGGTTAGATGAGGATGATGTTGACTTGTCGGGTATATCAGTTCCGCAGATGAAAATGATAAATCATTGTTATGATAGTCTGATAGTGCAACACCTGGCTTCTCCATGGGAAGATGATAGCACCTAGAAACTATACAGTGTCAGTGGTACTTAAATAATCATAATTATACTTCCACAAACAGGGATATTTACCCTTTAAAACAAACTTTTAGTTGATTCTGCATTATAAAGTTTAAGCGTAAAAATATTTATTAACAAGCTAAAGATGTAATAAAATATTTTTCTACAATTTTATTTGTCATTTAAATAGATCAATGTAAAATGTATTTGTACATTTATTTATATTATAATTCATTTTTAGGGGGGGGGGGGGGNAAATTGTTGACGTTATTTATGGACCCCCTTGCACTATGCTAATAAAGTTAAACTACGCAGGCCAAAGCGTATCCGCAAATGTCTTTGAAAGAACTCAGTACCCCTCGTTAAAAAAAAAAAAAAAAAAGATGCTTGTACTTATATAACATTTTTAAAATATATATTTTTTACTTTGCAGCGTGTACCCCCACAAAACTCTTCCTGTGCCGTACTCCCGGTACATATTTAAACGGGTACCTATATAGTATAGACATTAAACATAGATGCAGCCTATTTAAAATTGTTATCATGACATTATGATCTCCGCTCCAAATCCCTGATTTAAATTAATACTTCCAATTTTTCATTTGGAAGTGGATATTCGCACCCGGGTACTAGAAGTGAGAGGTTGGGATTAAAAAAAATATTTAAAATATTATTGTGTTATCAAATGAAAGATAGATCTAATTGAATCGACTATGTTTGTAAACTTATGGAGATGAAGGAAAGGGGGCATAACTTACTTTCAAGACTCTTTAGTTAGAATGTGTTAAAAAATGTCCCATCATGCACTTACATTCTTGTTGTGAGGGCAAATAACTATGGCCGCCTTAGTGTTGTTAGGGACTGCAGTGATGCAAAATTTTCAATTCATTTTGTTGTTTCGATAGAGAAAATAATTATTTTTATCAAAGCACGTCCAACTTTTTCTTCACACATAAGTAAGAATGTGGCTTTTTCTTCAAAAATTATTATTAATGTCTCAATTTTTGTTTGACATCAGTTCAGTCAGTCACATTTTCATTTGTCATTTGTCTATTTCTGACAATTTCGATAATTATAAGTCAAATTCATCAATTTAAATATTAAATTTAAAAAAAATTTAAATGTAAAAATCATTTTATTATTCAATCTCACTCTCACCTCTCGACTGACACTGACATCCATAATTCAAGTATATTCAGTTCTCAGTATTACTAGTATTAGTTACTACTAATAGTATTAGTAGTATTCAGTGTTCAGTCATTCACTCTAACTCTATGCCGATGCCGCACTGACTTTGAATTATTATTATTTATTTTTTTGGATTGTGATGCTATGGCTATGGACCATGACCATGGATGGCCATGGACTATGCATACAAGGCCGGCGTTAGACATTTTTAGGTTGGGTGAAAATAGGCAAGTGTCGCCCTCTGGAAAATTATGGGAAGAGTTCAGAAAACATTTTTTGGTACCCATTTCTTTTTTATTAAAAAATTTTTTGCCTGTGTGATGATCCAAACATCATACCTGCCTTGAGCCGTCCCTGTATGTATGGATAATTAATATTTTATGCAGTAGAATGACAGTATTTCAAATGTGCAGGCACTATATGGCCCTTTTTTTTTACATTGAAATTGAAGTTGCTGTACAATTTTTATAATTCCCAAAATTCTTGTTTTAATTTATTGGCTACTGATTTTTTCTGTGTTTGGACATTGCTTTGGTATCAGTGGCCATCTACAAAAAACGTCACATGTCAGGGAAGTGGGGGTCTTCAAATTTCTGATGTTGTGTGATAAATGTGTCTAATTTGGGATTGGGAGGGGGGGAGGGTTACAATTCTGCTAAAATAATGTTACGTCATAAACAAAGAAATACAAAAATCTAAATAACAAATACATTTTAAAATGAGGGATGGATTATAGTTAATTAATATGGAGCGAGGGTATTTCGACATAAAAAAATCTGTCACCCTAAAAATTCTGTTGTTTATACATTTCTTTCAACAAATAATTTAAAACATGGCTCAGTGCTCACCATTCTATTATGTAAGAGTAGAGTTCTTTATTAAATTGTAATTGCTATAAAAATAATCATAAACCACAAGCAAACTCAACTCCACAAAAACCACACAACCAAATCACATGCACTCAGTCCTATTTGAAACTGTGTTGACAAAAGTACACATTAAGTTATATACATAAATACTGTTGTTAGCAATATGACTTAAAATTTGTAAAAAAAAATATTTTTCATTGATGTGCTAGGTAAACTCATTAAACACAGAATGGGGACAGAGACTGCAATGCAGAAGCGGAGTTATGAGAGCTCCATTAAATTTATGCAGCAAGAACATGCTTTTACACTCAAAGCCTTGCATGAAGAAATCATGGGACTGCAGAAAAAATGCACAGGTATGAAAGAAAATTATTTTAAGAATCAGTTTGAAATTAATCTTGGTGAAATTAATCTAGTTATGGAGACTGTAACTTTTGTTTGGTGTCACTGAAGAAGGGTAGCCAAATGACTGGTTATAAACCAGGCAGTCCTGTATTTCAGCATTCCCATAAATTACTAAAAGGCAATAAGATTCTCCTTAGTGTTGGTCATGGGCTTTTTGTCATTATTTTTATAGTATGTGAATGACAGTATTTAGCTAATAATTTTATTTTTTAAGCTTATTTTACTGGAATTTCAGACATAACACAGTAATTATGTATTAAATAGGGATATGCCTCTTTGAAATATAAGCATTAGTCTGTGTATGGTGAAGTCTATTTAGCCGAGTTAGTGCTTACGTTTTGGAAGTGTAAGGCTAGAAATAACTGTTTTGTGGGTAATTTATGATATAATTCTGTCCATATTTGAATTTATTTATCTGCATAAATTTTGTCTGGCTTGATACTGATGTTGCTTTGGCCTTTCAATCTACAACAAACAAATCAACATTACCTATACTCCTGAACAAAAACCTTAAAACAGTCTTGCATAAATATAAATTATTCTTTATTCCATTTCACAGATTTGACTTTCCAGTTGACAATGCAAGGATTGACTATAGATGAATCTGGTTAGTACACAATAAATAGAAACTGTTTTTTTTAAAATACATTTTGAATATTAAAGAAAACATTTTATAACTTAAGTGCATGTTACCAATTTAAAAAATAATTATGGAATGAGTCATTGCTAAGAAAATAAAATGAAATAAAATATTAAACTTTCAAATTGTATTTTGTAATTTATTCTTTTGATACAATTGTGTTCATGAAAGATTATTTTCCTCTAAGGGCACATTGATAATGAAATGCAGCAAGTACAAGAAGTGCTTGAATCATCTAAGGAAAAAATAGCTGCCCTGGAAAAAGAGCTGGCAGATCGTGATAAAAAAATTCAGAGGTTGGAGGCTGAAGCAAAGTCTCAGCGAAAGCGGTGGCTAGATGAAAATCGCATTCAGTCACAATCTATGAACACTTTAAGAGCAGAGTTAGAAGCTAAGGCAAACAATATAGCTTATCTCACAAGTGAGCTGTACAGATTAAAGCAGAGAAGTAAATCTGAGCACCATGAGGCTACAACTCAGGGCTTGCCCAACAGCAGTACTCAACAAAGTCCACCTGTGCAACAAGCATATCTTTATTCTGATTCATCACATTCTGTGAAAAAAACACTGATTCATCAACATTTCATTCCAGCCCCTCCCCCAAGGGATAAAACTCTTGGTATAGCTTCAGCTACATCTCGTCTAAGGAGAGCTGGGCAGAAGCCCGGGGGAAGTGGAAACGTTGGCAAGCCTGTGATTGCCATCCATGGTCCCAGTTCTGATACCTTGATCATTCGAAAATCAAATCAGATGCGAGTCAGCTCTAGCAGAAGCAGTGGATCTGATTCGCCAGACATCACACCATTCCTCCCACCATCCAGAGATGAGGTTATTCAGGTTGTTGGAGCCAAGCAGGCGCCAATACTTCCACCCATTCAAGTCAGTGCTAATGCCCATCCAGTCTTGGTGCATCATGTTGTGTCCTCAACTTCACAGAATCATCAGAGGAAAACAAGCTCAACAAACACAGAGGCAGCCATTGTTACATTAGCAGTGGAGAATGCAGCTGCCAATGATGGTACATGGAAGTTAGCTCATGAATCTCGGAGCTCTGAGTACAACTAAGGAGTGATTTACTGGGTTTATTCAACTTTCACATCGACTCAACTTTCTTTCATTGAGACTTACATGAAATGATTCTTACCTATGTTGTTTTAAAGCCGTCCAATAGTGTTGTTTACATTTGAAGAAATTTTTTTAAATTACATTTATGTGTTTGTCTATAATCTTTTAGAAAAGTGATATACACACTTTTTAACAGTGATCATTTGTTTATAAATATAACTCTCAGTTATACGATAGTTAAATATTTGTTTAATTAAGCTGCAGCCACTAGCTTCAAAGAGGAACTAATCTGATATTATCTCTTTTTCTAAGATCTTTGAACTCATGCCCCTGGTAACAGCACAGTCTAGATATAACTCAGGATCTTCATCTTGAGCTTCAGTTAAACGATGTTCATGAGTAATGATGGGTTTGGCTATCACCTTCCCACCAACTCATCTGATATAAGAAAAAGGATACAACAATTATTGATTTCAGAAGGTTCTGTTTCTTCTACTCTATAAATGCTTCTATGTAAATGGATCCTATTTAATTTAAAGCTTTGAAACAAATTTAATAGGTCTAAATCTCATCTTAGTAGATTAATTTCTGTTCTTGAATCCCCGGTACTAAAAAATTAACATGTGATATAGTGACATAAATGATAGATAGTTTAATTTATCTGTAACTGTTTCTCAATTTATTTTTATACTATTTAATACTATGTAATATATAGGTAATATGTTGATTTAACAAGGAAAAAAAGGATGCTCTTCATAAATAAACATTTGTTTTAATATTTTTTTCTTCAATAAAAATCATGAAATTGTTTTTTTAATAAATGAAATAACTTAATTACAGAGGCTGTGTGTAATTTTTTTCAATTATAAAGGTATTCAGTAATCATACAATTTTTAACTGTTTAATTTTTTCACTTCCTTTTTTTTTTCCTTTAAATAAAAAAAATAGAAAATTGGAATTAGTTCTTTTTAAAAAAATGTAAAGTTTATTTTTAAATAACTTTACTTGTCATAATGATTATTTAATAAATCTTTATTAGTTTATTTTATCAGAAAATTTACATATGCTTTTGTAAATATTTATACAAACTGCAATCCTTATGCAAGAGTAACACATTTGTTTAATGATATTTGAAAATAGTTTTATTCTTTACAAATATAGTAACAATAACAAAAGTTATTTATGTAATATCTGAATTATTGGGGGAAAAGTATAAACAATAGGTGTTTTCAAAAGACAAAGATTTTTTTCTCAGTTAATTCAATGTTATACTTGTTGCTGCCACATTTTATTATTTTATTTAAAATATTAATTAATAAGGATGAAGTTAATATTGAGGTATTAAACATATAATAATTTTAACAAAACTTTTTTCCTGTTTGAAAAAAACTGGTTCATTTTTTTTAAAATCTATAACTTTACCCAAGAAGACTCATCTTTTTGTGATCATATTTGGGCTTTTTTTTTTTATTTCCTATCCATCATGAACTTGTATTTATGTAAAACCAAGTTTATTTAATTCAATAGCCCTACTATACTTTAATTTCCTCCTGTTTTGCTGAAGTTGCTTTCTAATGGAAGAAAGAAAAAAAGTACAATATTGTGATCATATTTTAAGCTTACATTTAAGTCTTGCATAAAAAGATTTAACCAATGTAAGTTTTTTAATACCAAGTTATGAAAATGAAATTTCAACAATGACACTTTGATAGTGTGTAACATTTTTTATTTTTCATTTGGCCACAGTAGCCTTGTATTACAATCTGTATTCAGATGTAATATCATTAGAATACTGTTCAACTTTTTATCAATGGTTTTACCAATACAAATTACCAAATACACTGAAATGGCATAAAGATGGTTGATGATGTGTTATGTCATTGTAGACTAGAAATAAAATTAAAAATTATTTTCTTTTAAACTATTTTAAAAAGTATGAACTTAAGGCTGTAGTTTTCTTTTTTCTTATGGTCCATTTTCAATAAATATAGTTATTTTCATACAATTTCTCTTCATTTCTTCTAATGACTAGAATTTTTTTTTTTTTTTTTGGCGGCCAAGGCATTTTAAATATCGTTTGTTCTTTTAAAGTTTGACTAGAAAATATGTTTGTCCCTTTGTTCATGTGTGTGCGTATTATAGTATTGTTTAAAAATAAGAAGATAATTATCAACAAATAGGACAAGTGGTTTATGTAGCTTGTGTTGCATTAGTTCAAAATTAAGAGTGGATCGCAGTCATTTAATCTATACAAAATAAATTGTGAATAACTTACATTGTCACTTGTGTTTTATTTTTACGAAATGTTATTTTCAGTTTTGTTTAAATAACATTAATCTTACCAGGTGTAAAGAAGTAAATTGTGGATGTCCGAGGTGACTATTCATTATTGTGTGGACTGTTGAAAAAAATTTTATTAAGTGATTTTTTTGTATATAAATAAGTTTTAAAAGAATTGACTTTAAATGCCTTTAATTGTGTTTGTGGTTGATATCTTATCACATATGATATGAGACTTTTGAATGAAAAGTATCTTATAAAGCAATTATTTTATCATGCTAAAATATTTCTTGCAGTGAGATTAGCAGTTCTGAATGCCACCCCACCCCCATTTTGTGATGGATAATTTTACAAAGTTGATTATTTTAGGAAGTATAACAGAGGTAAAGAGTGTATAGAAAGTCTATATAAATTTATTATAATTTAATAACTTTGGAAAAAAAAATTCAACATAGAACTCTTTCAATATCATAAATAACAGTCCAAAAATATTGTTAGATCTATTTATAATAGTAAAAATCTACATCAAGTTCTTTTAACAAAAAAATACAATCATGTCCTTGTCAAATGAAGTAAAACAAAAAAAATACCTAAATTGTAAAAAAAATAATAAAATATTTGATATTCACTTTACATCCCCCTTAACTGTGATAACCAGAGGCGCAGGAAGGAGTTTTCAGATGGGGCCCCGGGCAGCAATTTTTTTTTCTTTACATGGAGTGGCGGCATTTTCCCTTAACTGCTGAGGACTTTTATTCTTTCGGGGGGGGGGGGGGGGGGGGGGGGTGGTTTGCGCTCAGAATTATTGCTCTGCCCAAGGCGGCACTAACCTTAGCTACACCACTGGTGATAACTTAGTTATCTTTAATGTCTTGATGGATCATGGTGACCCTTTAGAGTTCTCTGGTTGAATCATTTTTTTGGTTTGGTGATTTTAGCCATAGAACTATATTCCATATATGTATTGAGAGATTTAATTTATCTCATATTTATTTTACACACAGCAATTTAATGATGATAATACACACAACTACAAAGCTACCTTAGTTACAATGAGAGCAATCATTTTGTGCAACCATTAACTTTTACAAATAATTTTAAATCATTAACAGCAAGACATAACCATGTTCTATTTAATATGCCTACATTATTTCGATACATTGCAGTTAGCTATAGTTAAACCTATTTCTTTCAGCAGCTTAAATTACTTATGTTTTTTTCTCAACTCTGTGCAATTACTTTGACTATAAAGCTCATCCGAAAGCTCAGTTTAAACAAAAATAAAATATTTAGATATTAATTTAAGAAATAAAATGAATCCTAAAACAGTGTGTTTTTTTTGTTAACTTGTATTTTGTCCTCTTATCTTTTCCTTTATTCTGTCAAACCTCCTTACTCTGCTTAGCATTTATATACCACCAACACTATTCATTTAACATTACCACTACTTACATATCACTATTCATTCACCACTACCTTTACTTTTATACTTACACTTTATATTACACTACTTACATACCAGTAGGCCTACTTATTTATGGTACCATTACTTATATACCACTACTTATATACAATTACCAC
This sequence comes from Lymnaea stagnalis, assembly GCA_964033795.1. NCBI lineage: Eukaryota > Metazoa > Mollusca > Gastropoda > Lymnaeidae > Lymnaea > Lymnaea stagnalis. The sequence goes on from CAXITT010000222.1 coordinate 855,488, forward strand.
TACTTATATACCTCTAATTATATACAAATAACACTAATTACATACCAGTACTTATATACCTCCACTTCCAGACCACTACCAGTAGGCCTACTTACATAACTTACATACTACCAATACCAGTACTGGTATAGGGCCTACTACTACTACTACCAGTTTTGATGACTCCGTTTGGGATGGGGTTTTTTTTTTGTTTGTTTTTTTTTACTACAAGGGAGATAGGGTAAATTTTAAGCAATAAATCATTAGACCTACAAGCTAACATCTTCCTTTCAGCCACAGAAGTGATAACACGTGCATCTTCTTAGTATTAGCATACTTCTGTCAAATAACAAATGAACAAAAAGTACGTAAGACACCTTTCGCTCCCCATAATAAGATCGGTTCGGAAGAATTAATGTACCAATATCACCACCGAACTCAAAATTCAAGTAATGCTAATTGCAGCTTGGTGTGTTTTTCATTAGAGGTGTCGGGGGCAGAAGATAACGAGAGGCCGGTCCACTCCGGGCGGGACTTCTTTCTTTATATGCAGGGGCAGCATTTTCGGTAAATTGCGTAACCGGGTGGCACTACTAACCCAGTACGCCGCGGTTCACTGACTCAGTTTACACATCGAATATTTTCAACGTAGGATGGGGGGGGGGGGGGCGGGGGGGGGTCCCCCCCGGGCGCCCCTTTAAAAAAAGGGCGGCACTTTAAAAAAAATATATAGAATGGCGGCATTTTAAGCCAACCGCAGAGTTTGTTGTTTTGTTTTGGTGCATGGGTGGCAAAGATATTGACTCGGTCTGGCGGCACTAACACTAGCTACACCATTGATTCCACGTCCATGTGGTGATATCTTGCCAACAATTTTTTTTTTCTTCTTCGCTTTCGCTTGTGAATTTGTGCAAGAAATTAGAGACGTGGTAGGCAGGCCTATAATCATAAAGTATTGTGGACAAATTTAAAAAAAAAAACAACTATAAACTGATTTTATTGACACAAGTCTTGATTAAAATTAGGTAATAAATAAATTAGGCTATAAAACTTGTCTTAAAAGACATCAAAATAAATAAAAAAGACTCAAAAAACATCATCATGGTAATTAAATAATTTTTATTAGGACATTTGTAGCTTTCATGAAGACCATTAAAGAACATTTTTAAATGAAGTAAATTTATTGTAAAAATAACTATAAATTAACGTTGTTACAGTTCTAAAATTCATTGACCTCCTGACCTTCAATTAATTTTTTCTTGTCTTTGTTATACTATGACTATGGCAGTGGTTCTCAACCTTCCTAATGCCGTGACCCTTTGATAGAGTTCTTCATGTTGTGGCGACATCCAGCCACAAAATTATGTTCGTTGCTACCTCATAACTGTACAGTATATGTGTTTTCCAATGCTCTTAGGCGACCCCTGGGAAAGGGTCGTTTGACCCCCAAAGGGGTCGTGAGCCACAGGTTGAGTACCGCTGTACGTTGGCGTGTGTGGATTTATGTAAACAAGAAGAAATCCATCGTGGGTTGGGGTGGGTGAGGGTGAGCGAGGGCACCAGTCAACGTCAACAAAGCGAGCTCCCCCCTTCCCGCATATAGATTTAAGTGGACATCATTTTGCCTGTTAGAGTTTTGAAATAAAAAAGAAAACGGATTTACAAAATTCAACCATTCTAGGGTTGCCAGGTCTGCTTCCAGAATATAGTGGGACCAAAAAAAAGTGTGTGTGGGGGGGGGGGTGCGCTGGCTATGGTGAAGACGAATTCGGAATAAGGCTATCCACAATGGATATTAACATTGTAAAGCTTCTATCCCATTCGATGCCTCAATCTGAATTCGTTGTCTTTGGAAAGGGATCCAAAGCTCGAGAATATTAGAAAAGTTGTTCCCTTCTTTTCTTTTATCATCATTCCCATCACAACGTACTGGGGAAGAAATATCCCAGACGTCCACCCACCCCCCCACCCCCCCCCCCCCCCCCCCCCCCCCCCCCCCCCCCCCCCCCCCCCACCAAATAATTACATTGCCTCACCACTGGAGTGATGTGTATGAAATTGTGATTTTTTTTTCCATGCTAATCGGTGAATGTTTGTGATTCTTCATGGCAATAGTTTACGTAATTTTTTTAATAAGATAATTGGTATTCTGTTATTTCAATGCATATTCCCAAACTAAGCTAATTGGTGAATTTACCTGTTATTTTAATGCTTTACATAAGTGGTTTTTTTTGTTGCAAATTGATGTATATATGGGTTATTTCCATGCTAACTTGTATATGTAGGTTTTATTTCCCATAATTAGTAACTGTCTGTGTGTTATTCCCATAGTAAGTGATTTACATGGCACGGTGTTGATTAGAAATTTATTTTTTGTTTGTACTAAATTTTAATATGACTGTATACATAAGTTTAATAAAAGTTTACTGTAAAATAAATTCTTTTTTTTGCAATATTTGTTAAACTCCATGTCCCTCAGTATTGGTTCTTTACTAAAAACAAAAGTAGTTGATACTTAACATTTACAGCAATCCGGTATTAATCATAGTAGAGGAGTAGACGAGCCATTCATTAATTAGTATTTACATTAATGTGGCAGTTTTTGAACAGAAAAAAAACAACTGAGGACTATGTAGGTGAGAAGAGATAGCGAGGGGAGAAATGGAGATATGGTCTGCTAGCTAAACAGGAGTTAAAACGTATTAATATCTTTACCTATTTTCTAATGTTCTCTCTATTGTGTTGAATGCACCAAGAGTGTTTAAAAACTGCTTGATTTAGTTGAAAGAAGTGGAAAGATCGGTCGGCAGAAAGGTGTTGTCCATAAGTTACGTCAGTCACCCTCGGGTAGAGTTTCAGAAAGTTTGATTGTGACATTGGGGGAAAAGGGGGCTTCATGTGACTGAGGGAGGATATCATATGTGATGTCAATCAATTAATTTTCAATATTCATTAACAATATTTGAAACATGAAGCCTTTATTAGAGTGAGTCTCCTAGAAGCAAGGAGCCCCTTAGAAGCGCGGGGCCCTAGGCAAGTGCCCACCATGCCTTAAGACGACACTGCGACCCCTGGCCTAGACCATCCTTTGTAATTTCAATGCCAGCATAAACTGACGGAATGCTCATTGTGCTTTTGTGATTGGAAACCTTTTTTTTTTTTGGAAGGAATTTTCGTTTTAAAAAAATGTTGTTCAAAATTCATTCATTATTTAAGACGTTTACCCTCAAAATAGATTCAATACAAATTCAAAGCCATATTACTATTTTAGTAATATATCAACAAAAAATGTAGGCCTATGACCATGGGCGCCCGCAGGTAGGGGCAAGGGGGGCACTTGGCCCCCCCCCCCCCCCGGATTGATTGGATAAATTTTTTTTAGACAAAAATAGACAAAAAATTTATTGAAGTAAAGAGAAAATAAAGAGAAAGTAACCAAGCTGATGTCCTGTCCGTTCGTTCACCATACAAATACGCTACAGTAAATTAAAACTATATTAAAACATTACTAAAACATTTTTGCCCCCCCCCCTGGAAAGTTAATCGATTCCCCCCCCCCTAGAAAGTTTCTGCGGGCACCCATGCCTATGACACAAGCAGGTCCAGCAGTGCCGTCGCTTGACCTCCCGAGGCCCCTTGACCCCCCCCAATTTGAATGCAGTGTTGATCATATAAAAAAAAAACTCGAAAATATCCGAGGTTCCCCGTAGCCGTCGGAGTTGTGAGACCAACACGGTGGCTCTGAGGTTAAGTTAATGACACATACATTTTTAACAAGCATTTTTGCCGTTGCCCTCTATTTAAGTGTAGGATGCTGTAAAACTAAATTCTCGTATTTTCTTCAATGCATTCTCGTATTTTAAATTTATCCAAAATTTTCTGGGCTCTCTAAAGATTTAAAGGACGAGAATAACATGGGCAAAACGCATAAACTCAAAGGTGCCACAACTGGAATGAATTTAGTTTATTTTGGGCTGGGGAGGAGTGAGAGATATTCTTGATCATTATTATGGCTAATTTTGCCACTTCTCACTAGAACAGTGGTTCTCAACCTTCCTTATGCTGCGACGCTTTATTAGAGTCCCACATGTTTTGCCGACCCCCACCACAAAATTATTTTCGTCGATACTTCATAACTGTTAGTGTATATGTTTTCCGATAGTATTAGGCAACCCATGGGAAATGGTAATTCGACCCCAAAGGGGTCGCGACCGACAGGTTGAGAACCACTGCACTAAATCTGAAGTGTCCCCTCAAAATTGTCTGAAAGAAACACCGAATTCAAGTATGCACCAAAATGCATCCCGATTTTGAATTTGCCAGAGTCTTCGACACCCTTAATTGCTGCTAGCGATTGACAAAAAGAGATTTTCTGATTTCGGCCGAAACAAGGCCGAAAGTTAAAATTGACTTTTGGCCAAAACCGAAAGCAAAAGCTTAACGAGACTTTCGGCCGAAACCGAAGCCTAAACCGAGAGATTTAGATATCTAAAATTCCTTCACACATACATTCTTCATACATCGAAAAATGAGGGGGAGGGGGGGAAGTATCAATATTTACATTCTTTTTATAAAAAAATTAGATCATCGTGACTATTAATAAATAATAAATACTTTGTCTTTTACCATTTTAATTAAAAAGTAATTCAAATTTCTTAAAATTGTATATTATTTTCACCTAAATATAAGTTAGTAAGGCTATAAAAATATAGGTTTCGTGGTTATCGTTATTCCAATGCTCTATGTTTTTATAACTAGCTGCCAAGAATTCGCTGTATTAATATTTAGCCTAGAACCCACACTAGTTATTTCGTGGCTGGTGACGTAATTATTTCGTTCGGCGACCAACATCCCTCACCCCATTTTTTTAAAAAAAGGGGGGGGGGGGGGTTATTTTTAAAAACAGGTCTCTTAAAATTGTTGAGCCTATATGAGCATGATAATGATGAATTTCAAGAAATGAATGAACTAAAAAAAGCCTAAATTTTCCTTATTTTTATTTTGTTAAAAGTGAAACAAAATAATAATGGAAATATTACCATTCCCTTGGATTATTCAATATTATTCACCTTTGCCTATGACAACATTGATGAGCATGATAATTATAGCCTAAATCAAAATGAAGATATCAAATGAATGAATTGAATAAACCTAGGGTTCCATATTTTTTTTTTTTTTTAAATAGTAATAATTATATAAATATTACAATTCCATTAGTTTATCTCCCGAAACTAGATCAAAAGTTAACTTTTCTAGCCGGCCGAAACCAAAACTTAGCCGAAAGTGATCAAATGGCAACTTTCGGCGCCGAAACTGAACGGGCCCCAAATAAAGCCCCCAAATGGGTAAAAGCATCTGGCTTAAATGATGATATAATATTTTTAAATACAAATCTTCGTGCCCCCCACTTCCCCGCCCCCCACTTCCCCGCCCCCCTCAACCGTGACATACCATGTAAATCTCGTGGGTCATGGCCAACACGCAATGGAAGTCTGTAACTTTGTAACAGATTTCTACTGATTACGAGGAGCTGAGTCCAAGGTCTTGAAAACTGGGTTAACACGTGCTTGTTGCTTATAGAACATTAAATATATTTTTAGACCTGATGTAGGTTATGCGAAATAAAGAAGTACTGCAAAAAGATCTGTTAAGGCTTTTAAAAAAGGCAGAACAATTAAAACTAAATGCCTCCCCAGCAGATAATACAAATACAAAACAATAAATAACTAATTATTTGAAATTAATAACTAATTTGGTTTTCCTATAACTCAAGCGATCTTAATTTATGTGATCAGTATGTTCTTTATTTGCCAGAGTGAAATTTGATTCAAACTTTTTATTTAAAATTTATTTAAGTATGTATCTCAGCACTTAATAGGAAATATTATTTACAATAAATTTCCTTATCAATATTTATATTTTTAATATCTAACCATTTATTTTTGTTGATTTATTTTCCTCATCTTTGTTTTCATTTTCAATAAAGTAACATAATAATCGACATATAACTGTTCTAGAAATCTGGTTGCACATTTAGCAGCCCGTACAGAGTACAGTTATGAAAATCGGGGTCAAGTTCAAATTGGGGCAATCACCCCGTGCGACTGTGTATATTCACCTTTTGATCTCGAGAGTTTCACATTCTGACTCTTGAGGAATCTTTCTCACTCTGAAAACCATACAACTGTAGAAACTACGTCTATGGATTTTATCAGTATTAATCACTCACTCTAAGAAGTCAAATCTAAGGACGGCTCCTGCTTGGAAGTTAAATCTTTAAGTAAGTTTAAATAGACGACTAAGTTAGACTTAACTTAACAACAACATAGTTACATACTAAAAATAATGACATACTTAATTGAATTATAACTTAGGACTTAATTATATTATAATTATACTATTAAGAATTCAGTCGATTATTACTTGGCATATGCCTATACTATACTGTATACTATATTTAATAAGAGTAACACCCTCCTTTCATTCATATTATTTAGCCTACTTACTACAGTCTACAGTGTACAGCCTACGCCAACTTCACCACAGTCCCACAGTACAGGCTACATAATAATAATATTGTAAGTAATTATAATAAAAGACATACCACCTTCCTATTATTAGTATTATTCCTAGAATTACAAATTATAGTTATTATATAGTATAAATACTATACTATAAATAGTATGGAAAAACCTGAAATGTTTTGTCTTCGTTGCACCTCTAATTTTTTGGAAAAGTTCATCAAAAAAGTTGTAAAAAAAAATGTAAAAATGTGTAATTTTTGTAAAAATGCGAAAAATTAAAAAAAAAAAAAAAAAATTTAAAATTAGGCACCCCAAAAAGCATGCAAATGTAGTGAAATAAAATGAGCCATAAAGGAAAAGTTCATCAAAAAAGTTGTAAAAAAAAATGTAAAAATGTGTAATTTTTGTAAAAATGCGAAAAATTAAAAAAAAAAAAAAAAAAATTTAAAATTAGGCACCCCAAAAAGCATGCAAATGTAGTGAAATAAAATGAGCCATAAATCGATCCCTAAACCTAACCTGGGGTTTGACCCTATCGGAACCAGGCTTTTGACCTTATATCGGAACCAGGGTTTTGACCCTATCTGAACCAGGGTTTTGACCCTATCTGATCCAGGGTTTTGACCCTATCTGATCCAGGGTTTTGACCCTATCTGATCCAGGGTTTGACCTTATCGGAACCAGGGTTTTGACCCTATCGGAACCAGGGTTTTGACCCTATCGGAACCAGGGTTTTGACCCTATCGGAACCAGGGTTTTGACCCTATCGGAACCAGGGTTTTGACCCTATCCTGAAAGGCGCAAGTAAAAACATTTGGAATTTACACATTGTGGTAAGAATACTATGAAAATGAACAAACAAAAAAAAATGGCCCAAAATAATTAAAAAATAAAGAGATAATGAAAACCCAACTCATAAAATACACTTTTACACATTTTATCACAGGTTCCACCAAAAAGAATATCCAGAAAATGAATAAAATACAAGGCCAGCACCATCAGACGTGAAGCCCAAATCCATGAAAGAAATATACCTTATAACAATGGTTCTCAACCTTTCCAGTGCCGCGACCCTTTAATACAGTTTATCCTGTCGTGGCAACCCCCTGCCACACAATTATTTTTGTTGCTACTTCATAGCTGTAAGGATATGTGTTTTCAGGTGGTCTTAGGCGACCCCTGGGAAATGGTCTGGCGACCCCCAAAGGGGTCGTGACCCACAGGTTGAGAACCGCTGCCTTATATGACCCAACCAATGAAAATTTAAAATTATAATTAATCAACCAATTAAAATTATAATAAAAAACATGCCATCGGCGTATGAATACTAATACATAAAAAATAATTCTCTAAAAGTAAAAAAAGGGAAGTGATTCCCACAGGTAACACTCAAAAGACGTTGTGGCATCCTATCCTTGTTTTAGCCTACAAATCTATCTAATGTGGACAGTGGACAGTGCTACAATAGCTAATGAGTAATAATAATTATAATAAATTATATAGTATTGTATTAATATAGGTTATATGCTAATTCTAATAATATAGCCCTTCAACTACAATTGACTCAATGACAATAAATATAGTTTTAGATAGGCCTAAGGGTTGTAACTAAGCCTATCATAGAACTATCTAAGCTGAGTATGCAGCTATAATCTATAGCCATGCCATAGACTTATGGCATAGTGGCCCAAAGCTTAAAAATTATAGTATAGTTATATACAAATTATAGTATAGTTATATTAAAGGTCAATATCAATTGTTAAGCCTACCCTATATTTTTAATATAATGGCTATATTTATATGACCATTAAAAATTTTGGATTACACTTAGGCATACAATGTATGGAGATATCTTCTGTGTTGAAATTTGCATTCATGTTTACAAGGTTGTCACGATACACACAGATTAATGACTTCGTAGCTGTAATTTTATTTTATATTTTCTGGGATGGGTTAAAACAATTTTTGACATAACATTGTCATGTTTTTTTCATGTTTCAGGTTAATTAGAGATGAGGCTTGTTGGAAAACATTTTTCATACTTGAGATTCATTCAAATACATGGCTTTATAATATGAAGAGACACTGCTCTAAAGCGTGATGAATACAGGAATTAAAACGCACCACCTTCTAAAAAGTTGTGGTGTCATATTAAATAAGCCACATCAAAGATTGGTGGTATGTTTATTCAGAAGAGATATTACTAGTGCATTAGCCTCAAATCCTAAAAGTATTTGTGAGACTCAAGATAGATGGTGTAGATATAAATCATTTGTATCAAGCCAGAAAATGGCAATTCCAGTTATGAATGGGGCCAGTGTAAATGAAGAGATGCATCAGATTTCCAAGGAGGCACTATCACAGTATAATGTTGGTGAAGCAGATGGATGGCTCAATATTGGTCAGTACAGTATATTTGCCTGGAGTGTTTCTGGTGTAGAGAGCTGTATAGTCATAAAATCTGAAGATGTCCAGTTTGCTTTTGATATGGGCACTGCAGTTCCTGAGAGTATAAAGGCCTCAAATGTTTTTATCACGTAAGTTTTTTTATAAACAACATTTAATGATAGAGTTTTGGATATTATTTATGTTTAGATTGCATTGTGTAGTGTTAGTCCTTTTATGGTCAATATTTAGAAATTTATATTTTTAACTTTAAAAAAACATTTTGTAGTTGCCATTCTTATTCTATGTAAATTTTCCGGTAGGGGGAAGTCTTATTCTGAGTTGCAAAGGGTCAAAGTGATTTCCTAGCTGAATTTAAAATTACCTATAGCCCTACCTCACAGTGAGATGGCTTTAAGAAACTTGCTGCAAAAATATACCCCTCTTACTTTGAAGTGGGTACCTTCTTTCTGTTTATAGTAGAGCTACTTGAAGTGTTTACTATAAAAACTTTTAATTTTTATTCAAAATGTACAAAACACTTGACATTCTTAACACATTCAGCTTGTATTACTCATATTTGTAGTTCTTCTGCTTATACAAAATCTATAAAAAAGGCTAAAATAAACCTTTAAAGACTATATTGTTTTAAGTCTAAAGATGTTACCTTATCAAATGCCATGTTAACTTAATCCTTGAATCAGTACATGTGTTGATCCTTTGTTTATATCTGAAATTTTTTCAACCAGACATGGGCATATTGATCACATAGGAGCAGTTGCAAACCATGTATCAAAGAGAAGTCTGACTGGGATGAAACCTGCTAGATATTTTGTACCTCCTCATTTGGTTGAACCCTTAAGTGCAGTCATGCAAGCTCATTATCAGATGGCTGAGACTGTAGGATCCATTGAATCCATTAAACCATTCGTAGAAGGAGATGTTGTCAGAGTAAGAATGTTTTCAAAATATTTAAGAAATATGTTTATTGAATTGACCCTGAAGACACATTAGAGGTTAAAAAGAAATGTTTATTGTTATTTTAATAAATACAGTAAAAGTCCTAGTTACTTTGTATAATAGGGGTCTGCAACTTTTTTGTGCAGAGTGCTGCACTGAAATAATTTTTTTGGTAGGCTGCATGATAGTTTTTAAAATGCGTCATTGAAGAATGTTTTTGCAAATTCATTCTGGTTCAGTTATACAAAAAAATAATGAAGTACCAGTGGTATTAATTTTAAATTTCATGATATTATGGTTATTTTAGTTGGAAATTCTTGCACTATGATTATTAATCTTGATAGATTAAAATTTTAAAGATAATTATTCACAATGTGTACATTTTACAAAAACATAAATCCAGTTCACTGTAAGGTTTCAGCGGGCCGCAGGTTGCTTTATAACAATGTGTAACATGTTTTTCATATACCTATTAAGAAAAAAATTGAAAGTAAGTCAATGTTCTAATTTTGAATGTAAAAAAAATTTACAATAAAAATTCTAGCTTTTTTAAACTAAATTAATTGCATGCATGTAATGTTTGTTCCTCTTAACTCTGATTTCCATAGGAAATATAATAAATTATAATTTCATCAACAGTTAAACAGTAGTTACTATGTAAAAGCTTTCCCTACCATTCATCGGATCCCAAGTCAAGGTTATATATTGTACAAGGAAGTGAAAAAATTGAAAGAGGAGTTCAAAGGCATGCAGGGTTTCCAAGTGGCAGCTTTACATAGAGAAGGCAAGGAAATTCATGACATCATTGTCACGCCAGAAATTGCTTATTGTGGTAAGTCAATCTTTAAGAAAAATTGAATTTTTGTTTGTCCACATTGTATTATTGTTACTATTATCACAGCAGACGGCCCACCACTGTGCCAACACCTACTGGCTAGACCTTATCAACTTCATACAATCGGCTTCAGACAACGGAGATGCAAGGAGCATGTACGAGGGCATCAGGAGGGCATTTGGTCCACACACGTCAAAAATAGCACCACTCAAGTCCAAGACGGGTCAAATTATCAAGAATCCAAATGATCAACTCCGGCGTTGGGTAGAGCATTATCTTGAGCTATACTATACAATGAATGTAGTCACTGAGACCGCTCTGTCAGTAATGAATGAACTGGATGAAGAGCCAACTTTACAGGAGCTCGAAAAAGCCATTACCTTGCGGACGGGAAGGCTCCAGGGATCGACGGCATCCCAGCGGAAATCCTCAAAAATGGAAAACCTATCATACTTCAGCCCTTACATGAGCTCCTCTGTCTGTGTTGGGAAACAGATCACATTCCCCAGGACATGAGAGACGCCAACATCGTAACATTGTATAAAAATAAAAGGGACCGAATTGATTGCAATAACTACCGAGGCATTTCTCTCCTTAGCTTAGTTGGAAAGACTTTTTCACGTGTTGCCCTTAAACGATTGCAGAGTCTTGCGAACCGCATCTACCCAGAGTCCCAGTGTGGCTTCAGGAGTGGGAGCTCAACAATAGACATGATATTTTCGCTACGCCAAATGTAGGAGAAATGTCGTGAACAGCTTATGCCTCTTTATGTTGCCTTCATAGACCTGACCAAGGCATTTGACTTGGTAAGTCGAAGAGGCCTTTTCAGTATCTTGCAAAGAATAGGTTGTCCCCCACAACTGCTCACAATAATAGTCATTTCACAAAAACATGCACAACACAGTAACTTTCAATGGCACTGTCTCTGAGTCATTCCCAGGTAGCAGCGGAGTTAAACAGGGTTGTGTACTGGCACCAACGCTCTTTTCCATTTTCTTTTCGATGCTCCTTCAATTTGCTTTCAGCGACAGTGAAAATGATAAAATCTAACTGATAAAACAAAAATAAGTGTCTATCAGGCATGCATGCTTAGCACGCTCCTATATGGTAGCGAAGTGTGGACCACATATACCAGTCAGGAGCGGAAACTCAACAGCTTCCATCAAAGATGTCTGCATCGCATTTTTACGTATTCGTTGGCAGGACAGGGTTCCTAACGTGGAGCTACTCCATCGTCTCACGAAGACGGAAGGATGCCATATATATTATATTGTTGAACGATCTTTCATTTTAATTACCCTATGATTGAAATAATTTTTTTTTTAAGTTCAATTTAAAAAATACTTAAAATTAAAATTTAGGGAAAGGGTAGAGTTGTAAAAATTAGAACAGATATAAAGATGTGTTAAAATGCCCTGACAATTATATATTTTTTTTGACAATAAGCTTCAGCTGAGCAATACATTTGTTCTGCCAAGTTAGACTCACTTTCTAAATTACAATATTTAAAAGTTTATGGACATGAGACTCCAGTTGAAAAACTAAAATGAATTATATATCATTTTAAAGGTAATTGGTGCTCTTTAATTGATATTAGGTGTTTATTCAAAATATACTTGCTAAAATTGATATATTATTATTTTTAGGCATGCCTTTTTTTTTTATGTCTGCAAAAACATAACCTCACAGCTTTAAAAAGAAGTAAAAAATATTGTTTTCAAATATAGCAATAAAATTGATTTTTTATTAGAGTGTATTCAATACTACAATACATACTCAAATGTAAAAAAATAGACTCATAAATAAATTAGTCATGACTATTTGTAGACAACATATCATTCAAGGAAATATTGCCCAAAAATGTCAATTATTTAAAAAAAATTATTAGTAATTATTATTTTAGAATAAAGTTTAAGAAAAAACATATTTTAGTTAGTAATCTTTTTTTTACTCTATTGAGGTATCGATCAGATGGTCGAATCCTTCGTAGAGACGATGCACATAAAATTCTTGAAAACAATTTTTCTTTATTAAAACATAAAATGTATCAAAAACAAAGCATCTGACACATGCTCTGACCATTTTACTCTTGTTTTGATAATTTTTTTATTGTCAGGTTGCAGGGCATGAAGTATGAATATCAGGCTTTACACTAACTGGTACATCATTTAAGATGTCCTTTATCTCCTAAATTGTTAATTAATTTCTACATTTTCTTGATGCTGATACAGTTCATTGTATTTTTCATTGATACTTTATTTTTAGTATCATAAACTTTTAGGAAACTCAATATGGCCTTGAATATGTCCTTAGTCATAATGGCCTTGCTCATAGTTCATCAAATAAGGATTTCCTGAACCACAGTCTTGTAAAATTAAGATCTTGAATAAGTCAGGCATTCATAATAAATCCACTTAGTAGATAAAAATCCTCTTAAATGATGTTAAACCAGTACCAAATTTTGAAAACAGAAAGTTCCTTATGTCAATTGTTCTGTGCACACTGCTTACTAATACACAACTGAAACTGTAGTAAAATAGAGTTTGAAAAAGTGTATATGCTTTTGAAATCTCCTCATAACTTCTCTTGTTTTAACATCAGGGAGCAGTATGTTTGTACCTCCGGTCTAAATGCAGAAATCCACTTAAAGCCCCACTAGTAGTGGGATTGGTATTTTGGTCTGTCAGATATGACTGATTTTTTCAATCTTTCGTCTATGGAGAGTTAATGAAGGATGGATGTAAACGTAAAAATCAATAACATTAGTGATACTGTGATTGACATCACAGCACAAATAAAACACCACAAAGATAATACACATGAAGTACACATTTTTTCCTTCTCTTGATCCATAGGTGATACAACATTTGAAGTGTTCACTAACCCACCTACTTCAGACCTGCTTAAAGTAAAGCTACTGATTACTGAAGCCACTTTTCTAGATGATGAAATAGGTTGAGTTTAAAATTAATTTGTTTATTAGTAGTGCATATAATGTATACATATATTTATTGTTAACCTTAAAAGTTCTAGTGATAAATTAATAGTGAGTGTTTCACACAAAATGGAAACAACTTTAGAATCTTTTAAGGCACAGGCAATTGGAGGCAATTTTTATAAAAGAATTGGAATATTTTTAATGCTGCAAAAATAAATAAAAACATGAAACACCTAGATGGCTGCCTTAATATTATTTTGAGGGCTTATTATAAATAATTTAATACTTTCCATTTTGCTTTGCTTGCAGGAAAAAATATGGTACAGAAAGCAAAAGATAGAGGACATACCCATTTGTTAGAACTGTCACAAAATGCAGATCTTTTTGATGACGTGGGGCATATTGTTTTGGTACATTTTTCCAATAAATATTCTCCCAAGTATATCAGAGATTGTGTATATCATAAGCTACCCCCAAAGCTAAGGATCAAGGTTACCCCTGCTACAGTGGCCAAAGCAACCACAGCAACAACATAACAATATGTTCTTAATCTGGAATAGTTTGTTGTAAATTCAAATCCATCTTGTTTTTTTTTTTAGTAAACTGGTGTACACATTCAAAAAGCTAATGTACTTTTATTTTTAAAATATTTTTATCCTGGGACATTTTCAATAACACAAAGTTTAAAGTTAAATTGAATGTTCTTAGTAAATAAAAATGTGTATCTTTATAGATCTTTTTATATAGCAGTTTTACCAAAAAATCATCCATATAATTGGAATTACAGATTTTTAAAAGAATGATAATAGTTGCAAAGTAACAGATTTGATTAATATCAAATTTAAATTTTAAAAAATTTAAATAATTTTTGTTTTACCTGTATCAAAATCTTTGAACTCTGGTTGGGAATTTTATCAAAGGCCACTATTACTTGTATTTACATCTACTTTTGATCTTGTCATATATCCCGGTTTGTGTTTGAAAACTGGATTTTTAAACTGTGATTCTAAGTTTTTAAACACTTTTTTTTTTCATCTTCAGGTTTTTATTTGAACATTCAATCATGCATCTACCAAAGAAATAAATGTATGAGCTATTATAATCAGTTTCTTATTTGTAAATAATTGGCATCTGACATCACTTTGGATTTATTAAATATTTCTTTCTCAGGTTTATTTTGATATCTACTGGTGCAGCTGTAATAAGGCCATAAATAAAACCATTGGTTCTGTAATTCATTTTCATTATAATTTAAATCTCACAAAAGTTTCATTATTTTGTTTTGAGTGTTTGCTTACTTTGTTGGTGTCATTAGAAGTCATGTCTATGTAGGCTTACCTTTTCAACACAAAGCCCTGATACATATGATCCTTATAGTTAAAGACAAAGATATTATTTAACAAAAGAATTTCATCTGCTTACATTGATTTGTACTTGAAAATCTTAAGTGAGATTTCACCAAAATTACCTGTCACCAATCACAATACAGACCTTTTGGGCATCTAAACATCTTGACTTCTTTTATTTTTTCATGTATTTAACTTTGAAAGATTACTATTTATTACACCAATTATGAAGCATCCCTTCCATTTACCTGTCTTAGAGCTTTGGTGCAAGCAATAATTTTCCACACCCATTCTCTGACATAAAAACATAGTCTCATGCAGTGGCTTTCAATTTCAATCTTTTTAAAACTGCAGACCATTAAGGGGTACCTTTTATAGTGGAATTAAAAACTTTATATAGGGAGCGCTTATTTTTTTATAAAATGACAATGCTAGTAGTCAGTTACTTTAAATAATCAGAAGTCCATCTGTAAAAAAAATTACTTAAATGAAAGTCTCGAGCTTTGAGAATGTTATTTCAAAAATATTGGTGCAAAATCCACTGCTACATTTTTCCTTGAATACTTTACAATTGTGGCTGCAGTGTAGTTTCGGAGAGATGAATTCTTAGTTTCTCCATTTGGTTTTATCACTTGCATTGATACAACTGAAAATAGAGATGCTTCATCAAAAGTTCACTTTTACAAGGATTCTCATTTTCATAGTAGACGATTTAAATTAAAACAATTTCTTTGGCTAACATTTAGCACACACAAAAACTCCTAGATAATTATTTATGATTAGATCTATGTCTCCTTGCACACTACTTATTTTTGAATGCATCCTTCTAAGTTTAAAAATATTTGTGCAAAACAACTGAAAAGGCCATAACCACATCCATTTATCCATTCATTCTTCATCCTAGGAAAGCGTTGAGCATATGAAGAGATTCATTTTTCTGTAGGTCATGTGGCGGATTGGGGATGCAATCAAGAAATGTGCTGCATTGGGGATGCAATAAATTCTTTGCTTCATCAATCAGAGTAACATGACTACTCTTGTTAGTAGATATATTTTTACAGTAAAACCTAATGATCTTCTTATTCTCTCTGCTGCTTGATCTTCATGTGGATAAAAAATTTACTGGTACCTTTAAATGGTCTTCTAACATAATAATGTAGCCTACCATATGTTTTAATAAAAGGCCATAATTTGTTGGTGCACTGGCTGGAAATTTCCTATGATCAGTTCAGTTTGAATGGTTTAAATTTAAAAGGGATGGCAAGAATGAACAATACAGTTAATTTTCTAAAACTTGGTAGTAATATTTGCTTTCGCTTTGAAAAGTGATTATAGAAAGAATTTGAAAATAATGGTTTCAAAAGAAATAAGGAATATTATTGCTACAGGCTAAGACCAAATTTGTGGTGCAATTTTATAAAAACAATGAACAGAAAAAACATTTTTAGAAACCCACAAATTTATTTATAAATGATTTACAATAATGTTGATAAGGTACATTGTAGGCCTACATCATAAAATAAATTGTGTAGTAAGCATCCAATCACATATAAAAGAATAACATTGTGAATAAGGTAAACTCGATGTTGTTTTAACGATTCGAGGTGACTTAAATATACTTTTAATACACTGTTCTTACTTTAAAAAATGGGAGTTGGAATTAAAAAAAAACCAACATGAAAGATACAAGTCAAACCCTCTGGATCACAGAACAATGCCAATGTGTGAGTGATTGTGATGACGCATTGAATTAACAAACAAGTGTAAAAACTATTTTACTGCTACTGCTACCAAATTTGTATACTTAACTTTTATTTCTTCTGACAAACATTCATTAAATAAAGAATTAGTCACTAGCTGTAAATTATAAAGAGAAAGAAGTTATATAAGGTAATAGTAATACTCTTTTAAATTTAAATAATTCAGCCTGTAATTGTGAACATACAAGAACATGCTAAAGACATAGACAAAACTATTAAGAATTCCTCATAACATTTGTAAAATTCAATTGAATTTATAGAAATATTTGGTTATTCTACCCTAGAAATATCTCTTCCAAACAAAATTGTCTTTGTCCAGTCAAGAGGCACTTGCATTCTTAGGCGCCAGCTTCCAAGGCGAGTCAAATAAGCAGATCTCCATAAAAACCAAGATGCCACACCTTTCAAAAAGTAGAAGGAATCATAAGTATGTATTTTATATAACAGGAATGTCAATGAATGAGTAATTCCTCTACTAAAATATTTAATCCTGGGTACGGTATTCTTAGTTTTACTAATTAAATATATTTTTTTTGGAAGGTGGAGTTTGAAATTAATTTTTTTTAAAATATCAATTAACATACAATAGTTTCAAGTTCAATTATTTCCATAAACCTGTACAGATTTACAACACCCTGAGGGAAAACTAAAGCCTCTAAAACTGATTTTACAGTAACACCTTCAAATCACATTGTCCGAGTATAAGAACAATAGTCTTAAAGATGGACAGAGCCAACAATTTCAAACAAATACTTGTGTAAAATATCAATATGGAATATTAATAACTTTTTTTTTTTTAAACAGAAAAATGTGAGTTCTTCATGAAAATGTACCAGTATTCCATAATATTGTTTTCCTTATTTGAAGCACACAGCTATTTATGAAAGATCTGTCTGATTCATCAAAATTTAAGCTGTATTGATTTTGGCTGACGTATCGGTATTGCATATCATTTATCAGAAGTACATCTTAAAAAACGTTTATGAATTACCCCATGAATATTTACCTTTAAATTTTAACTGTGGGGTATCACTGAGGCCCTGATAGCGACCAATATATGCCAACATCCCTAAGCTTTTAAACTCAAAGGGACCTACTTTCTCTTCATCACAATTGAAATTAAGAAATTTGCTTAGGTAGCGTCCTTCACGTTCCGCAACCTGGAGATTAATTGCCAATTACATTGGTACAATTTAATAGTTCTCAAAATGTTAAAAACAAATGTTTAAAAGATTGCTTTTGCCTTAATGACTGTCTTGAATGGCTATAGTTAACATAAGTCTCCATTCGTTTTATTTTAATGAAAATAAAATATAAACTTTGCAAACACTTGGCTCTATTTACCTGAGCTGTGCAAGGAAGAGACATCTCTTCAATGTCCCCACAGTCACCAATGGCAAAAACATTTTTCTTTGGCTCATCTTTAACTCTGAGAAATCTGTCTGTCAATATCTAAAATTTCAAGTTTCAATAAATTAAAAATTCTGAGTTATACCAATAATAATAATCCTACCAATTTTATAAAATGGGAAACTTCTTTTGAATAAATTTCAGAAATTGAATAAAAATATTTTTGGCTTGTTAACCCTACAAAGGTCTGCACATAGCTCAAACTTTGTGTGTATAATATACTGTTCCAATATTATTAAAAAATACCTGACCAGCTCGATTTTTTGTGTATTTGAGAGTTTTTGTGAAATCTCGTGGGGCTAGACCAGTGCTCCAAACAACAAGGCCACATGGGATAACTGTGCCATCTCTAAGTTTTACGCTGTTTGCGGTCACCTCTAAAAAAAATTATAATTAATACAAATAAAATGAATGTACATTTTAAATCTTCTACAATGTTCTTTAATTATGACAATCATGGCCATCTCCAAACATCTAAAAACATCTGAAATATTTAAGATAAAACTACTGAAATGTTACAATAAGGAAATGGGGTCAGCGGGGCGAGTCTAGACTCTTTTGCCCCCCCCCAAATTACCCCTCCCCAGTCCGACGTATCGGGCCGCGGAGCGGCACGTTGGAGATGCCCACTGGTCAGGACGGCCCCCACACGGGCCCCTCACCCAAGTCCCCCGCCTGGGCGCTCGACCAGGACCCCGCCTGGGGGCCGCCCCAACCAGTAGGCACCCGGTCGATCCGACACTATGCGTTTAAATAGTGCACTCGATCGACTTTCTCAGGAGTTGGGATGGAAAAATTTACGTCCTAATATCTTCCCCCACCCATCCCGGGAAAGCGTCGGACGCCCTATAAGAGGGATTCCACAGTGGGCTTCCACAACGCGACTAGCTCACGCTGTAGCTGGGACGAAACGGTTGCCTAGGGGCAGCGTTCTCACGGCTGCATTATTTGAATCCTCGGCCAGAGGTTACCACCCTCGCCTCTGGCCTCATACCCGTCAACGGCAACTTGTAATCATGATCCCTACCCTGGCTCTGCCTAACTTTCCGACTGCGAAATATCACAACCGGCAGCCCTGTGGGAGCTGTTTTATGTACGGCAGGTACAGAGCACACCCTTTGTCTGCCCACGCAGGGCGTGCCCAGTAGTTATGTTTCCAGGCAAACGCCGAGGGGGTCGGTGGCCGACGCTCCCTAATCGGCAAGCCACAGCAGACTTGTCAACCGGAAACCTGGAACAGATAAAACTACTAAAACATTAATAAGTACTAAATATAACTCACCAATTACGGATGATTGCATAATATTGAATCCTTTTCTTTGTTTTATTTTCTTCTCAGCATATGCTTGCAATCTTGCATCAAATGAGGAGAGGATTTTATTGGATTCTACAAGGGTTACCATGATCTGCTCTGTTTGCTGTTTGTATAGCCGCACCACATCCTTAACAGGAAAAGTTATTAGGAAATAAAAGAAATTTAAGAAGCACTTCTATTAAAAAAAATGTCAGTTGTTATTTCCTATTGCTGTCTAACGTATATAGATTATTATTGTATATAAATAGATAATATATACTTATATATTAAAAACCTGTTCAACAAAATCATATAGCTCTGCACCAAACTCCACACCAGTTGGACCACCTCCAACGATGACAATATGGAGTAATCTCTTGCTCTCTTCAGGGTCAACATTGGGTTGTACTGATAACTCAAAATTACTTAGTATGCGGTTTCTGATTTTTCTTGCATCTGCTATTTCCTGAAAAGAATAAATTATTAAACAGGTTTTGTTAAAATAATGAAAGTACAACTATATGGAAACTGAAGAGCTCTATTTCGTTTCTAAATTTAATATAATATTATTGGTGGATTACAAATTTGTGTGAGTGAATTTAAATAAATAAATGCTTTACTTTTATAAAAAAAGTGAGGAGTGAAATATTGAATCATTATAGAGAAAAATTAGCCAGAAAAATTAGCCTTTCATTAAATAACCAATGGAAAGATATATTCATTCTCTCTATAAATAGGATCATCCTAACATACCGTTATAAGAAAACTTAGAAATTATTACTTTTAGGAAAAATGCATTCTCTTGAACACCTGGAACACCAAAGGTATTGGTGAGAGCTCCAACACCAATCACTAATATATCATAATGCAATGCATACTGTAAGCTTGGTTTTAATACACTTGTGCAGTATATTTTATTCTTTTCTGGTTCTAAGCTGGTAGCGTAAGAAAGATGATAGTGGGTAGACTCTCGAAACCCTGTATTGCGTACAGGTTCAATGATGGACCTGCAATCCAAGTCAAAGGAGCACAATCAACATGAATTTGTCTGCTACACATTAGTTAACTTTTTCTGTTATTACAGCAACTGCTTTAAATGTGTCATACTTTTTTAGTGATACAATCTTTTAAATTTAGAGATGTTTAAAAATTGAGTATTGTTTCTCATGATTTTTAAGTCTTTCAAAAAGAGAGGCAGAGATATTTGCATAATTGTGGTAGTGGTAGAAATGATCACCTGTAAGTTTTGAATGATGCAAACAAACTAAAAGGGTATAACTAAGTACCCTAAAGATAATAATAATGATTTACTAATCAACATTGACATAAGTAAATTGGTATTTATATATTCAAAAAGTTATTCAACTATAGGATATTTATAATGAATGTTGAAGTATGATGACACTAAATATTTTTTTTTTAACTCAGAGAACATCACAATTGAGGCATCAAATAATTAAACATGGAAATGGACAATGTGGATGAACTTGAATGTCTTGCCTTAAAAACACATTTTCACAAGTACATCATTTACTTACCTAAACTCTAATGTCCCAACAGTAGTGCTAGCCAAGAGAGGCGTGAACAGAAAATGATTCCTTGGACTGACAACAATAACATCATAAAGCTTCTTGTTCACTGTTTTTAGAACACTGTAACTTCCCCATCCCGTACCCAAAATAACTAGAGTTTTTCGCTGATTAATTTTATCATCTTTATGGCTGGCTAAAAGAGATCTTTAAAAAAAATCAAATGTAAAAAGTAAACAGACTAAATAAACTCAATGTAAACTACTTTAGAATAACATTTTTTATAATAATTAAGCCAACAATTATTTTTTAAAAATACATTCAAGTAAGGTACCTGTACCAGTAATGTATTTATACATACATTTGAAACCTATTTATAACTTCACAGCTGCCAACTTCATGAAAAAGTCTGTATCCCTGATCAATTAAACCAATAGTAGTAATAAAAAATGCACTACAATCTGATTTCATGCAGTCATACTTAAAGTTAGTCCCATATTTTTGGCCTTTGTTTGGGATAGAGCATATCGAAATTGATCATGACTTTTTTTGCTTGGATGAGTTCTCTAAAGCAACTTTCTCATCAGGGATATTTATAATTAGGAATTTTTAATTTGAAAATGGACTCTACATGATCACTTCCAATGCTTTTTCCTGCTTATTATAGAATCAATTAATTGAAAAATCCTTCTAGTTTAAAAAATATAACGTAAAACCTATTTCTTTAAAATACAGGTGCCTTTAGCAAGAAATGACTGAATTTCCATTGTATATGAAAGAAAACCATTTAACCAATTAAAATAAGTTACTAGTTATCAGCAGTTATATTAGGGATTAGGGGCACTAGTTAACCCTTTCGTTACCGATGATGTCGATGTGACGTCACGATGTTGACATGACGTCATGATCACCCACTTTCAATTACCAAGGACATAACATTGTCGTCATAACAAAGAGGCAAAGAACTTTTCTGAAATACCAAAGACGTCACGTCGACGTCATATTTCAATGCTATATTTCTTTATTCATTAATCTATAGAGAAGTTAATAAGCGAATCGTATAGAGAATAAAAAATTCCTGAAATTTCTTCTTATAAGTTTTTTTATTGATGAGTCAGCAAAAATTGATGCCCCCAGAACCAACGTTAATGAAAGGGTTAAGTTTAAATGTATGAATATAAATAATTATTTTTGAAGCAATCAAGCGTTCATTTCATGTTTGCAGTTATCTCAGTTTTTTGTGTACAGAAAGTTACTGCTTATGAATTTTTTATTCATACACATTTTTGATGATGAAAATCACAATTCTCATAAGCAAAAAAAGAAGGTAAAATTTTTTTTAAAAAATCAACCATAAATTATAAAATATGGGCCAAACATAAAATCTGAAATTTTGTAAAGTAACTGTGATGAAAAAAATTAAGTTAAAGTTGGCCAGTGATGGTTTAATGGTCATCACAGGCCTTAAGCCTAAAAGTAAAAGTAAGTTATGATACAATTTTAGTAATTAAATTTGTATGACTTTCAAATGAAGGTTAAAGTTAATCTGTTAACAGTCACATATTTTTCCTAAGTACTTCCTTTTTCATTTAATATTAATTTGTATAATCACATACACTATCAAACTCAAACAGTATCAATCTAACATGATCCATGATGTTATTTTTTGTGGTCTTAAATAATTATCAGTAGCCTCTAAAATTACTTTACTTTGCTTTTAAAAAAATTCTACACTGACTCTAGGACCTACCTTAGTGTGACTATGAATATGACTAGGCCTACTCAAACCGATTAAATTTAATTTCAATTTCAGTTTTGTTGTAACAATCATATTTTATTAATTAATTTTGGCATAATTCAGTAATATTATCGTAACATTACTTACATAATTAGTTTAAGCTTCAATTACCTTCTAATGGTAGTAGTAGTAATAGTCCTATAAATACAGTAGTACCAGTTGAATCTTGAATTTAAAAAGTGAGCATCAGCTTTGGCAGATATTTTAATTACTAATCTGCTTATTCCCAGTCCAAACATTATTATAATAACAGTACTATTTGGCCTTTTAAATAAAGAACCTATTCAGTATTTATTGAATAAATAGTAAAAAAGAAATGAATTAATCATGTATCTGTACTCAGTCATCTCTAATTTTGTTCAAACCAAGGACCAGCAGCGGACAGTGGTGATGAGTGGTGGAGTGACCCGTACTTCTTTGACAGCTTAACTCTAAGCCTTTTCTTAACGTTTTATTTAAACATTGAACGTGCACTTTCCTTTTAATAAGCAATAGCAAATGTAGGTTTAATTAGTAATAACTGGTTAAAGACATAAATCAAATACGTTGTTCATTTTAAGACAAAAATTTCTAGGGAACTATTATTATGAACAGGGTGAAGAAGTGTTTGTATTCCTTTACTTTAGATTTGTGCTGTCATAGTTCTTAGCAGTTTTAAACTTTTAAGAACTAAGTAAAGAAGAAAGAAAAAAAGTGGGAGGGGGGGGGTAAAAAAGCAAAATTTATTTAAATCTAATATACCCCGAATTACTACCCTTAGCACCCCAATTTGCATTTGAATTTAATTGAACCTGGAAAATGTACACCATGACTTAGTAGAGCTATATTCCCAGTATTATATTTTAATATTATTCTTAAAGCGTAGGCCTATTTATGGGATGTTCTTCTGTCAACTGAAAACGTCGACCACTCTAGTCACCAGGGA
This sequence comes from Lymnaea stagnalis, assembly GCA_964033795.1. Lineage (NCBI taxonomy): Eukaryota > Metazoa > Mollusca > Gastropoda > Lymnaeidae > Lymnaea > Lymnaea stagnalis. The sequence continues at coordinate 879,171 of CAXITT010000222.1, forward strand.
GTTGCTGGAGCTCATGATAGGTGCGCAGATGGCTATTTGAAAGCATTGCATTGAGTAGGAGTTTGTACTGTAGGAGCAAGGTAATGATGGGACAATAAGAAAAGTACACATGGTGGAGGAAAACCTATAGGCATAGGACAATACAATGAAGTTGACATTTTGGTCAAAGACGCCTTCCACAGCAAAAATAAAGAATGCAGTGCTCCCCATATTTCTCTTACAGATAGGGCATCTCCGGAAGCAATTACAAATGTTGATGGCTTTTCTAAGTTACCACTCTGCAACACCTTTTCTCTTTTGTGCACCCGGTACCAAAAAGTGCCAATGCCCAATGCAATGCTATTGTAAAAATCAGGCAATTGGGAGGGGGGGGGGGTTCCACTCCGGGGTCAATTCAAGGGGCCAGGTAATCATAACTACACTCTTTGAAAAAAAAATAAAATTAAAATAGATATGTGAATCATTTATTTGATTTATTGATGAATTGGAGGAAAAAAAAGGGGATGGAGGGGGGCTTGCGTACCAATTTTCAGACTTTGCCCTGGGTGCAACTTTTCCTTCACATGTTCCTGGTGAAATATGTTGAGTACTAACTAAAGCTTAGGTTAATTTTGCTGTGACATAAGGTATTTTTGGAGTCCCCCAAAGTATCCCACCCTGACTTCTACTTGTAATATGAGATTTTATTAAAACTACTGAGGCCTAATATTATGTCTTAAAATTGCTATGTTTTTAACTCAGGTAATCCATTTTTAAAAACAAAATCTATAAAACAGAACCTTAGCTTAAATAATTGAAAATAATAGTTTAAGAATTATATCACATAAAATATTGTTTCTTCATTTGCTGGATATTGAATCTAAGGGTGAATGTTTTGTGATTTATTTTCTTTGACCTACTAATGCTTTAAATGTTATAGTTACATCAAAAATAAACATCAAGCCTTTTATTTTACTAGACTGGTTTATTAAATATGGCAAATGTTCTTGATAAATGAATACATTTTTTATATAAATTATGTAAAAAAACAGAAAAAAAGGTCAGGCATTGTTCTTTCTCTTTCTTTTGTGATCTGGTGCATTCAAGTTTTCCCCTTTGTAGAAATGTTTCAATAAATGAATGGCCTTATCAGCCAGAATACCACCGATGACATCAATGCAGGGTCCAATGCTATTTGATATTGCTTCATCTCTTGCAACATCTAAGATAGACCCACAGCCTCCAAATCTTTCATTGGCACATCCATATACAACAACAGGAATTTCAACTTGCCTTAGAGCTGCAGCACACATAACACAAGGTTCAACAGTTACATAAAGAGTTGAAAATTTAAAAATCTCTTTCTCAGAAAGTTCTTCTTTACGACAAAATTCTCGTACCCTCTCTATGGCAATTATTTCTGCATGCCGTGTAGCATTTTTGGTTTCATTGACTTCATTACCACCAGTGGCAATAATTTTATTACTATAAACAATAATACACCCAACTGGAACCTCTTGAGCTTTTAATGCTTCTTCAGCAAGCACCAGGGCTTCATTCATCCATTGAAAATACAAATCATCAACTTCAGACATCTGAAAAGGTATTTTTATTTATGTCAATTAAAAAAATTAATAATTAAATACAAAAAAATAAACAAAAAAAAATCAAAATTATTATTAAAATAAATTATGCTCATGAATAATTTAGTACTCATTCAAATCACAAGGAGGCACGTACATACTGAATAATTTTTTCCTAAGCCTAAGCTACCTTACGCTGCTGTTACTAGTACTAGTTACTAGTCTTGGGAACCTATTCAAAGTTAAATAGACTTTTTATAAAATGGATGTAAAAAAATCCTCCTTTCACTTATATTTGGGACACAATCAGTATTATTTCGAAAGGAAGAATGAATGAGGGAAGAGCTCATAATGCATGTGTGATCCCCCCATGGTGTCTGTGCTCCACCCACCCCACCCCACTTTCAGAGCTCAACTAACATTAACATTATCAACTTTTGAAATTAATATTTCAGTTTCAATGAACATTCTTTGAACATCAAAAAGGCGGCATGCAAGATGAGAGAGAGAGAGAGAGAGAGAGAGAGAGAGAGAGAGAGGGAGAGAGAGAGAGAGGGAGTGAGAGAGAGAGAGAGAGAGAGAGGAGAGAGAGGGAGAGGGGAAAAAAGAGGAGCAGCGATTGCGATTGGAGAAATAAGAGAGATTTAAAATGTTCACAGAATACATGATATTAAATTTAGAAACAAAAATTTCGGTATGCACTAAAAATTTTAACACCGTAGGAGAAGGGGAATATACAGTTGTAGTTGTTATACAACAAATTAGTTCGTTATAGTTAATGTGTTTGACGAATATACAATTTTTTTTACATCCATATGATTTACCGTTACATCAATTCATTGCCAGCTTTACTGATTAATTCTTTAATGCTTTGAGGGTGAAATTTATTATTTTTTAAAATCTTACTTTTCGCCTTCGCTTAGAGTTTATCTCCCCTATTACGCGGAATGATTTTTGGCGACCTACTTGCGGTCTCAATCTCATGACGTCATTGAAACTTACACCGTCCATTTCAATGACGTGAACACAACTGTCTGTTTATTTTGGTTTTCTACGATAAACTGTTGAGAATTTCACATGGTGTCCATTCAGTTGTAAACATAAGAGAGGAACAGGAGTTTCGATATGAGCTCCTTAGCATTTGTTGTAAGTTATTAAACGATATATTTTTATGTAATTACTAGATAATCGAAAATAGCAAAGTGGCTTCCCGTTCATGCCACCGCCTCTGTACCGGGCTTTACTCACAAAATGAAACAGTACCGCTGAGTACCCCAATATTAGCTTGAAATTTATGTTATAATAGTAATAGTAATTACTAATAGTAATAGATACTTTACTTGGGACAAAATTTTCAAAAATGAATTTGCAGCTTTAAGACCTATTTATTTAGATAGGGCTTGAAAGAGCGAATTGATTGATACCAAATTAATAGTTATGGGTCCATTCTAAAGAAAGTTGTGATTTTTTTAATGAATTATTTTGGGATAACTGTCAATTGATAATTGAGTGTTGCATTGAGTAGCCTATAAAAAATAATAAGAAAATATAAAATTGACTACTATAAAAATTGGTCAGATACTTTTTGAGAGAGCTGCTACTTCTTGGTCATATGCATTTTCTTATTTTCAAGCTTTAATAAACGATGAAAATGTTGCCATCATACTTAAGTCAAGTGGTCACTGACACTGTTTTGAAACTTTACACACATTTTTGGGGTAGGGTGGATGAAAATTTATTTGCCCATGAAATTCTTGTAGATAATTGGAGGCTTTAAACATATCAAATTGGTTGTCATGTATATCGCGACTGAGAATGTTTGATAAACTAAACTAAACAGTAGACGTACTTTAATTATTCAACTTGATATATTTTTTCAAAAACAATTCTTGATAAAAAATCAGAAAGCACAGTATTTTTCAGCATCCAATTCTCTTTAAAATCTTATATCACACACCTATTTAACAAGAAATTACAGCAAACAACATTTTTTCACAATGCATGTGCAATGTTTTTTTTACATTTTCAAGCGGATAAAAAGTTTTTATAAAGGCACGTAACTCTGCAATGATTTTTCATTAGCAGAAAAAAATGAATTATCCAAGTACCAGTAACTGGAACCAGCTCCCCTTCCATATCCGTCATTGTGAAACCTCGTCCACTTTTAAAAAGTCCCTTAAAACCCATCTGTTTAGGTCCGCCTATGACCTGTGATGCACCCTCCTTGCCCTGCCTCATTTTCTGTCTCGGGTTAATCCTGTAATATAGGCCAAAACGTGCCAAAGTGTCCTCGTTTTATAGCCATTTTAATTGTTTCTATAGTATAGTAGTTACTATCCTTATGTCTCATTTTTATTTTACTTAGTTTACATGTTTTTAATAATTGTAAAGCACTTAGAGCTTTAAGGTAAGCGCTATATAAAAATGCCTAAATAAATAAATAAATAACTAATTATAGGGCCAACTTGGACTAAGCTAAAGTTATTCATATTGAGTGTTGCTCCTTTTTACTTGGCTTTGACTTTAGTTTTATTATAAAAAAGAAAAAGACTCGTCACTACATAATACCTGGCTTTAGTTATTTACTATGTTTTCACCACATACAAATTCAACTTAATTACTCATTGATGTTGGACCAAGAATACTAACAATAAAAAAAGACAGTTACCAATAACCAAGCCAAGGCAACACTAACTACTAACAGCAACAAGCAAGTCAAGACAACCTCACTCTGCTGCTAACTCTCATGTTAAGTTACATTATATACCATGAAAAACAACAGGGTAACTGTTTACAATAACTATAACACCATCCTTATTTCCAAGTCTACCCTTAATTAAACTGATATGGCCAGGCTATATTATGATTAGGGGTGTGCCGGAATCCGGTCCGGAATCCGGTTCGCCGGATTTTGCACTATCCGGTGAAATCCGGTTCCGCCGGATTTACATGTATCCGGAACAACCGGAATCCGGAATATACCGGATTTCGGAATTTGCCAGATTTTGTGACTCACCGGATCATAATCTGAAATAAAAGTAATTCTCTTTCCCGAATTCCACACGATCACGATACATTAATCGATTGTTTCGAGCGTTGAGCTTGTTTAATGTTTAATATTCCGTACATACCAGAGGCTAGAGTCAGCACCGCTAATAGTGGCCAATAGTGTAGGGACTTTGATAAGAAAATTTAAACTTTTTGTAAAAATAAACCAATGGCATAGTTGAAAAGATGTAATTTTTTAAAGAATTATAACACCAAAATCATATTTTTAGCTGTTGTAGTTTTAAAGTTATGAATTTTTAAAGTACGACTTGGTTTGTCATTTTTTAACATGGACTGCATCTCCACATTCTGTGATCTCATTCCGCCAATCCCGTCATGCGCAATGACTATATAGTTTATATAAGGCAACGCATTCCCTGCCTTATCACTAAAATACTGTTTAGACTTAGTTTAAACTTTCAACTTTGGCACATGAATAATTAATTAAAGCTTTCCCTGACCAATGGTTTAATAGTTTTTGCACACGGCAAACTCTTATGAATGAAACTCTGAGGTAGTACTACGATACAGTTATGCAAGTGGCTGTGAATGGTTGCCAATGACAACGTGTTGCACACGGTAAATTCTGATCATTTATAATATGGATTCTACCGGGTTGTTAAAGCTCAAATTAAAACTCTCCAGTTTAAATGTCTTTAAAATGCATTCTGAAACACAAGTTATCAATTATTTTGATGTAAATAGTGATAACAAATTAATATTTCCTAAGTATCGTCAACTTCCGCCATTAAAAAGGGGGGCGTGGCCAACCCCATGGCGAAATTAGGTTGAGCGAGCTGCATAACCTGCTGCGAACGCGTAGAAACATGGCGTCTCTCGTAAGACACTTATCCAAATGGAACGGAACTCAAATATATATCGAAAGTACTAATTTAATAATAAATAGACACACACATCGGAAAATTAAAAACTCGGATTTTTTGGCGCCGATTGCGAATTCCCATACACAAAAAGTAGTAGTCTACCTTGACTTACCGAAGTATCTACCAATAGTACCAAAATCCGGAATCCGGGAGAATCCGGAATCCGGGAGAAACCGGAATCCGGATTATTCCAGAATCCGGATTATTCCGGAATCCGAATCCGGATCCGGCGGATTTCGCATAAGAAAATCCGGATCCGGTTGGAAAAAACGGATCCGGCACACCCCTAATTATGATAACCCTATAACTGTCATAACAGCCAATCATCTGCCGTTATCCCCTCTCTGTCGTGTCACACCCAATATAATCAGGTCTTAACAAAATTAAAATTATTAATGCAGATGATTTAATTTACGTTGGTTAAGGGGTAACCATTCTATAGAAATGATTTTGCTTCCTATTTCATTGTCTGTCTGTGTGTAAACAAACTTTTGTCAGGGCTTGTGTTGTGAGTTATCGTGAGAGAAATTAGCTCCAATTCTTTTTACGTCATCATGTCGGATGCTGGAGATGGTCTCTCTAGATTGTAAAATTAACACAGACTTACTTTATAGCTATTATTTCAAATGGATTTAAATGACATCTATTTCCATGTGATAGTAAAGACAGTATTAGCACTAGCGGTGATGGCAGCATAGGAGTCAGCCTTTGACAATTTCAGCCCTAGCTTAGTCCTATAGTTAGAGACAAGTTTGTTTGGGAAAGGATGAAAAGTGAACAGAAAAGACAAAGATTTGATCCCAAAGACATTTTCTAAAGAGATCCCAAGACATATATGTTTTGTATAATTTGGAGCATTAATTAATTTTAATAAATGGATTTAACAACTTCATCAATAAAAAGGAATTTGAAGGGAGTGGATGAAAAAATTCACCAAAATAACATTGTTCAAATTAAGTACGTATAATTTGATATTTCTGAAAGGATATTTCTTTTATTATCTAAAACTTGATGTAATGATAGATACAACAAAATGATGAGATAGGGGTGGGTTTAATGGGTTTAAAGTTGAGTCGTACAATTAAACTCAGTTTTAAAGTCAAGGTCATTATTAACTTGTATAATATAAAAAGTAATTCTTTTTTTAAACCATTATATTCCTTATCCAATGTACTTTCAGAAAGTATACACATGTAAGAGTATCTGAATTCACTTAATGTATTGGATATTGTTATTTTAGACAAGCGTATTGAAATGCTAAAATTGGCTTGACGCCACATAGCAAATATGTTATATGGTCAGCAGACTTAGACTTTCCAACCGTAGGTTTAGGCCTAGCCATATACAATTAAATAACCTATAGCTGACTATGCTAGCTATATATAGCTATCACTTCACCTTCCTAGCAATATGGATATGCCTACTCTCTTTTGAGTCCAGTGCAGCTGTGCAACAGTTTTCATCTAGTATGCATAATTGTGTAGTCATTTGACACATTAGTGTTCAGCCCTAAATGTACGTTCACACTGCAGATTTGTTGAAGCTAAAAATTTCAGTGGTGAATTCATGTTGAAAATGCACTGACACATATATTTCAGGTAGTTGTTCACAATGAGCACGCACAACGATGGTATCTGATGCAGAACTTTTGTTTGTATTTATCAATTTTAAATTTATTGGTTGTGCTATGGTCAACAACCTGTGGCTACATGTGGCTCTTTGAATTAATAAATTTGTAGTTTTTCTGTTAAATATGATTGCACAAATAGCCACCCATGCAAGGTGCAATTAAAACACTCATTTTTAAAAAAAATTCTTAATTATTTCATGTTTTTAAAACATTATTTTTTTGTATGTGTTCATCTTAAAATCTTTTCTTGTCTTGCTCACTTCATTAAAGTCAAACTTGAAATTTATTTCACAAATATAAATCTTTGAACTTCAAAATATGGCTACTATCGAATACAACTAATAATTAAAATTTGTAAACAAGTCAGCTGAAATTAAATTCATAATGTTTTTTTTTTTTAATCACCCCATTTTCTACTGGTTGCTATGCTACTAACCTGTCAGCTGATGACAATGCATTCACATTGACAAAAATATGAAGGAATTTTTTTACATGTGTTGCCAAATGACAGTATACTCTCAACAAAACCATGAAAATGAAACTATTTTGCCCCGTTTTTGTTCCAGAGAGTAGCATGTGGTCACAGAAAGTTGAGATTCAAGTAACAGATCCGTAGTGTGAACGTACCTTATGTGTTGCAAAAGAAGATTTACACTTTGCTTTATCACAAAATTTTGATTGGCCTAAGAAAAGATAAAAAGTTTTTGGAACATTTTTTAAAAAAATGCTCGTACTTTGTTCAGCTTAGTTATAAAAAATCTCCCATAATATGATTGCCCAAGCGAAATGTTGTATGTGCTTCTCTTCTTTGGTTGATTAGGAAATTGAGGTTATGAAATAAACATAATGATATTAAGATTTGACAAAAAACGTTTTGTATGCTTTTACCAACATGTTTTTATCAGCTTTTAGTTTTATCATGGAAATGAATTTTTTGTGAACTATTTTAACATTCATATATAATTAAGCAAATGTGTACTCCCCCATGTCTCTTTTTCCTTTCTCTCACTCTTTTATATCTTATGTGTGATAAACATTGAAAAATAAATACAGTAGAGCGTCAATTTTCCAAAACTGCCCCAACCTTTTTTTAATTATTAATATTTTACGGAATGCGCAGGCATGGAAGCATGGGAGTACAAAATCTGGCCCATGTCACAAAAATCTAGATACAATATATGCAGTGACCAAATCGGGGTAATTTAATGATCTAAAATAAACTACCACAAATGACATCCGAATGGGATTTAGTATAAAGGGACCCGGGTCTGAATAGAGGCTATGCGCACTCAGGTCCCTTCAGACTAAATCCCATTCGGATGTCAATTGTGGTAGTTTATTTTAGTTAAACTGAAGAAGTAAGTTTACAAACATATAGTCCATTCAATTATCTTTCATTTCATACCTCATTTTGTCTTGCAAACCCAACAATAATATTGTAAATAGTTTTTTTTTAATCCCAACCTCTCACTTCTGATACCCGGGTGCAAATACCCACTTTGTTTATTGTATTCTATGCCCTAACTTCTTTAATGTAACCTTTCCATGTGAGTGATGGGTTATCCAAAAGAATAGGATTTCCAAAACCACCGCTGGTCTCACTTAGTTAATATTGACGCTCTACTGAGCTAACTTAAATTTAATAAATCTACACATACAATTTTGAGTAGATTGTAAGTTGGCCTTGTGTAAAGGAATGTGGTGTAAATGTGAGTTGACCATACCAAAATATACACAATTCAAGTTTTTTCCTTCTTTCTAATTTATATATTAATATAATGAATGCAATGTTTGAAATACATTTATGTAGATTTGAACTCCTCATTTGCATTTTAGACTCATCCAAGTGTGAGAATTAAAGGTACAGAAAATAGTTACACGCCCACCCAATGTTTGGATGAGAGGTGTCCAGTAAAGGCACCTCATCTCCATTGTCCATTCTGTGTGAAAACAGATGCTTATCAGGATCCTGTGATACTCAAAGCTCATTACAGAGTCAAACATGTAGATAAGGGAATAGAATTTGCAGGTAAACATGTGTTATTTTTTTGTGTCATAACAATATTCTGTTTAAATTTCTTCCTGCTCTTAAATAAAAATGAGAAGGCTGATAACTTTAAAATATTTTTCTTTAAAAAAATTAGTCTGAAATGTCTGTTTCAGGTTTGAAAATACTAAGATGCTGCGACCAATGTGATATTATAGGTATAATCAAAGGAGAGAAAAGATTCAAGGGTGCTCACTGGCACTGCTATAGATGTAGAAATGGCTTTAACAGGCGGGATGAAGCCATCAAACATTACAAAACCCACTTCCGAAATCCACAAACAACTTTTCAAATACAAATCACTCAGGTGAGGTAACATTCTCACAACCAAGTCACTACAATGACACATTAGTTTATTTGATGTTTCATTCTGATTTGTAGCTTATTGGTCAGTATCTACTTTATTGCTATTTTTCTATGCTTTTTTTAATTAATTTTTTTTTAATGATTACTGAAAATTAACAAACCTATTAAGCAACTGTGTGGTCAATATGCAGGACTTGAACTCTCCACCAGAGGTGAGACCACATGATGACCATAGCAACTCAAGCCAAGATGCATTTGTTTCAATTGAAAATCCAGTTCAGGAGATTATTCACCCCACACTCTCTCAGACTGGTATAGGGTTGGCTGAACAGAGTGAGTAGATGCAATTCCTAAATACTTTCTCTCAAAGAAAAATTACAGTTTTTTAAAGATATGGGGTGATGATTATAGTGTTGGTTGTCATTACCTGTCAGGCGGTCTCATTGCTTATGAAAAAAAAACAGTATGAGAAATTAAGAGCTCTTTCTTTTTTTGTTATCATCAGATGTTATAACAACAGGTTCAGGTGCTGCCCGCCATGGTAATGTTCAAAAGATAAAACATGAGTTGCTTGGTAAGGGGGATAATTCTGGTGAAAGAGAAGACCAAGAAACTATCATGATCATCCAAGGAGATCAGCTGGAGTCTGCCTTTGCTAGCCACATTATCAACTCAGGGGTAAGTGCTTTGTATGGTAATGCATGCTTTCTCTATCCTTTTCTGGGATTCTGTAAGGTAACCGCAGTTGTTTTCAAATTCTTTTATTTTACACACATTTTAAAAGTCAGTCTCATGAAGCACCGAGTATTGATATTTGAAAATTTTGAACAATGGCAAAGGTGAAATTTTTTTGTTGTGCCCCCACCCCCCCCCCCAACAAAATTTCTTACTTAGGGTAAAATCAAATTCTTTCCCAACATCTCTTATTTTATTAAAACTTCTACAAAACTTCAGCAGTGGCACGCATCACTGTTATACTAAGTATATTGAATCTTTAGCCTAAAATTAGCTTCTCACCGTTAAAAGAAAATATAAGTTAATGACTGTATCTTTTCAGGAGTTAACAGCTTTAAGCAAGGCTAGTGTTGATCCTAATCTCTCATGGGAAATCCGCTTCAGGATGGAAGAAGAAGAAAAAAACATGTACAAATCCAAAGCAGAGGAGTATAAAGCACAGGTTAACATTTCTTTCCCTTGATGTAATAAAAAGATAACAACTCAACAAGTGGTATTAATTTTTTCTCCATAATTTTAGGAATTATCTGTGTGATATTTTAATAGTTGTCAAGGGTATGAGAATCAATGGAGATATGTGTAGAGCACTGTTGTCATGTTTGGTAGGGAAAAGATGTTTAGTTTAGAGATTTCATGTGTAGCTGTATCAATGGTGTGAGAGAGTTGCGAAGTATTTGCGTAAAGGGAAATGATGCAAGAGTTTTAGTTGTTTATAGAATGCATAGATGGCCATTGTGTGATATTCACGGTTTGGCTTGTTTTCATTTATGGAGGATTCGGCTGGATATATCGTTAAAGTAGAACATTGATTGGTTTACGAGTTGCATTGTTGGTGTACTCTTGCATCATTTCCCTTTACCCAAATCCGTCAGGTTTTGACGAGGTATAATAAAGTTATAGCATTTAACTCATGTAAAGATATTCAGTGTTTACTTTCGGTTGCACTGGGTTGTGTGAAGAAGTAAGAGATTAGGATGTCTCACGGGTGAGCGTCTGGCTTTGAAGAGTGGATGAGCACAGGACACTAAGATCTACAGGTCGTCAATAGTGATCAGATGATGAAGTGCTCTTATTTCTAGGACCACACAATTTTTAATGTTGTTGTTTGTCATTTACACATGAAGATGACCAAGGCAATTTTCATCTTGAGATGTAGCCTTGACTTGAGCTGTAGTTTGTTTAAAGTGATGGAGAGTTGCTCAATTCGTCCGTCTCACTCTCTTGTCTTTGTCTGTTTGATCCAATGGCAAGACTTAGTCAAGTTGACTTGGTTGTTTTGTTTGCTCTGTATGTGTTCTAAATTTGCAGGAGCTGTTAGAATTTTCATAACACCTACTGGACTCCATTTGCAGGTTTGATTTCAGAGTTTGCCTTCTCTTAGATGAGTTGCCATCCAAGGTTAACGAATCCCATCCACTCTGGATGCTTGTGATGTTTTTTTGCTTGTCTAGAGACAGGGTTTTCTGGGGATTGAGCTCCAGTCCGCTAGCTTGGGATTGCCTCAGTGTAGACCACGTGGCCACACAGCACCAGAAAATTTTTAATATAACATATGGTTTTATTGGTATAATAAGAAAATGAATGATTTTATTAACGTTTATTTAAGTTATCAATAGATTCATTGAGTTTGAATTCAGTTATCACTGTTCACTTTCCATTTTCTCAGGTGGAGCTTCTACAACAGCAGGTTGCTGATTTAGAAACTCAACTTTCCCAGCAAAGTCAGCTGAAACTTCAAGAGCTCATTGAGTCCCTCAGCTCTGGAGATTCTAACAAACAGGGATTGGGTCAACAACTTTCTAAATTCTTAGAGCAGTGCCAGTTGCAGTCATCACAAGGTTCAGTAACGGTAGTACATCAAGACAACTCCCAGGATCTTCATCATCACCATGATCACCACCAGCATGTCATCATCAAAACTGAAGAAGGCCAAGAGCTAGTGGAAAGTGCTGACAATGTGCTTTCAGATCAGTTGGAGGCAGGTGTCGCAACACACCAGCTGGATGAAAGTGCAAGTGTCACACACTTGAATGATATTCCAGAAGGTTTCCACGTTTTATGTACTACGCCAGAAGGTCATGTTGTAGTAACACGTGCACCTGACTCTGTAATTCCTGCATCGACATCAGAAAGACGAACAGTAGTGGGCTCTGAAAACAGAAGCTGCCTCACGTCAGCCACTGTTGTAAGCACATCTATGTCTGCTTCAGGTCAAACTGTTTTCACTCATTTATTGGGAAACAAAGAGAAATCAAACAATTTAGCACTGGCAGGTGTTTCAGGTTGCACAGAAGGTTTGGTCACTGTGAGTGATCTGTCGCAAGAAGATCAGGGTGACCTTAGCATTTTGTCTAACGGGCAGGGCTGTCAGATGGAAGTTGTGGCTGCCGCTGATGGACTCACATCTCTTGGGACAGATGTCACTGTCATTGCCAGTGCAAATGATGATCAAGATGGTCCGAGTACATTTGTAATGGACATTGAAAGTGGAGACCGAATTTTTGTCCAAGGCACTGAAGAGAATATTAATTTACCCGATGAACATTGTGCAGATGAAGAACAATATGGGTCTAAAGAACCTGAAAAAAAAAGAACAAAAATCACATGATAAAATATGATGTTAGATATCAAATTATTAAAAAAATTAAAATGTATGGTTTCATTGGGCTTGAAGTAGATAAGTTAGATAAGGCTTAGATTAACTTTATAATTCATTTATGTCTATATTATATACATAATTTGAGATGCAAAAAAAACTTAAGTAATAAAATTTATATAAGTTAATTGACTGCCAACAAGAATAAACAAGACCTGAGCCCATCAACTATTAAATTGAAAATTATCAAGAAATGAATCAGCATATCCTTTCTAACGTAATGATGATAGTCATTATAAGAATTACATTTAAAAAAGAAAAACCTTTCATGAAATTTAATGCCATCTCTATTAGTTTAAGGTTAAAGCTTTAAAAATTTTACTGCCTTTTTGATTGATCACTTTTGTATCCTTTAAAGACATGTTATGATTTTTATGGGCCTTTGATTAATTTTTTACTTTATCTTCATTGAGAGTGCATTTAAATACCCCATGAGGGTGATAGCTTTATCAAAATGCATTTTTTAAAAATATTAAATTTTTTATGAGAAAAAAAAAAGAGGATGAGTTAAAGAACTTGATTGCAAATGAAGTATTTAATTTATCTAGGTAGAGGAATGAGAAAAATATGTTTAATGATATCCCAAAATAAAAAAATTACTTAAGATGAAATTTTCTTCCAGATGAAAAATATAAGTTTCTAAACATTTATTGATCTTGTAATAGACTTAGTTTAATGGCTAGACTGAAACTTGTTTAAATTGTTAACACCCCCCCCTCCCAAATTACCACCACCATTTGGTTGGAAGAGTGTAGCTGCACTAATTGATCACATTTCTTTGTGTATACCGGTACATTGTTTTATAAACAACTTATTTACCTTCCATGGTGAAAGACAACTTTCAAAGTTAGTCATGGGTGATTTTATTTTTTAATTTTAGTTAGGTACTTGGATTGTAAAGTACTGGATTTTGTATATGTACTATGTTCAGATTTTCTGTTGTGGATGTGGTTATCAAAATAATTGTACTTTATGTATCAAAAATTGTTAACTGAACTGTACTTTAGTAATTATTTATTTTTCAGCTGTTTCTTAACATTGCAACCATTGTGTTATCCTTCTTATTAATTAAAATTACATATTGCTACAAAGTTTTTGACTAGCGTCAGATTTTTGTCAACAAACATTTGTGAGCATTGTTTATTGTTTACACATACAATTGGATTAAGTATAATTCGTTCTGTTTAAATCAAATCATTGTCATCACCGAAAAGTAACTTAACTTTTTACACTAGAAACAACATGAATTCTAATAATATTTACTCTTTCATGTTGTCGTTTGATGAAATTGAATTGGGTGTAGAAGTGCTGTTTGATCTTTAAATGCAGGTAACTGGTTTACCTAAAGCATGTCGGTTTAATTTTTTTTAAAAGCACCAAAACACATATCTACTTCTGGACTGACCCACTAAGGAATCACTCATAATAAAAATTTAAATATATCATGGACATTTAATAATACAAATCTTATCATTTGTATATCAATAAGTGAGTTATTTATAGATTTTACTTAGGGATTTAATGCATATGTTAAAATTTATAGATAAAATAAAAACCATTACGACATTAGATTTGTTTTAAATCTACCAACATGACTGAATAATCAGAACTTCCATTTTCCTTTATTTTCTGAATGACTTGTCAATAAAAAGCTAGCAAGTTAATTTTTGCTCTTTTTTTAAATAAAGAGTTATGAACCTAATCCTTTAATGATTCTTGCTGCCTTTTTATATTTCTTTGGCTGACTAGGATGTGATTCTTATGGCATAGACTTTCACTTAAATTTAGGCCAAAAGTAAAGAAAAGAATTGAGAAATTAAGATGTACATGACAATGAAGGTCTGATGAGTGTGATGTTAAATTCAAAAGCAGTTATTTTTTAATACAGTTGTTAAAAATATTAACTTCTTACAGACACTTTTATAATTTGAAACACTGCTTACTGTAAAATAAAATTAGTGTGGATTCAATAAATATATCATTGAGGAAAAAATTTAGATAACTTGTTTTTTTTGTTGTTTTTTTTAATCTCAATCCAATAGTAATTTGTTGTAAGGAGGGGAAAAAATCACACACACAAAATATGACACAACACCCAGATTTCAAGGGAAGGCACTACAATCTTAAAATAATTATTTCCGGGTCATGTTATTGTTGACAAATGTGAGTTACTATAAGTTGTGCAACTTAAGTTTTGACTCCAAACACTTCCTTGCATTAATTTCCCCCTACACTTGTATTCATAAATACAGTATATGAGAAAGCCAGGTCCATCAAACCCGTTGTTAGATAGGGATTGACAAATCGTATATGATAATTTCATCAGTCTACTCAACTGTGAGTAACCATGCCATCCATTCATGATTCAATGAATGTCAATTGACAATCAATATATACTATATACTGTGCCTGTTTGATTTAGATAGTGAGATAGTCATAGGACAAGGCCATAATGCATGGTATAAGTATAAGTCAATAAGTAACTTGCCATAATTCAAGTATTGATAGTTCGTAAATAATAGACTATAGAAAAAATCTAAAATGCTTTGTTTAATATTTAATGTTATCATCTATACAAAAACAACAACATTTTTTATACTTTTTTTTTGAATAAAATTAATTTTTTTCCTCTGAAGCTGGTAATGCTACTTTCATCCTGAATTAGGCTAGGCCTGTATTATTATGAGTAAAGAAGCATTGCGCTCTACCCATAGCATACTATGCTTAGGGCGCATCTTGCCCTACCAACACCGGAGTATTTTTATTAGCCCCTTAGCCTTATTCAGTTACTGATTTAGATTATCCTAGGTCGCATCCTAATGGTTTAAAGACTCTTTCTCACAGTTTTAGTTACTTGCCATATATATTAAGATGTCATATGCAACATATAACATTTATACCAGAGTAGTAGGTCTAATTAAAAATATTCCTTTATTAGTCTTTCTATGTAAATAATATATTATTATATAATTTGAAATATTCTTATCAGTAACCAATAGATCTAATTCACTGCTGAGTAATTGAAGACTATGCCCATTTTTTATTTATAGTATTAGCCGTCTTGCTGTTCAGGCTAGGTATGTTAACTACTGGTATATAAAAGTAATGGTAACAATAAATTTACTATTTACTGCCATAATAAATATAGCAGATCCATGGTCCACCATAGACTTCAAGCTATTTTTCTGCTGCAATAAACATAGCACTCACTAAATGTACAAAAATTTACATTTTGCTAAAGCTGTGATTACTAATGCAGCAAAATTTGACTATAAAAAGAAATACTGAGTAAATTAAGTATGTTTAAAGATTTTGAATTGTCAATTTGGAATGTAATCACTAGCCTGAGCCCAGGTTTTTAATTGTCTATAATTAATCATTCATACATACTGGATTTATATCTGAAATGTTTATGGGAGTGAATTCATAATTATGCCTCAAAATTTTATTTAATACATGATGTTGGAGCACTCTTCATCTCTATTTGAAATTATTCTTTAAAGGCAGATGAACGTTATTTTAATTATCATTGATGTAAATAAATTTTTTATTTATTTCAAGATTTAAAAAAGAATGTCTGGAAAGATTGTGCAACCAACTGGGCAAAAACGATTAACAAATGTAGCTATTGTTAGACTGAAAAAAGGCGGAAAACGTTTTGAAATCGCTTGCTACCCTAATAAAGTATCTCAGTGGCGAAGTAAAATGTAAGTATATTTACACAAAATTATTAAAATTTAGAATCTAATAAAGCATCTCAGTGGAGAAGTAAAATGTAAGTTTATTTACACAACATTATTTTTAAAATTAAGAGCATGTTAGTTTTTACTCCCCGTGTGGCATAGTGGTTGTGTTATTTGCCTCTTGACCAAGAGCCGACAGGTTTGAATTCTTCATGGCAGCCTATTGGCCAAGTAAGGTAGCTATTTTTGAGAAAAGGTGAACTCTGTTAGAAAAAACTGAATGAAAAAAAAGCAACGAAAAACAGCAGCCGAAATGGCATGGGATTAAAAATTGTCTGTCTATGCAAAAAAGGCTGTAGTCTACCAGTTAAGTAGTTATAGCTGCTGGAATAAATCTGAGTGTAAAAAAATACTGTATGAAATAGCCACTTTGATAAAAGGCAAATAAATTTTCAATCCATAGTGTGCAGTTTTTGGATGAGATTATTTGGCATTTGTGGTGCAAAATATACTATAATAACATATATAACTTTCATTTCAAATTGGTATTTTTCTTAACATGTTAATAATGTTATATTACTATTACCGTATTTTCGCGTATATTAGACGTGTCTTATACAACGTTTTACGTACCCTCCACCCAGGGTGCGTCTTATATATGGGTGCATCGTATGTAAAATATTTTTTACACAAATCTTCAAAACCCGCATCTTATACATGGGTGTGTCTTATAATTAGGAGTGTCTTATATGAGTGAAAATACTTTAAATATTTTTAACTGCGGTCCTGCCTCAGACAATTCTTTGATCTAAAATAAAAATGGTAATGAAGCTTGTTTACATCCGGTGGGTGATGAAACATTGGTCAAATTTTCATTATGATAAAGGAAAGGAAATCACTGGATAAAAATTGCTCAGTGCGGCAGATGGCTAGGCCGGGTGCGTCTTATGCAATTTTTGTTTACACAAATTATCAAAACTCGTGTCTTATATTTGGGTGCCACTTATATGCGCAAAAATACGGTAATACTATTAATCTTTTTAAAGATTTACAGCATATGAAAATAAGTCACAACTCATGAGTATCTTGCTCAGTGGTACATTTTAAAGCATATTTTTTGCAGTGAAACAGACATTGATGAAGTTTTACAGACACCAAAAGTATTCACGAATGTTTCAAAAGGAGAGTTTGCCAAAATGGCAGACCTGAAAAAAGTATTTGACATAGATGATGAAACAGAAATCTGCAAGTTGGTGAGTCATCATAAGGAACAATTTTATTCATATTGGGACAAAGGTTTTCATTTGATAATCTATTATTTTCTACATTAAAATTCTTGGAACCCCCACAAAAGAATCAAACTTGATAATCCAATTTTTTTTTAAACTTTAAAGAGATGAAAAAACATTAATGACATAGTGAAATTAGAAAGGTTAAAGAGAGAGAGAGTTCAAAAGTGTCTTTTCTCATAACAAAATATTCTTGATATTTTCTTTTTTCACTCATGTAATAAAACTTTAAATATACAAAAATAGAATATACAATTTGAATGGGTGGAACTTATTTTTAATTTGGAAAAGCATTTAATATCAAATATTATTTTAGAGGGAAACTTGTTTGGGGTTTCTGGTAAATTAAATTAACCACTTGCAGTACAAATCATTGTCAAAGTAATAGATTTGTACATGAATACAATATGTGAATTTCAGATTCTTAGTAAAGGAGAGCTTCAGGTATCAGAAAAAGAGAGGGCAGCCCAGCTGGATGAAATGTTTCGCGACATTGCTACTTTAGTGGCTGACAAATGCGTGCATCCTGAGACAAAGCGTCCCTACCCTGTCACAATGATTGAAAAATCCATGAAAGCAATGCACTTCTCAGTCAAGCCATCAAAAAATACAAAACAGCAGGTTGCTTTAAGTTTTTACTTAAACTCTTTTTTAAGTGAACATCTATAAACGGTGTAGCTCAAAGTAGGGCCACCAGTAAATTAAATTTTTTTAAAAATTGTTCATAATATGTTACAGAAAAGTAGATATATTTGGTATATGTCTGTGTTGAGAAATGATGTGTAAGATTGCTGGAAATTTCTTTAGCAAAAGTGTGAGCTCTGGATAAAGTCAACTGTTCTATTTGAGTTAGAGACAATCATTTAAGTATATTGCTATGCAGTCCTTTAATCTGTTACGTTGCTTCCCTATATTTTAAACATTTAGCTGCATAAGTCAAACTAAGAGGACAAGAATTAACTAGTTAAATGAGTTTCTTGATTTTTTAAAGAAAAAATAAGACAAGAGCAAATATCTCATAAACTTTATAATGAAGGCTTGAAATGTTTGTTCTCTTGACAGGGTAACACTTAATAAAAAGTATAACTTTTTTTTTTTAAACCTTAAGGCTCTAGATGTAATCAAACAGTTAAAGGAGACAGGAACACTAGAGATCCAGAGAGCACTTATGAAACTAAGAGTTGCTGTACCTGGTGAGTTTTATTGATACCTTTATCAGTGCGGCTCCCCTTCCCCCCTCCCAATATATTTTGGGCATCTCCCCCAATTATGCTACTTTTGCATTCATCAATGGGACTCCTTTTTGTTCAATGGCATATTTTTATAAAACTTTTAAATAAAGGAAAAAAATGACTGAAATTGTCTGAATGAGACTAGTGGGTGTCATGTCATCAAAATGCAAATCATTAGAAGAAAAAAAATTCAAGATAAATTAATTTAACTGTATTATTTTGTTCATGAACAGGTAAATCTGGTAAAAAAGTGAGGGAACACCTTCGCAAAATTGCTCTTGAGGTAGAAGAAGACAGCTTTGAAGATGATTTAGAGATGGTGAGTTATACTTTTTAGAAATGAAAAAAAGAAATTATAATTAAAGATAAATTCATCACAAGCACATTATTTCTCATAGTCTTAGCTAATTTTAAATTTGCATTATCAGCAAGTTGAAAGTTTAAATCTTGAAGTTAAGAAGTTTTAAACATTCAATTAAAGTGTCATAAAAATTTCCAGTCACTGAGGCCAGGGTTTACTTGAAATGCTTGAAATCAGAGAATGTCACTGCCATCGCTGAGAAGAAGGCAAAGTTAAATGGAGGGAGACAGCCATTTTTTTAAAAAAGCTCTTAAAACGGCCCAAGCACTCAAAAACATTTTTGAGGCTGAAGAGGACCTCAACATTGATTTAGGCACTTTTACCACTGATATAGTAAAAGTAGCCATTCACATGCTGAAATATAGCAAGGAACAAGGAGATGACAAAATTTGTAGAGAGATGCTTAAGACAGATGACCAGACAAAGCCAAGAACCCTGTAGAAGAGATCTCTGGTGGTAATATCAAAGGTTGGGTGCTTTCCTTGCCCCAATCTGACATTCCAACCCCTCCCCCCTCCCCCGGCAAGCACTATACTATTAGATTATTAGATTTCATCTTAAGCAAGGGGAAACCTTTCAAAACAAAGTATTGATGTGGATACTCTATTCAAGAAAGTAAATGGCAGGGATTTCAAGTATAGATATATTTTAAGATGTAATAAAAAAAAAAATGAAAAATTTGATTTCATCATTACTCCAGAAGTCATGAAATGATGCTAATGACTTGGAGTACTTGGAGACAGACTTAAGTTTCTTTATTTGTCAATCACACTTTCAGGATACTTCAATCAAGAAAATAATCAACAAATTTTAATGCTATTTCTCTAGTAAATAGTTATTTGAAGGTTTCAGCTCCAATAGTTGGAATATTTATAGCATATTGTATGAAAACACAAAAATAAGACTTAAACTTTTCTTTTTTTGTGGTCAATTTTGATTGATAATTTGTTTATTTGATTGGTATTTACTTCTGCTATTTCCATTTCCGCAACAAGAACTTGGTGAAGAATTGTAATTACTTTTATTTCTGAACTGAAGATTGCTATCAAGGGCAAACGTTCACCAAGTTGTGTTTTACTTTAGAAAATTCTTGAAGAATGTTTCATCAAGAATTTTGAACGATGATTTTAAAGAAAAGAAATTTATTTTTAAATACACTACGAAAAGAAATTATCAAATTTTTGGATTAGAAGCAGAAATCAACACAGACTTAAACAAATTTGAGCACCCCGTGTCTCAGTAACGTGTATAATTTCATAAATACTATTTTTATCATAGGTAATACTCGTGGATCCAGGGTGTTACAGGGAAGTCTTTGATTTGGTCACTTCAGAAACAAAGGGCAAAGGTCAAGTGGAGATGATCAGTCTCAAAGAAGTTGAAGAAGGGGAAGAGAAATTATAGCGGAAATCAAATTCAATTATTTTGCCAGCCAATGTGCAAAATAAAATAGCCTGTCTAACGGGTTATCTCTATAATTAGAGGTTATTTATTTAATACCTAAAAAATTACTATATGGATCAAGCATGCATCTTACCTGAGATTATTTAATTTCACCTACTGTACCTTTAATTTGTGAATTATGATTGAGTTTGTGAACTAGCCGGCAAGGCCACCAGTATATTCTAGCTATTTCCTTGGTGCCATTATGAGCCCCACTTTTATAGCTTTAATTTATGTATACTTGAAAATATTGGCTCGGCTAACGGGAAGATGATAAGAATAATGTCACAGAATAATCAGAGTCCTTTAGTGGACCAGATCAATGTGGCAACATTTTAGTTAACCTTTAATTCAGGATTGTGCTGTGTATTCCCATGTGAAGCAATGTAACTGCTTATTGTGTAACAAAACCAATCAAAATTAATGCTGCAGTAAATGGTACAGGCTAGAGAAAAATGAGCATGTAGGAATGTGTAATCGAATAATGATATGTTGGTTAGTCAAAACACCCAGGCAAAGTTATGAGGGTAACAAAAACCCTAAGTTCTCTGGTACCTGTTAATGCTCTGTTGCAAATCTTGTAATTATGTCCCCCAGATGTATATTTTAAACATGTTAGGCCATGTTTGTTAGTACATTGAAAATCTTTACTTTTTATGACATTTTGAACTGGCAGAATTGAAAAAAGTTTCTCCCAAGCTTAAACCACAATGAGAAAATAATGGTATTGCTTCTATCTCAACTAGTGGGGATGACATGACCCAATTTTGGCTTAACCCTTTTGAGATGATGATTGAATACTTCTATAGTGCTTGTGTCCATGCTATTTTAGCATTCTCACAGCGCTCTGATGTCCTAAAATCTATTTAATGAAAAATGTCTTTTTAAATGTTTCTTAAATGACTTTTTATCACTTTCAATTTCCCTCAAAGATTGAGGCAAACTGTTCCACAATAGCTTTAAAAGAGCGCACTCCATATGGCTTCTTTCTGTGTCCATCCACACTGGGAACTCTCAGTAAAGACTGTGATGAAGAGCACAGGTTCTGTATGGATAGGAGATCTATTGGCCCATAGTAGAATGGTCCACCCATTGGCCCATAGTAGAATGGTCCACCCATTGGCCCATAGTAGAATGGCTCATCTTTGTATAAACTGATCAGATTGCTTCTACAATTTCTTGCCATCTCACCAATTTAATGGTGGCTTCCAATGATAGTTTACAGTAATTTTTTTTTGTACCTAGTGATGCCTACAAATGCTTTAACTCTTTCCGTGCCAATCTGGTTGTGTTCGTGCCAACCCACAATATACTGTTGATATCATTTATGTAGTTTATTTCGTTTCTTGTGGCTCTTAATCCGACATTTTTTGTTCTTAAACGAAGGATAACTCTTACTACTTCCTTTTTTTAAGAAGTAGGGCATGTTTGCATGTGTTTTTTCTAATAATAGTTCAATTTCTGTTGAACCTTTTGTAAACAAAGCCATGGCCACACCCCCTCCAAACATGTCAGCTGTTGCTAGACCACGTACGAAGTCAATTTTGCAAACAAAAGAACTTTTATTGCTAATTATTGATGCTGAAACAACAGACAATAACCATGAATCATTTGAATGTGATTCCAATGATGATTTTCAACATTCTGATGGGTCGGTAAATGCCAAATGGAAATAGTAATAGAATGGTGATAGTAATAGTAATTGTGGTGACTGTCGGCACTTTCATAAAAATTTCAAAACATTTTTAAAAATATAAATATATATATATATAAATATATATATATATAAAATATATATATATATATATATATAAAATATATATATATATATATAAAATATATATATATATATTAAATATAAATATATATATATATTAAATATAAATATATATATATAAAATAAATATATATATATATAAATATATCAGCTACACAGACCGTATGGTAGTCTGATTGTTTAGTCTAAAAATAAATATATATATTAAATATAAATATATATATATATATTAAATATAAATATATATATATAAAATAAATATATATATATATAAATATATCAGCTACACAGACCGTATGGTAGTCTGATAAGTTCAGATTTGGTGTGCAATTTTAAAAATATAAAAAATTTGATCTCACAATTTTACCTAAAAAATTTAACTTATTGTTGTTATATTGTTTTATATTTTGCATAATATTATTCTCTGTCTAATTTCCTTTAATTTGATATGAAATACAGCTATCTTGCTAAAAGAAATGTATTAAAAATTAATTAATAGATAGGAGCACCCTAAAAAATTTCCATTGGCCGAATACTGATCTGGCACGAACGTGGAAAACCCCCTGGCATGGAAAGAGTTAAAAATATATGACCTTGAAATATGCCAGAAGGCATAAAAGAAGACCAAGCGGAATATATTATGTAGTTTTTCACATTGAATCTCATTCAAATGTTTGTTAGTTCTTCAACAATCATAAAATTCATCAAAATTTTGCAAGATGCAAACAAAATATTGCATGCATAAATTATGCAAATTAGGATATCTATTAAAAAAAAGCGCTCCATCTTTTTGGCACTGAAAGTCCAAAAAGCTTCCATCTCAAGAGGTTTAATGTCACAACTAAGTAAAGAAAACATAATTTTTGAGTTTATGATGAATACCAAATATGTTGATATAATATAGTTTAAATTCACTTTTTTTAGTGCTTGGTTAAACTTGACCTATTTAAACTGTCACTAATTATTTACTACAAAAATATGAATTTTCTAATTAATTGGGAAGTATTTAATGTTTCAAAGTTTATATTTGCTGATAATAAAGCAGTAAACATTAAAGCCATGTTTGTTTGTAATTGTAAAAAAAAAAAAGGAATTATTTTTTCTTTAAATTTAAAAAAATACAAAATATTTCTTAACTTAATTTGTTCTTTTTCTGCATGAACTCCTTATATTCTTGTTCATCTTCTTTAATTAAAATTTTCCAACATTTGCATTAAAGTTGCAGTTTGAGAATTTTGTTAATTGGAATAAAGAAACTGAACTTTTAACCCCATTTTTGTTTTTAACCCCATTGAGATTAATCACAAGCAAAAAAAAAAAAAGGAAAATCCGTATTTGCAAAATTAATACAATAAAATATTTATTTGAAAAATAAAATAAACAAAAAATTTTGTTAATTGGAATAAAAAAACTGAACTTTTAAACCCATTTTTGTTTTTAACCCCATTGAGATTAATCACAAGAAAAAAAAAAAAAAGGAAAATCCGTATTTGCAAATTTCATACATTGAAATCTTTATTTGAAATCTAAAATAAATAAAGTCATGTACGAAGACATTTTAAAAACTGAATCAATTTGGTGTCAACATTGTAAAAAAGAAATTTGCATCAGAAGTTACTTAATGAAAATGAATATACCAAAAGTAATTTACAGGACTTGTTCAATCATTTACACGACATTTTCAATCATTTACAAGGCAACAAGATGAGCATATTTTACACAAATATAAGAAGAGTTTCTTTCTCATATTTTTTTCTTCAAGTTCAAGAAAAACCATTCCAGTAAAAAAATTCAAGTTCAAGAAAAACAATTCCAGTAAAAAAATTATCACAATGTGTCATCATAATTCTCTAAGAACACCTTGACCTCCTACTGTTGTTTTCCATCTGACATCAAAACCCTGATCGTTGAGGTCTTGGTTAAAATATTGCAGGTGGGAATCTGATGTATCTGTAAAAAGAGAAGTAATGATAAATGTGACAGTATACCTGATTTCTTAGGTTTTTGAAAGGGAAGATTTCAAAGAAACATCTTAACTTCCACGTGTTATCAATGAATAAATTTTAAGCATGAGATATGCATCAAAACAAAAGTTTAAATATTTTAAAAGCAAATGTATGTGTGAAGGGGAGGAAGCTCAGCAAGAATCATAATAAAGTTAATATAGGGGTTCATGCAGCCTTTACTTCTAGTGAACTTTAGCAAATTGTGCCTTGCAACTCTACATGGGAGAATGATTAAATAACAATAATAAACCAAAGTATCTCTTAAAGCATGATGCATTAATAAGTAATATTCTCTCTATCCTTGCTTAAATTATATTCATTATCCAGCAAGTTAATTTTTGTAAAAGCTGAATGAGTTGTGTAAGTTGCATGAACCCAATTAAGAGCTGTCAATCAAACCATAAATAAAGAAAACAAAAACACGATCACTTGCCTGGAGGAATAAGAACAAAAGCACAGCCACCTCCCCCTGCCCCAGTTAGCTTGGAATAGAAACCATGTTTTTTTGCAGCCGCTACAATCCTGTCCAAAGTGGGATGTCCAACTCCCATGGCATTAAGGAGATTTTGATTTAAATCAATGAGGTCCTGTTGGGAAAAATATATATTTATACAGTTTGGACAGATTTCAAATGAGATCATATGGAAAAGATCATGATGCAATCCAGTGGAGCAGAAAAGATGGATTGGCCACTCACTCTGGAAAAAAAATTAATTTTATCAATGTCTCTTTCATTGAATACCAGGGGTGTTAGAAGACCACAGATTACATGAAGAGACAGTACGGAGAGAGTAAGAGTAGCAAGAATTGGAATGAGCTGAAAAGGATACTTCAAAGCAGAGATTAATGGAACAACTTTTTGAATGACCTATGTGCCACTATTAGCAAATAAGGAAAAGAAGCCAAGTGGAAAAACAATTTAGTCAGATGGGTGGGAGCTAAAATTTTACAAATTTGTTGCCAAACACCTATGATTTATTGAGACCAAAAGCAGGGTAGTATTATTTATTTGATTAATTAATTAAGCTTCTTAACTATAATTATTATTTTTTTAAAGTATGAGTCTTTTCAATTTTGATGCATTTACGTCTTATGTCCATGTAGTTAAAAATTTATTTTCCTTTATTTTTAAAAATAAACTGAGTTTCAAAAAAGAAAGATTTTACCCTCTAAAACGGACACAAGTGCTTAGGATCTACCAGATTATCTTACCATGTTAAAGTAGACTGATGCAGTAACAATGACCATTTGTTGTTACATCTGTATTGGATACTTTCATTCTATTTAGTGACTTTTTCTTTTTTACTCCCCCTAAGTTTATGGTGCTGTCATCCAGGGCTGGATATAAAAACCCAAACAATATATATGCAACTGAGTTTTTGATATTTTAAAAGCTTTATGAATAAATTTTGAAAACATTTAACCATTTCTTTTTCTTCTCTTGATTAGCTTCACCTAAGTAGTCTCAACTTGTAGATTAACTCACCCCTAAAGTTTTGACATCGTCTGGGCTCATTGTGTCAGCAGAAAATTTGAAAAGGTCCTCAGTCCTTTTTGTTATTGCTTCAACAGCATTAATTATTGGCTCCATGACATCTGGATACTAAATGATTAGTAGTTCAAAAATATAAAAGCAGAATATACTCTATGCTATGAATAAAAAGATATCTTCTAAAAATTCAAAAGTAATAACTTGCTTTTAAGTACTTCTCAACTCTAATTTTTAAATGACCGCAAATCTCCTTTTCAACTTTCCAAAATATAATTATAAGCATTTAAAATTTCAACTGTTGATATTTTACATGCAAAAAAAAAAGAAAAAAAAAAGCAACAACAACTAGATCTAACACTTTGACCTAAGTGTTAAGAAAAAAAACTTCCTTACAAGGTTGTATTTCTGTCTAACTCCAGCCACCAAAGTCATGGTACTTCTGGGAACTTTAGTGTTGACCAGCAAAACTGATAATGTTGGCATTCTGAAACAATATCTTTTGCTATAAATCTAACATTCAATTAATTATGGGGTTTCAAATTAAATAATGGTAATACTATTTATTATCATAAAACTTAAGAAGGAAACATATAATTTATAATTTTAAGAAACTGGTATAAAAAAAATATCTAACGATTTAAATTCCATCATTGTCCAGAAAAAATAAATGTAAAAAATTTAGAAATTGTGCTGCCCAACAGCGCTATAGATATATATAAAGAGGATGGACAATTTTTATACTACTTTGTGATACAAATCCAATTAGAGCTCCTAAGTGCATAAAAATTTCAGTAAAGAACCATGATATTTTTTTCTAAAAAAGCAAGGAAAAATGTTATAAAGTATTAAGACAGGGAAAATTGGCAACTTACTTATCAAGTTGAGTAATTTCACCATTCTGCATTCTGAGAGCACCTCCTTGGAGAATCAGGAAAAAAAGCCATCAGCTCAACTGAGCAGTTTCTCATTTATGATTTTATCACTAGCGACAGGTATGCAAATATTACTAAACAAAGAATAAAATATTTAAATGATCTGATAATAATAAATACAAGAAAAAAATTGTTCTCCATTTATATATGTAACTTAAATTAATTTGAAATCAGACTGAAATTACCATAGGTGCTTATGGAATTGTCTATGCCAGAGGGTCTCCCATGTATGACCTTCTCTCCCAGAAAAGCCCAATTGTTTATTTTTCTTTTGTCCGAAGTGCTCCATGTTGAAGCACCTTCTGCCTCCTTTATACTATCAATATAACCCGCAAACTGTAGAATGGCAGCTGCTAAAGATACAGAGAAGGCTGCTGAAGAGCCCAGACCTGCTCCAACTGGTAAATCTGATTTGATGTACACAGATATTGCTGGTAATTCCCTATAAATTTATGAATTAAGAATATTAACATATTACTCCTTTAAGTTGCAGACTGCTATGAATGAAAAATAAAGAGACAATAATGGAGTGCCTAACTTTGAAGAAATTTTTTTTTTTTTTACTCTAAAAATTATTTTTTTCTTCATTTAATCTTGGGCTTATTGACAATATGGAAACTAGTGGGAATTTCTAAGTTTCCTTTATACAATCTTGAAGTTTCAATTTTACAAGTAAATTAAATCTCCTTTGGTCATCTTAAATTTTTAAGAAATTGAAACGAATAAGAACATTTTTACCTCTTTTCTTTAAATATGCCATAGTATATGAAAAGAAAGGCCACTATTGCAAGCATTCTTGTCTCATTATTCTCAATGTCTATTCCAGCAAACTTTTTAATAAGAGAGATTACTTCCTCTGAAGCAGGAATGGGATCATGGACAGAGCCTGTAAGAACATAAATGGTTGCCTATAGATTTCATTGGCATTGCCCAAAGAATCATTAAGAATGGCATTAAGTTAAGTGTAACAGGCAAAGTTGTTAAAACAATAAGAAATAATAATTCAGTTATGTAAAAAGTATGGATGTGGTTGATAACATCCTATTAAATAGTCACATAGTAACTTTCTGAAATAAAGATTTGTGGCACACAATCATGTGACGCTTGAACTCTTTAGGTTAATTCTCTTTTTGTGAGTGTATTTGTTGAAGTATCATCATCCATCATAATATTTTGTAATAATTTCAAATCTTTGTTTATAAGAGGCATACTTTTTTGGTACCGGTACTTTTTGTTGATTTGTAAAATTTAAAATGTTATTTGTAATACTGAATAAAAGAGACACAAAACATTATGTATATACACACTACTTTTAAACAAAATAAATAATGAGATCAAGTGATGGCTGTACCCTGTGTGACAGGAATGTTGACTATCTAATTATGACATGTACGTTGAATATCTGATTATGACTGATATGTTTACTATCTATATATGATAATTATGGTGATTAGCTGATTATGACAAGGATGTTGACTATCTGACTAAATTCATGTACTGGTAATATTTCATGATCTCAACATTTTCCAAAATAAAGTTTTACCAAACAAATATTTTGAAAACACTGTACCAATCCTAATAAAGAGGAGATATAAACAGATTTTTTTAAAAACAAACAATAAAATAAAATATGTAAAACTGACCACAGTCAATGCTTTGTAGACCTTCCTGTAGTGCAGCAACAGAAAACTCCTCATTTATATTCACATCAGGCAACTCAAGTTGGATCATTGAATCTAACCTTGTCTTTAGTGTGAGATGAGACCTCAAATTCAATGTTGCTGCAATGGCCGCCTGGAGGAGTTTTATTGCATTATTTATTGTTAACAAGATTGTAAACATTTTAAAAATGTGTCGTACACAAATTTTAAAAATATTTTTAAAAATGTTTTAAAAGTTTTAAAAATTTGTAATTCTGGATTTTACAAAATATCAGAATGAGTTTTTTGTAATACTTGCTATAATTTAAACATAGCCATACGCTGTGTCCAAGTTGCTATGTAGTACACTATTTTCTGGTGCTTGAACTTGGCTTGACCCAAATTAGATCCCTAGCAGACGGTAGCGTTTGTTGTGGCCGTGGCTTAACCTTTGAAGTATCGTGTTTACTACCGCTCTACCAATTAAACATGGATAGTATGTCTACTAGTAGCTTATAGAACGTTCTCGATTGTATTAGAAAAGTAAGGGCGTTTCTAAAAGCGTCGGTAGACCCACATATATAAAGGACTGACAGGCACGGAGAGGGTCATCATTAGTGAGAAGAGTGGAAGAGAATAAAACCAGAAAGTGACGGAAGAATTAAACACTCTGAATAAAAAAAAGGAATCCATTGAAATAATTATGATAAAAACAAGGCTTATAATGTTCATTTGTTCTCTATCTATGTGTGTGAAACATGGACTACAAGCAAACTCAACACGAAAATAATTAGGTTTTTATGAACAAACAGGATCCTAAAAATTAAGACCATATAAGACCATCCATGGGATTGATCAAGAAGTGATCTGTAAACCTGGGCCATCATAACAGCATTGAGGGCCCTGGGCACTGACTCCACCTCTTCCTCTCAAATCTATTCAAGTAACGTTAGGAAGAGCATTTGGGGTCCAGGTTAGCCCATGAGTTTTTAACAGTGTTTCTTTCAGACAATTTCATCGGAAGGGGAAGAAGTAACTTCTTTGATTTGTTTTTAAAACATTTTGTGCCCCCACCTCTTCCTTCCTAAAAACTTAATTTTTTTAATTGATAAATATTTATGAAACTAGTACTGAAAGGAATTGGAATTAATTTGAAATTGAAAGTCATAAAACTTGAGAAAACCTGCTCCTATCTAGACTTTTAAAGAATATTATTCATTAAATAGCTAAAGTTCTTTCAATATCCATTAACAATATGGGCATAGGCAAGTTTATGCCGCTAGAACTGTGAGGCCCCTTAGACTAAGAAGTGCAAAAGGCTTTGGACAACTGCACAGTGTGCCCATGCCTTAAGACGGCACTGCTGTGGACCACACTGTGATACGAGAATTAAAGTAAAACAGGCCAATAAAAGTATTGCATATGTCTCTGTTAATGAACCGATGCAATAGAAAGAGAGGAAGACAACCAATACATGCCATGCCCATGAGCTGATGGAGGCGTGAGAATCCACAGAAATAGACAGTGGGGTGTGCTTAGTCGCAGTCACACCGAGTGGTTTACATAAGAGAAACATTACAGCAAAAGATACAGTCAGTAAAGACTATCCCACCTAATTAGTCTCCCACACTACTACTGTCTACCTTCGCCCACACTACACTTTGTGAATGGCATGCACCCGCAAGGAACAAATAAGAGGGATTGCTTAGTACTTTACATTAAGTTTCATAAACATAATTATATTATTTATTATACTTTTAATTACAATGTAATGAATGTAATGTAATAACAGACACGTACATCTACGGTGGATGATGAATAATTCGTTAATTTAATAAAAATTTGTTTTAAGAGACCTTTCCATAAACTACAGCATGTTCGCCGTGTAAAATAACTTTTCCTGGGGCAGATATGCGAATTTCTACCGGCTGGGAAGTTGTCATGTTTTATTGGAAGATCAACTATCCTTGATTACTGCACTAAACCTTTGCACTTGATCATTACCGGCCTGCGTGAACAGGGGAGGAAAAAAACGACGAATCCAAAGTAGGGAATAAGATCACACCATATTATTTTTATGAAAAATAAGATAGGAGAGTTATGCGCCCTTGTTTTAGTGTTGACAGTAGTGTAGTGTAAGCCATACCAGCCGGCTAGATTTTGAGGGGGAAAAAACTAAAAAACAAAACAAAAATAGAAATTTTTATAACGTTTATAAGTAAAAAAAATTATAGCCTTTATCTTACACGATGAATGGTGTAAAGGTTGCATCTCAGTTCATGTGCTTATTAGCAAAACAAAGGGCCCACATAATAAGGTGAGATCGCCGAATTTCGGAATCGGGCGTGAGACTGACTGGTGTGAAGTGTGATGTGAATTGAGAATGGAATGCATTACTTTTCTCTTCTGACATGATGTTCAAGGACTAGGACTAGGTCTATTTATTATTTATTGTAGAATACTATCATAGTTACTGAGAGTTCCCAGTGTGGGTGGACCCAGAAAGAAGTCATATGGAGTGTGCTCTTTTGAAGCTATACTATACTCATTCATACTAATTGATAGTAATTTAATTGCCATTGCACCTAAATTGTGAAACAGTTTGCCCCACAATCTTTGAACTTTATGTTTCATAAATGGCAGAGAAAGGTGTGTCATTGACATTAATGGACATAGAACTTTACCATCTTTTCCCAGCAAAAGTAACAAATTATTTTATTGTCCAATAACTCAACAGCATTGGCATTTTAACTATTTTTTTATATTCTTTCAGTAATAGTTTTAGCTGTATTAAAATTCAATCTTAAGTCTTAAAACAATACTTCATCTCTAGGTCTAACATCACCCAAAGGCCTCACAAAGATTAAATTAATTTTTACTCTTACCTCTTAAAAGTTATTGCAATTTGTATCTTATTGATAAAATTTGAAGGGTGTGGTGTGCATTAGATTTGATTTGTAATAGAGTATGGATTTAAGACTGATACTGCGTTGAAGGGGGGGGGGTATGCTTGGAAATACTGGATAGAAAATGGTATTAATCATTGTGCTGAATGAATGAGGTATTTTTGCTAATACTTGTTAAACCAGAATTCATTAATTTTTTTGTACAGGATAATGGCTTGCCCAGTCCGTTACTACAAAAAAATTTACACCAGAACTGGAGATAAAGGTAAATTTAAGTTGTAAAAAAATACTTTTGCTATTATTATGCAAAACAGTACACACGATATCATTATATTAGGGTAAAAATTACAAATTTTTAGTCACATCTCAAGCGAGGATAAAGAAAGGGGATGGATATGATCCTCATCCCATAAAACGCATTTTCTACAGAAAAAAACAAAGAAATTGGCCAACACAATGAGCATCAGGAGTGCAGAAGGCCTTGATGATGAAGCAAGATAGACTGGAAGTGGAAAGCAAAAATTGAAATCAGGAATAGCCATTATCTGGTTGGAAATACAAAAATCAAGAACAGGGAGGGACTCACCCTCATCACCAACAACAATAAAGCAAACACATTCCTTCAATGGAAACCAATAAATAAAAGACTACTGTTTGCAAGGATGAGCTCCAAGCTCTTAAAATTATTTATTGTGGTTAAATATGCTCTTACTGAAGCTGGGGAGAAAAATACTTTCAAAAACTGTTATCACATTCTGCTATTGATTGACAACTCCGACTAATTCAGTTTAATTGTATTTGATTTTGAAAATTGGCTACTGACTTTATCTTTTTAGCACTTGTTGCATTTTTTGACATGAGTCTTCATAATAATTGATCTTGTGACATTGTGAGCCACAAGGTACCTTGACAAAATTATTTAGCATTGAGCAAGAAACTAACACTAACATGTCCTATTCTTAAAGCAATAGTTAATAGTTAATATTTCTGCTAACAGGAACAAGTATGACATTTACTGGAGTGAGAAAGCCAAAAGATGACACAGTCTTCAATGCTCTCGGTTCAACTGATGAACTATCCTCTGCCATAGGGTTAGTTAGAATTGATTATGTAACATTAGAATA
The DNA here is from genome assembly GCA_964033795.1 of Lymnaea stagnalis. Taxonomy (NCBI): domain Eukaryota; kingdom Metazoa; phylum Mollusca; class Gastropoda; family Lymnaeidae; genus Lymnaea; species Lymnaea stagnalis. Next base: position 911,924 of record CAXITT010000222.1, read on the forward strand.
TAATCTACTGAATTTGAATTTTACTTAAGGACAAATAAAAATATTCAGAATAATAAATTAAAAAGATTTCACATTTCATATTTTCCTTTAAAAATTTGAAAGGAAAATGTATAAAGCAACCAAACAGGCATCTAAACTTCCATATAACGATTAATGCTGGCACTTTTAAGTTATTGTCACATGGAGGAAAATGTTGGCTGAAAGACTTATATTCTAGTCTTGCACTTTCTGGCAGTACTTTAGTGGGAGTCACAAACAATTTCCTTAAAGTGCTAAGCAGACATGTTTACCTTCAAACTCTAAAAATCGTTCAATACATTATCTTGAAGTAAAAAAATAAACATACAGTATATATAATAAACACACCTCAAAATCATACATTGTATGCCAAAATTTTAAGAGTAAACAGATCTGTGCTATGTTTCCCAGCTAAATTTAGCAGTACCGGGTAGTTTTGAGCATTAAGTTTAAAAGAAATGCTTAATGAATTTCAAATCTACTTGATAAGATGTTTGTACTCAAAGTGCATAGACAAGTTTTTGAGTAAAATAATATAGAATAAAAGGAAAACTAATGAAAGAGCAGCAGGCTTTAATTCCAATCTCTTATATAATTTCAGTTTAGCAGCTGAACACTGTCGAGACGCAGGACACACAGTGGAAGAAAAATTGCAATTGGTAATTTGGTAAATTAATTATAAAAAGCTACTTTTTTTCAGTTGTCCATTTAACTTTAATGAGTAGAGTACCAAAAAGCAAATGTAACCGTCAAAGTTTGATAGAAGGAAAATAAAGCATTCAGTAAATGGATAAGTACATGGATAAGTACATAAAAAGTTTCAGTATGCATCCATCCATCCCTGTGGTCCAGTGTGGCCCTACAGCCTATTTAGTGGTTTGGCCTGCCTCACAACTTCCTTCCACTTAGACCTAAAGGATGCTTTTCTTTTCCATGCTTGGATTCCCAGCTGCTGTAGATCCTTTTCCACATCATTCATCCATCTAAGCCTAGGTCTGCCTTTGAGACGTTTTCCTCTAGGATTTTGGTTGTGCACCCTCTTCACTCCTCTGTCATGAGGCGCTTTTTCAAAATGTCCTTTTTTATTTTTACTACTAGCATGGGATCCTGATATAGTCCATATTCATCCTTTGTTGGTCCATATATTTTCCAGAGAACTTTTCTCTCCAATGTGTTTAGTAGGCTAATTTGTTCCAGGTTTCCGGTTGACAAGTCTGTTGTGGCTTGCCGATTAGGAAGCGTCGGCCACCGACCCCCTCAGCGTTTGCCTGGAAACATAACTACTGGGCACGCCCCGCGTGGGCAGACAAAGGGTGTGCTCAGTACCTGCCGTACATAAAGCAGCTCCCACAGGGCTGCCGGCTGTAATATTTCGCAGTCGGAAAGTTAGGCAGAGCCAGGGTAGGGATCATGACTACAAGTTGCCGGTGACGGGTATGAGGCCAGAGGCGAGGGTGGTAACCTCTGGCCGAGGATTAAAAAAATGCAGCCGTGAGAAATCTGCCCCTAGGCAACCGTTTCGTCCCAGCTACAGCGTGAGCTAGTCGCGTTGTGGAAACCCACTGTGGAATCCCTCTTATAGGGTGTCCGACGCTTTCCTGGGATGGGTGGGGGAAGATATTAGGACGTAAATTTTTCCATCCCGACTCCTAGAGAAAGTCGATCGAGTGCACTGTTTAAACGCATAGTGTCGGATCGACCGGGTGCCTCCTCGTTGGGGCGGCCCCCAGGTGGGATCCTGGTCGAGCGCCCAGGTGAGGGACTTGGGTGAGGGGCCCGTGTGGGGGCCGCCCTGACGAGTCGGCATCTCCAACGTGCCGCTCCGCGGCCCGATACGTCGGACCGGGGAGGGGTAATTTGGGGGGGGGGNTAGGCTAATTACCTCCCTTGTAATCAGACCAGGTGTAAAATACATAAGTGGGACTTGGACCCTAACAAAAATTACAGTTTTATATAAATGGTTTTCTATATTTCAACATACAGTTTTTCAATATACTAATAATCTATTGATGGTGTTATTTGATGTCTTACTGAAATTTAATTACTTTTACATGGGATAATGTTGGTTTTAATAAAATATGATGATATTAAAGAAAGCAAAAAAAGAAACTAAAATTAATAAGTCAACCTTTAGTTGTGTGTCGCTCATTTCATTAAATTTAAAAAAAAAAAAAAAAATAAAAAAAAAATTTGTTAGGTATATGATGGCTGAATTTTATGTAAATTGGTAATAATGGGGAGAGACTGCAATCGGGTTTGAAAAATGGAAATGAGCGAAACAAAGTATGAGAAAACCTGGAAACCTTGTTGCATTCTTTTTTTTTTCAGGTTTTCCCATACTTTGTATAGCTCATTTCCATTCTGATTTTTATGCTACAGAAATGCTTGGGTTGTCTTGTGTTAAATTGTTTATAATTGTAAAATGTTGTCTTGGTTTATCTACTTAAAATGAATATTTACAATGTAATCAAAAAACATTTCCATCTATTTGGATCAATAAAAGAATCTTATATTTGAATGCATGCCAATCAGAAAATTTTCGATTTTGCAGATACAGTGTGTCTTACAAGATGTTGGCTCTAACATTGCAACCCCTTTCAGCTCTGCCAGAGAAGCTCATCTCAGTGAGTTTGCTATATCTGGAAATAAATTAACTGGATTGTAAATTTAACCAAATTTGTAATTTGTTATAGAAAATAATCAACTAGTTGTAGTCAATATGTTTTGAAGATTGCTTTTTGATGAGTTAGAATACCAGTAGTGAAAGATAAAATGTATTTAATTTTTGTAACCTTTCTTGATGGAATGAAAATGGTTGTCTGCAATATTTTGTGTAAGGCAATTAAATAAGTTTTGATTTACATACTTATCTACTTTTAATTCAGCTATTATTATACATTTTTTTCTTAAAAAAAAACAATTTAGTGAATGAATTATTTAAAATAATTTCCAGTGTTAATCATGTTAGTTATCTTTAAATTGTGTGTACAATGTATTTTGACCATGATATATTTTGTGTGTAGATATTTATAAATAGGAAGGTCATAAACTGACTGCATTAATTCAAGGCCTAATTACTATTTGTATGTACCTTAAACTAGGCTATAGTTCGAGGACTTGTTATTTATTTGATTTTTTTTTAAATGATAAAAATACCTTAATCATTAGTTACATGTGTTTAGGTATGCTGATAAGTTGAAATATAACACAACAATATACATTGAAAATAAAAGTTTTTGAAATAAGATCAGATTGCTTCTCCGAAAATTGATGACAGCTAAGAGTTATCACACAGATTTTTAACAAAGAATACTAGAAACTAAAAGAAAATATTGATCTTATAATATTGAATACTTTTAAAAATTTACAGAACAGGTCCAGTTTAATAACAAAGTTACCCATGAACTAGAATTGTGGATTGATGAAATGTCTGCCGAATTACCTCCCTTGAAAAATTTCATTTTACCAGTGAGTATTAGTATTTGTGGGAACTGATGCATTCATAAATTAATTTTGGCATCGGTTCATCTCAGGTGAAAATGTGAAGCCTGGGAGAGATGCTTTTTTAGAGGATCAATTGTTTCCCAGTGGAAAAAATTCTACCCCCAAAATGTTACAGAACATTGGTTTTGTCTAGAAATATTTCATTGGCTGAATAAGAAATACATTTGGTCCTGAATTTAATTTTTTGATTGAAACATAATATTACACTACTCGTTTAGCTCTTAATTTTTAAACTTTACAGTCTGGTGGTAAAGCAGCGTGTAGTCTACACTTGGCCAGATCAATTTGCAGACGTGCAGAACGATGGTGAGTTTTTGTAATTGGTTTTATTCTTTTGATATAATTTATTTTTGTATCAACTTTTTTAAGCTATTGATGATCTTTAAAAGATCTCTATAAACAATATTTAATGAATTATAAAACCTCTTAACTAACATGGTTGGTAATCACACATTTTTTAATTTTGGGTTACAGCATGACCCCCCTTGTTAGGGACAAAGAAATCGACGAGGAAACACTAAGATTCGTAAACAGGTTAGTTATTTGGTTCACCGGATATTTACACATTTTGCTCCACTGACTGTTCTAAACATTCATGCAAAACCACTGTTATTCTCTGATTTTTAATGCTATAATTGATTGAATATATCCAGGAATGCAAAGTGGAGGTCTTAGAATTTCACAGTTTTCCACTGTACCGTAGTTAGATTTTTAGAGGATTTTCTTCTTTAACACAACAAATACTTTTCATTTTATTTGTAATTCCTATTTTGTTAAAAATCATCTTACATAGCAGTCCTGATAATTTTTTTTTCTAAATCCTACAGATGTGCAAATATGTTGACACAATTTTTATAATTCTTTCAAAATGATCTAATGATATCTGAAATGATTTGATTAACATATGGATCAATATCTGTAGCACAAAACCTTTACATTCCTCTTGAATACCTTTCTATGAACAGGATGTCCTTGTTACCACTGGCAGTTTATGAAAACTGGTTCTCAAAATGGTTCTCAATCTGTTCAGACCTCTAGGTTGTAAAAAAATAACATAGAATTGTGAAATTTTGTCAGCATCTTTTTGCTGCTGCTTTCTAATAAATGTAAATTTTTTTTTCCAACCAGACTCAGTGATTTCCTGTTTATTGCCGCCCGCTATTGTGCAATGAAAGAAGGTAGAGAGGAGAAAGTGTACTGGAGGGTCGCTGACAAAGATTCTCATCTGGCTGAGGGGCATGGACACCATCATAGCATGTCATCTGTAGGGAATCTGGTTAAGAAGAATTGATTGGACAAAAGCGGTTGATAGCACCAGCTTAAGACTTTTTTGTTATATGGGGCTGACCTTCGATGTGAACGTTTGTCATGGAAATGCCCACAGCTACAGCTGCTTTTGGCAAGAAAATCTTTTTTAAATGGTTTGATACAAATTTTCCAACAAAGTTCTGTTGGAGAATAGTTGTTGATAAAGCCTCTAACATATGTTTACCAATCATTATACATTTTATATATAAATCTACTGAGAAACAGCTCAAAATGCCAGTTTCTTTTTTTTTTTTTTTACTTCTTAAATATTGACAAGTAATCTGTCAATATTTAACTAGATACAAGCAATATGTCAATATTAAACTAGAGAAACAGCTTGGTAAGCTAGATTTTTTAAATGGTTTGATACAAATTTTCCAACAAAGTTCTGTTGGAGAATAGTTGTTGATAAAGCCTTTAATATATGTTTACCAATCATTATACATTTTATATATAAATCTACTGAGAAACAGCTCAAAATGCCAGTTTCTTTTTTTTTTTTTTACGTCTTAAATATTGACAAGTAATCTGTCAATATTTAACTAGAGACAAGCAATATGTCAATATTAAACTAGAGAAACAGCTTGGTAAGCTAGTTTCTGTTTGCAAGTGTTCGCATGAAAAATATTAATATTGTATGACAGATTATTTAATTTATTACAGTAGTGTCCTACTTATCTTAATCATGGCTATCTGACATTCCACTGTATTCTAGATAACCATGTATTATCTATTATAGAAATAAGTCCTGTTAGCACATTTTATTGTTTAGAACAGAGGTTGCCAACCCAAAGCTCTTCAGGGGCCATTTCGATCATGAGTAAACTGCCATGTCGCAAGTCATTACACCTCTCAACTAAAATTAAGACCAAATGCTATACAAATATGTTTATTATTATTGCATATAATTCTCAGATGCTTAACACATGTAACCAGTGCTGTCACATGGGCCCTGTTACCCTTGCGCCTGCAAGGGACCTCAGATATTTAAGAGCCCCCAAGTTGTGATGCGGAAAAAATACCATCAATTTTGAATGCAGTAGTACAAAACCGAAAATGGCAGGTGGCCTCCAAACGTCATGCAACTGCTCCTCATGCAACAAACACTTAAATAAATGGTATAGGTTTAATTGAGCTGTTTTTAAAAAATTCAAATGTGCGTTGAAAACACACACAAAATGGGAAAAATAAATGAAGAAAGAAAAGTTCGTTTGTGATATATCTGTGGGCTGGCCATTTCTGGTTTAGAAAATCGCTCTAGATTTCATTGCTTTGCAACACCTTGTCAGCTTACGCTATGAAAATCATTTAATGTTTTAACTTTGTACTTACAACAAAGGTAAACAGTGACCCGTGAAAGTTAAACACACCTAACTTTTTTATTAGAGACTTAATGTTTATACATCAACAGATCAGAATGGGCCATATTTTCATTTTCTTTTCTCTTATTTGTGTATGATAATGATTCTCCAAATGGCAAGAAGCATGATAATTAATTTTGAAAGTCTTATGCAACATCTTCTTAAGTTCCTTTCAATGATACTGATAACGAACATGTACATGTTTTGATTGACACTTATATAGACTTTTGATGGTCTCTGGGAACCTGAGATAAATTGGACCCTATTGTAATCTGAGACAGAATCTCAGGTGTGTGTAAAGCAGTTCATTCTGTGAATATTAATTCATTTGTGTGAGTAGCATTTCATTTGTGTGAATAGCATTTCATTGGTGTGAATAGCATTTAATTGGTGTGAGTTATTTGAATTTTTAATGAGCAAGAAACAAAATGTATTAATGATAAGAAATGACCAAGACATTTTGAACGCTTGTTACCTATGTGCTATTAGACTTTATTTACTTTCTTACCTTATTCACTTGTGTTTGATTTCTTTCTGATTTTAGATCAATATTGATTTCTGATTTTTCATCAAGTTCTAGCAACCAGACTATGGCAACCACAAAAGTGCTCAGTTGTACTTAAGACATGTTATATCCTGGAGGGAGTTTTACAGAATAAGTAGAAAGGATCAAATGTTTTGCACAGTATGCATCCACTATGGACTTCTTTTGTTTAAATAAGTGTTTGATGTAATCCAGAAAAATAAATACTTCTTTAAGAAGAATATATAATAAATTTATTTTAATAATTGAATCAATTTAAGTGAGAATTTTCATGCCACAATGTTTTTAGAGCATCATAGATGATAAGTAAAGGATTTTATTTGCTAATACTAATAGCATTTCTAACAGATTTTGGGTGATATCATAACAATTTCCTCACATCGAAAGTTAGTGAAGATATTGAAATAAAGGAAGCAAAATCTTGATAACATTTAAAGACTGTCTGCATAAATAGTCTGCCAATCCCACAGGGGTTTGGCATACATTTCCAGATAATTATATGTCTACTGAAGACCAAAAACTCCACGTGACTAGTATTTTGTCACTCTGTGTCAAGGGTTCTCACCTTGCCAATATTATTTTCTTTTGTTGGTTTGCATGGACAGGATTATAATATCATTGCTTTGTCATCAGTCATTGGGTATTTTTTGAACGGCTATCTTTATTGCAATTATAGAATATTAAAGCAAATAGATCTATTTTTACAATTACTACAGCAAGTGAAGTGTATGCAATTATATTGAGGGGGAAAAAAAACCAAAAGCATTGGAATAAGGATAACAAAAAGATAGCCTTCTACAAGAATGTTTACTTTTAAATGAGTCTAGTCAAATAGAAGCGAAAAAGAAGTCAATTTAGAATAAGAGATGTATAAATTTTATCGTACCACAACAATCTAAATACACATAACTTCAGTTTATCTTGTATCATTTCCACTTTTTGTTTTCTTTAATATTTACTTAACTATTTAATTATTTATTTGTTATTAAATTAAAAAAACCATTTACTTTTAAAAAAAATTTCTCTTTGCATTTTCTTATGTTCTTTATAACTATAACTTATATGTTTTGTAAAAAAAAAATATATATATATATGATGATGAATGTCTCATGAGGATTTTATATTTTTATTTTAAAAAAAGATTAGCAAAAAAGATGATGTAAGTTTCTTGAAACAAATGTTGAAATTATCAGTCAAAGAGTCTTCACAGAAATTCTGTATCAAAAATTATATTGTAAACCATGCTTTTTGAAATATTGACCAGTTCATTTGATTCAGTGAGATTGTGAAATGTTCTTTAATGGTTGACTGGTTTATAATTCACGGTCAGTCCCAAAATACTTTTAAAGTGATCAGCATACAAATCCCCACTTTCTCTGTGTGTTCCTCATGTCTTAAATTGGCAGTGTTGACAATAATGTACAAGGGGAGACAATCATTCCAAATCAAATAGTTTTTTTCGAATTTACATGGTGGTCACACTGTTATTATTTGAAGTACATTATCTTTAAGAATAATGCCCTGCTTAGAAGTAATTTGTCTGGCAACTAGAGCAGTGCTAGAAAAGATTGCTTGGCTGATGTGATTTGTACATTTGAGTCAGAGTGACAATATCTAATAGTTAAATATTTCTATCATCCATCTACTTTTACTGTTTAAGAGTCTTGATAGTTTTCTCATATTTATTTCTACATCTGAATTATCTGAATCTTGTGAAGTTGTATACTTGTAAATCTCAAAGTGCACTATTACTAATAAGAAAACCCAATTTTTATGTGCCTAAGCTGCCTTTACATTTTAAGACGGGGATTAACACTAACAGATTTTCTCTAGGTTTTTCCATGCATTTTTTTTTTTGTGTGTTTAAAAATTATAGATTGTGCTTATCTTACAAGTTGTATCATAATTTTATATGTATAGTACATTTTTTTAGTGTTTGTGACTTATGCTTTAAAAAAAAGGTCATAGTAATAAACAGACAATTTACTTTATTTGCTCCAGTTTTATATAATACATCATTTAGGAATCACTTTTGCAAAGACACAATCTCAAAGTGAAATATCCTCATCAACACCAGGCACAGAAACATTGCAATACCCCTCTACATGCAGAGGAGCCAAAATGATCAATAAATTGATCGTGGGCCCTTAATACATAGAAGAAGAAGTTGGGGCCAACAATATTGTCCATCTAATACAGGAATGGGCAAATTGTTTGTGCAAAGGGGGGCATGGAACTTCATTAAATATTTTGCCAAGTGCATAATAATTTTTAGAGTCAAGAATTTCAGTTCAGAAATAATCAGTGGAATAATTTTTAAATTTGCTGTGATTATTGCAGTTTGACAATTTTACATTGTGGTTATAAAATTTTAAAGCCTCTTAGTACAGATTCATTCAAAATTTTTACGTTACCTAAAACATTAATCCAGCCCCAGGAAGGTCTTGCGGGTAGGATCAAACATTCAGCTGCCAGGCCGCATGAGGGCTGCATGCTGGAGGTTACCTGCTCCTGATCTATTATAATCCAAAAATACTGAGTTTGAATGACGCTCTTCATTAATGTTGAATACCTCTGGTCTGGGAATCCTTGTAGAGTATGATGCAAGATACCCTTCTTATATCCTAAATTTAAGAGACAACACACAGAGTTCATGCCTTTAAATGTATTACATATCTAGCCTATATACACAGCATTTTCCGGGATAGCATTCGGGACGAAAGAAATTCCTACAGCCTTGTAATTAACATAAATTTAAGCACCGCTTACAAAAAAACACCACTCTGGTAACAATGATCATAAATCTGTCTCCTATTAAATAAAACACATTTATAATAACTTTTGTAAACTGTTTGTTCCCTGGTAGGATCCCTATCCCGGAGGGAACCCAGTTGGATCCCATTTTTCGATGGGATCCCGCTTTCAGATGTATCCCGGTATTTGGAAGGATCCTGGCCCCGTTTGGATCCCGATCTTGATGAACTTTCTGGAACATTCTATATTAAATTTAATAATTATACAACTAAACTATAACTATAGTACATTTAAGTTGAAAAAGGGGGCCCATTCCATAATTGTATCGAATTAGTTTTGCCTGAGACAGGGGGCCCTATAAAAATCAGTCAGATAAATTCTGGAAGAAAAAACTTGTCCCATTAAAATTGGTTTAAAAATGCCGAAGATAGGCTATAGCTTTTTAAAATTATCAAACTTTCTGGAAAATTCTAGATTGGATATTATTAGTTTTAAAGCCATCGATATTAAAGTAAGGACAATGAAAGGTATTGCTAGATCCATCAATTCACATAGAACCTATAATGTCTTCTACCTATTAATATTTTTATAGCTTATATAAGGAAAAATGGATATGATGAGTTCAGTACCCTCAGTATTGGAATATGGATAATAAAGTGTATGTGTGCTGAAGTTTGGTCAAGATCCATCTATTCATGTAAGAGTATTTGTTGTTAATTTAATTATATAGCTCATATAAGAAAAAAAACGAATTCGAGGCCCCCGGCCCATAACGGAATGTTATAAAAAAAGTTCACATATCTGATCACATGAGACACCTGCTCAGCGCGTGAAAGGTCAGGTGTGCTGTAGAAAATAGCCCCAAAGTACCTAAGGTACTTTACATCCATGACAATTATCTCCTTCACATGATTTGAAAGAAAATGTATAAACTTATTCTGATTTTTTTTTGTTGGTGCAAGATACGGATGCTTAAAGTCTCCATGTGATGTGAGCCGTTTGAATAACATTAGGTGCTCTTTCAGCACTGGCTCATATTTCTAGAGCATTTCAACCATTGCAAGAAAGTTTCCTTTATTTACAGACGATTCATCTTCCTTGTGACCACAGAATGGCGAGAAACAAATGTGGTAGAAAGCAACAAGTAAGCTAATGTGTCCCTCCACTCTTTTTTTACCCATTTCAATAAAGACACAACTTTCTGCATAATTTTTTTTTAAAAAATCTCTAAGTAGTGCTAACAATGTTTCCATTTCTCAAGGCACATGCTTCACGTGATCAGTAGGGTAGCTAAGGTAAGTTCCGCCCGGTAAGTTCCCCCCCCCCCACCATTGTTCCCTTTAAGCTGTGCGGCTGCGCAGCTGTTTTGAGTACCGAGCAGCAAATTTCCATTTAAGTGAGTGGGTTGTAAAATTTTGCGCACAAAAAAATTGAAGCTGTAAAACTTTGCACCCAACTGTATGATTTTGCACACGAACCAACAAACCTTAGAGGGAACATTGTCCCCCCACCCATGGGCGCCGTAGAAAACTTTCTAGGGAGGGGGGCAAAAAAAAATCGATTAACTTTTTAGTAATGTTTAAATATAGTTTTAATTTACTGTAGCGTATTTGTATGGTGAACGAACGGACAGGACATCAGCTTAGTTACTTTCTCTTTATTTTCTTTTTACTTTAATAAATTTTTTGTATAAAATTTTTTTATCCAATCAATCCAGGGGGGGGGGCAAGTGCCCCCCTTGCCCCTACCTGCGGGCGCCCATGCCTCCACCCATCTCCACGAAAAAATACAAAGCAAACTCTTCAGTTTCAAACTCTTCGGAAATACCCGGGGGAGGGGGGAACAGTTCTCTTCACACCCCTAATTTACTACGTCACTCACATGATTATTTACTTTTGGGAGTTTCCACCATTTCTGAAAGCCAGCCACACGACACTGTGACAGCCAAAATATTCGGGAAGTTACATCCGAAGCATAAAGAACATAGAGTTTTTTCCAGCATAAGCAGAATAATCTCCCACCGTGCTATTATACCACTCTGGACTCTGAGGGCACCCTGCACTTGTATTTACCTTAGATATGCCATGGAATCAACTCGAGTGAGCTCTGTCAAATTGGCAATTTCCAATTGGAGCCCCCCACCCCCAATTTTTATTTCTGTGAGGGTACCCCCTACTGAAGCTACTGGGTATAATATATATTCACTACATTACTAAATAGGGGTCTTCGGGAAAATGTACCAAGGCCAAGGACCTATGAGTCTTTTAGGCTTAAGACTTAGCCTATCTTGGGCTTGCAGTTAGAGTAGAGAAGGAAAAAAAACAAAAAAACAAAAAAAAACAACAACAGATAGGGGCCATCCAAAAACGACCTCACAAAACCCACAAAAATGTCTTGGACCATTTGGATGTTCGGGTAGTGAAACTGTGAAAGGAAAGTAAGAGATACAGGTAATATTGGAGGCCTCTGTAAAAAAAAAGTGATGAGTAAAACTTTCTAAATCAGTGGTCGGCAAACTCAATAGAGCCAAAAAATCAGCAGAAGGACGATTACATTTTTTTGAGAGCCAAATTTCTTTTCTAGAACCTGTCAAGCCCCTTTTTTTTCGGAGTCAAACCCGATTTGTGGCCGGCTGGCCGAGCCGCACTCAGGTCGCTAAAGAGCCGCGAGCCGCATTGCGGCTTGCGAGCCGCGGTTTGCCGACCACTGGTCTAAATGATCAATTAATTGATAACATTTGTAGTTAACTGTAAAAATGATACAGAACAGGATAGGCTAAGTCGATTGCCCTTCTGATCTTAAATTTCAAGGGAATGATTACTATTACTAATACAGTATTAATATTATTTTGTGCCTAAGCATTATTGCCCTTGTTTAACAAGACACTTCAGGGCATTGGATGAAACAAAGCTCCGCTATTGTCACCGGGGAAACAAGACGAGCTTGTAAAAATGGCTGACAAATAAAAATGGCCAAGTTTATCGTTCTTTTTTTTCACTTAGGGAATTAGGCTTGTTTCTCAGATTATCATAAGTAATAAGGCATAATTACAATTATTCGTAGGCTTATGTCAAATGTACATTATATTACTAATTACTACTATCACTAATTAGGCTACTATAAATAAAAATGCAATAACTTTGTTAGTCTTAGTCTAAGTCTAAGAGTCAAAGTCTCACAGATTCTAGACTCGCTTCTAGTTCTAGTTAGACTGACTTAAAAAATGTTATCGGCTACCATGTTATCAATGAAAAAAAAATTAAATGATGAGTTTATTTTTTAATCAGTAGAATAAATTATAGTTACAATAATGATGTATAAGTTTCACATAATAATAATAATATTATTATAATAATTGATTATATTATATCATCATATTTAATAAAAGTTTTGACTTTTTAAACTTAAACTTTGTACTTCGTTATTTAAGATTTAAGTTAAGTTAATAAATTAAGTTTAAGTCACACTTGTCAACTGTCAATTTAAGTGATACTGTGCAGCACAGTCAGTGACAGTGTGTTACTTGTGTGAATTGAAATTCAACCGAATTAGATCAAGTATTACAATGATGCATTTTACTTCGACTTCATTATGGTCATCATGGTTAAATTTAAATAAATAATTAGATTATACAAAACATTGAACTTGAAAGAAATAACACTAATAACAGTAACAAGCTTATGTGACTAAATAAAATTAGTGTGCACATTGTTTAGTAATTGATTTGAGTTTGCGACATGAATATAATTAATCCTGCATTGGTAAATGGGAGTGTTTAAAATTCACCCACCATGATTGAAAGATGAGTAGGAACCAAGTTTAAAATATATTTTATTGACAGGGATGAAAAAGACATAATATATATTTTTTAAAAATTGGCTACATCAGTTAAAGTGGTCAAATGCCATGGACTTTTAATAATTTAGGCAAAATTTGATTAGGTACCAGGCCAAAAGAAAGAAAAAGATGTTAAATACTTACTTTTCTGAAATTGTTTATAGCTTAATATCCCATATTAAGTTATTAATTAATTTGAATGTTTTTATATGCATCATGAAATGAAACATGTGACCTCCATCCCTTTGAAAATAGCACTTATGTGCTCAAACCTAAAATCTGTAACAACTGTTTTAAACTATTTTGAATGATGTCTTTTAATTCTAAAAGTAGCCCTATTATATTAAGAGAAAGTCCCATACATTTTTCAGGCATAAAATTTCTCCTGGCCCATATCTATGATAATATATTTTTATAAAGAAAAAAATTAAATAGCATCTTAACTGTCTTATCGTTTCATTTACCCATTACAAATGAATTTTTATAAAAAGTTAAATACAAAATACATAATATATAGCTTAAATATAAATTTGATATCAAACAATACAAAAGTATTTCTCTATGCTCAGTTTACTGTTAAACTCAAGTTTACTTTTCAAATTCATAATAATAATACTCTTATAAATTGTACAAATCTCTTACATAAGCTTCATAAAAAAAATCAATATGCTTCATGACTTCATGAATAAGGAAGTTATGCTATCAGTTCAATCATTTGTATGTGTATAGAAAACCACTTGTATAAGCTAGATTAGCTATGTTTAAGTAAAAGGGCTTTGAACTTGATTGGAGAAATGTCAGAGATTTATTTCAGAAAGCATTTTGTAAATAATGTATTATGATTGTTATTATGATCTGCAAGTCATACTTTAGTATTGGCCTATAAAATGTTAAAATTATTGTTTTTTTTGTTTTGTTTTTTTTTTAAAAATCAGTCACTAATTTCAATGTATGGATAATATAAGGAAATAATTTACTAACAGTATTTTTAAAAGAGTTAACCTTTTTTTTAAAGTAACGTATAAGGAAAATTTATAGGCTAACTTTAGTTCAGCAATTTTAAATTTGGCCTTTTTGACATTATTGGTATAAATTCTGAGTTTTTTAGGTCTATTATTCTGGATAAATTTCTTGTTCTGCTGAAGCACATGTTATATGTTGTTATTGCTTTCTGTTTATCAGATTATCTGATGGTGTTCAAATCTAGTTAGAGATTCCAAAATGTGGATGCAATTTTAAAAAAATCTTGATCCTGTAGTTTTTTAATTCTTTGGAATCAAACATAATGTCTGCTTCAGTCAAGCTGCACAGACCACCATCAGAGACTGCACTAAAATTACCGAGGTAATTTTATATTTAAGTTTTGAAGACAGAAAGAGGGTAAAACAGTTTTAATAAATGTGAAGATGCATTAATTTTGAATAATACAAAGTGATTTAAAAAATGAAATAAAAACATTTTAATTATAGACCTACTAAAAAAATAATTATAAAAAGTTTATTTTTATTACAAATATCATTGCTGTAACTCTAACCGCACAAGTCAGTTTTTGTTGACAATACATTTGTTTAAATATATAAATAATATCTAGGGCACCCTCATGTCCTGTAAAAATATTTTAAAAGTTGCATTAGTGGCATGTACATTTTCTGACACATGATCTAGCCAAATGTTTAAAAAGTTTGCTTTAAAGTTATTAGTTTTTTTGTGTCTCCTATAAATATGAAACATCTGACCAACATGTTTAGAAAATGACAATGACAATGTATTGTTTTAAGAGAAATATAACAGATAAATAATTGATTTAAACTGATCTTTAAAAAGCATATTTTCTCAAAACTGAAGAGTTTTAAAAGAATGGAGATCCTTTACTAGATTTTTACAATTTTAATTAAGCAATCAGCAAAGTTTCATAGTTTGTATAAATTTAATTATTCTCCTTAAAAATATTAAATTTGTAATCTTATACAACAGCCTACATTTTTTTTTTTTTACATTTATACTTGTCTATTTTTAAGCCTATCTATTTATAATGCTGCAATTGTTTAAGTATTTTTATTTTTTAAAATTGAATCATAGATTCCGCTTTGATGGTGAACTATGGCCAACGCCTAGTCCAATCTCTGCTGTATATGATGTCTGTAATAGTAGCACTCGTTTAATTATTCTCAACAACAAGCTGTCAACTGTGAGTCATATTAACTATTTTGATATATAACTACTTGTTAAATTATTTTGGAAATATAAATATTAGTTTTAAGGTTTTGTGGAAAATGTAAAAGGTTAATTATTAATAGATGGAAATTAAATTTACTTTTTAAGCTAAAACATGCTTTACATATTTATGTATAACTAATTTTGTGATTTAATATTTGTAGAAAAGAGAGGGATCAAGGCTTAGGGGCCAAACTGTTGTCAAGGGAGTGTTTGAGTAAGTTGACTTGCTAAATAAAACTGGGTCCCTTGCAATTGAGGGATATTCACTAACAAAGATTGATAAAACATTGGGAGATTTGACTGAATATTACCACACTCCTAATTATCATACCATTTAATTGTGAAAAAAAAAAAAAAAAGATTGTAATGAAAGGACTGTGGTTATTGTCAACAACATTAATTTAGGCAATAAAATAGATTCTTTGTTATGTATCTAAAAAAATTAAGTTTTTTAGGATCTATTTCCGTTAAAAGTTGGTTGGTGTATATCACCAAAACTGTGTTTTCTCCTTTTTTTTTTGATAACTTGTTGTGATTGAATCCTGAAATAAAGGTTTTATAGAGATGACATATCAAAATATTCTGTTACCCATTCTTATTTGTAGTTCACAATTACATATTTTACTAGCGTTATAGCATTCCTGAATGACAGGCTTTCTTAATCATAAAAGGAGTCCCAAAGCTAGTAGCGAAATGATATTAAAAGCAGGTTTTAGAAATGAAATAAACATACAGTAATAGATACAAGGGTCATAACTGAACATGGCTTGAGAATGACAAGGCACACTTTTAAAATTAAAGTGTATTAAAAATTCTGACAAATATGTAAACAAAAAGAAACAGTCTTGTGGCATATGAATATTGCCTTTCTCCAGACATGTTTCATTATCAATCACCATTTGGGTACCAAGTTTTCAATAAAAATAAAGTGTTTATGGCTAAAGGGATTTCGGGGGCTAACCACAGGGGATTTCATTTAGACCCTACATATGCTGGGACTGGGCTGGTTGTCATAGTTCATTTACTTAACATTTTAAAAAGCCCTTTAAACGGCACAGTTTTTTCAATAGAAGTATGACCAAGTAAAAAATACAAAATTACTATTTAAATTTATTAATTAATTAATTAATTTTTCTTTTACTTTTTTAAGTCGGCCACAACCAGATAGACACTTTTTAGGTAAGATGATTTTTTTAATGGCAAGAAAGACATGGATAATTTAAAATAAGGATAGCTTGTAGTTTTTATTTGTTTCACAGAAATACAGTTTCTAAAAATAAAATTTTGATTGCATTGTCTATTGCCATCAAAATCAAAATACATTCTTTCAAATTTCTATTTCATATGTTTCCATTATATGCTTACTACAGTAAACAGAAATTTAAAAAAAAATGTTCTTTTGAGTCAATAAGTAAATGCTGTATTTAATCCCAAAAAAAAAACACTCAAAGGTTTTATCTAACTATTAATTTTTTTACCTCCTTTAAAAATGTTTGTTATCGCCAGCAGAAGATTTAGTCTCTTTTTTCCAGACTCGCCCCAATCTGCCAGAGAACGCCATAAACACTGCATCATTTCAGAGTCAGATTTATTTGTTCCAATTTTCCCTCCCAGTATTCCATATCCTCCTGTTTGGGTTAAAAAATCCAAGATTAGAGGTAAACTTTAAACTTTAACAATCTTAGTACATATATATGTGTGTGTATATTGGTATGTATATTTCTTTCGGTTGCATCTCCTTGAGTTAACTGACTAACCACTGGGGGGGGGGGGGGGGGTTGCGCAAGTCACCAGCAGTCCAAATATCCTCACTCTGGCCAGTCTTTTCTTTTAGTTGAAAATTTATTGGATTTAAATGATGGCTGCTGTAGCAACCTTGCTGAATGGACACATTTGAAAAAATTAGATTTTTTGTTCAGTTATAAACGGATTTAATGTCTGGTTATTAATAGTTCTGAGTAGGCTGCTGGGACATTGGGAAAAAAACTCACCCCCACCAGGTGCAGTGATTAGGGCTGCCTGGTGCCTCTTTTAAATTATAAAAAAATATTACAGATCAACAAAAAAAAACTTACAGATTTCTGTCCCAAGCCACTTGGACACTCCAGTCCACCACTGGTTGTGACAATTTAAAAACTTAAATTTAGATTTGTCACTGATAAAGGGTTATAATAAATTAACCAAACTGAATAAATGAATAAGAATGTTTTTTTATCAGCTTGGGCAGCAGTACTGCCGTAAGAAGGAAAACAAAACCTTGAAATATATGTAAAAACAAAAAAAATTGATAGTTTATTAAACAAATATTGGGGTTTTCAGATGTTTCAAGCACACATTCCAAACACCATACAGCTCGTTCTTTTGATAAAGACATTAAAAGACTTTTTGATGAGATCAGTCGTCCACAGAAAATTTTTACGAGAAGAGAGACAAGGCTTTCTCCCACAATGAAATCTCTAGTTGATGACTCTCATCTTCCACGCGGAGAAAGGCAATATTTAGCAAACATTGCAAAAGTTTACTCACTTGATGAAATGAGACAACAGAAAATGCATCAATTGAATCAGTTGATTTATCAAGAGCTCTGTAAAGGTAACTTTTTCACTTGTGATCTATTTTTCAAATTGAATTTTTTAAAACAATTTTCCCTACAGCCTGTTAAATTGTGTTTGTGTGAGTTGCACACTAAGTTCATAAACGTGAGATATATTGCACCAAATTGTATTTTATTGATCCACAGAAGTAACCTCAGTGTAATGAATCATCTCATTTTCTTGTTATTCATAAGAGAGATTCATTTTTAAAATTTCAATTTTATTACTGCTGCAGATTGTTAATTAGTTTAATACATAAATAATATTGTTTTAATACTACAGGCTATTTATAATTTTGGAAATAAAAGGGATGTGGTAAGTGAAAACTTAATAAACTTCACAACTAAACAACAAAAAGGTAAAAAATTATGAACATGAAAAAGAAAGAATCTTGGCTCTGAGTCAAAGAAAAGAAGCTGAGTAAAAGTGTGCTTCGTATTTCCTTTTTTGAAATTGATGTAAACCCCCCCCTTTCTCCTGATTCTTTGCTAATTCCATCATTTCCAGGTAACACTTTAAACATTAAATAATATATAT
The DNA here is from genome assembly GCA_964033795.1 of Lymnaea stagnalis. Classification (NCBI taxonomy): domain Eukaryota; kingdom Metazoa; phylum Mollusca; class Gastropoda; family Lymnaeidae; genus Lymnaea; species Lymnaea stagnalis. Next base: position 930,598 of record CAXITT010000222.1, read on the forward strand.
TTGTGTAGTTTTTTAAAAACAATATTAAGATTTTATACATTTTTTTATTCCAAAATAGGTTTGAGAATTTTGTAAATGAACAAAATATTTTTTTATTCGTTAGGAAGTTACAGCTCAAAAGAAATTACAAAGTATCACAGTTATTTTAGTTCACAACCAAGGAATCAGAATATAAGGATAGAAGTTAAATCCACTTCCTCATCACCTCATAATTCTAAAACAAGGAGCACATTTGGAGGAAAGGAAAGAAGACCGCAAACTGTACAACCAAATGAAAGGTATTAAATATTTGTAGTTTTATCATAAAATGAGAAGTGCAAAGAAAACAATTTATAACACTGAACATTGTAGAAATCTATTTTGTTATTTTAAAAAGCATAAATTGTTATTGTTCATGGAGACTCCCTTTTCACTATATCTGCTATTACAATATGGTTTACTTCATATTCACCAGCTTAGCCATTAAATTATTCTGACAAAATAGTATATTAAAGAAAGTGAAATTTTAACTATGCAAAAGATTGACTTGATACATTTGTATGTTCCTGCAGGTCACAAAAACAAGCCAGGACCAGTTCATGCTTCTCTACTTCTAGAACTAAAAGCTCTCATGGAGAGAATCAGCCAATTACAAGGTGTAGGAAGTCTACAGATCAAGCCAATGTAGTGCAGTCAGATGAAAGTGAAAGTAAAATATTAGCTAGAGAGTACAAGTTGAATGCAACTGAAGATGAACATTATGATTTTAGACATCAAAGTCCTCAATCTAAGAGTAGCCCAAGACAAAATAAATCCAAAGATACTCTAAGGGAAGAGAAATTTAATAAGAATGATGATGAATACAACAGTGTTAGCCCTCCTGGAAAAGAACAAAACAAAATATTAATTTCTTTATCTGAAGATGGCAGCCTTAGTGAATCTGAAGTCACTGGGGACAGGGAGGTAGAAAAACAAAAGAAAGGCAAAACATATAATGACACTGAATTACTTGTGGCTGAAAAGGAGCAAGTTCTGATTGGTGAAACAATTCTTGGACATACAGAAATTAAAGAGGACAATTTTGACACTCAAGTCGTTGAGGTTGATAACTATGACAATCATGATGATGAAATTACTAATGATCATGATAATGTTGATGCTGGTGATAAGAGCAGTGTTGATAGTTCAATAGAAGAAAGTGACACATCAGAATCTGATGGTGGAAAAAATGCCTTTAATGAAGAATTATTATTGAATGACAGCGACACAAACACCAAACAAGCCGATCAGTTGGAAAATCTCACAGAGACTGGAAGAGAGAAGGAAACACACCTGAAGACAGAATCATCAGGGGAAATTGAACCACAAGATTGTGTTGCTAAAGGAGAAATGGCAGAAATTTTGTCACACTCACCAGAATTAATTGAAGGGTATTTGGACCAGACACTTGACAAGGCAGATGCCTTTAATGAAGAATTATTATTGAATGACAGCGACACAAACACCAAACAGTCCGATCAGTTGAAAAATCTCGCAGTGACTGGAAGAGAGAAGGAAACACACCTGAAGACAGAATCATCAGGGGAAATTGAACCACAAGATTGTGTTGCTAAAGGAGAAATGGCAGAAATTTTGTCACACTCACAAGAATTAATTAAAGGGGATTTGGACCAGACACTTGACAAGGCAGATGACAATCAATCAGGTAAAAGATAATAGGTGACCCCATTACTTTTATAAAATTTGAATAGAAAACTAGACTCTTTTGAGTGGAAATTTTCAGTAAATAATTTCATTGATTAAATTGGATCAACTGTTAAATTTATGTCATTTACAAAACTTACATAAAAGCAGTCAAGCATCTATTAATTGAGAATCTTAACACTGTTTTTGGAAATAGTTAAATTAAATTTAGAAATTTACCAATTTTCTTTCCCTTACAGTAGTTACAGTCAATGCAGACACAGAAGCTGATACTAAAGATGAAAGAGAACCCTCAGATCATGGTCATAGTGATAAATTGAGCAATGATAGTTTGAATGAGGTAGACATCAGCTCCTCCTGCTATGAGAGTGAAAAGGATGATGGAAAAAAGGAAGACTTGAACAACAAAAAAGATTCAAGTTCAGATGAGACAAGCAACAGTCAGACTTTTAATTAAGATAAAAATGTAACGTTATCACATTAATTGTGGGGTACAGTCTAATCAGTTTATAAGAGTTTCATAATTTAAAAAAAAATTTATGATGTGTTGAATTTGATTGTGTTAGTGCTACTCAACGGATATTGAACTTAAGTTTCGCTCTAGTCCCTGGAACTTGTAACTTCACTTTATTTTTTTTGTCATTAAGCCACAGCTGCTGGTCAAATCTTGAGTTGATTGATGTCATAAGTTAAAACATCCATCCCATTCGTCTTGTGGTGTTAGAGCCCATGCAGGGCTTTGGCCTGCCTCACATCTTCCTTCCACTCTTCAATACAATTTTAGATACTGTAGTTAGAACACCTTAATATAATATTTAATTCAAGAGTAAAATTCTGTCATCTTGTAATTCAAAGATGTGTTTTAGTTTTAGGGAATAATTAATACATTTTTCAATGTTTCGGTATTTTCTTTAAAAACAAGTGCAAAAAAGATGCACCACATTTTATGAACCTGTAAAAAAAAAAAAATTTGAAAAGGAAATAACTTGACAAATGAGCTCAAATTTATTCATAGAAAGTACCCTCAACAGATAAAAAATACTTATAACCTGATAAAAAAGCAGGTATTCTGAATAAAACTTGTCCAAATCTATGTTTCTTTTAACTCTATTAAAAAGGATTATACTAATTATAATTTTAAAAATAATTGTCGGTACAAAATGAGCAACACATTAATTGGAATGTTCTGGAGTGATGTGAAAGCAGGTTCACTTATAGAATTCATAATTTTTGAATGTCAATGATATGTTTTTTTATATAATCTTTTTATGCTATGCCTCTAAATGGAGTTTTGATAAATTTGAGAGCTGGCACCTTATACAATCAGTATTATGTGTTGCATATTAAAGAAAAGGCAATTATTTAATCTAAGTCAGCATTATGCATAAGTATTAAATAGATTTTTAAATTGACTTTTATTAAAAAAGCCTAAATTAAATTAGCTTTGTCTTTAAGTGTGCTTTTTGTGTAAAGATAACTGTGTGCTTCTATTATGTTAAGAATTATTTTGTAGTTTGTAGTTAACCATTTCATTACTGCTGGTTTTGGCATCGATTTTTGCTGACTCAGCAATTAAAAAACTTCAAAGAACAAACTTTCGGTATTGTTCATTCTCTATTGATTCACTTATTAACTTCTCTATAGATTAACAAATAAAGAAATATATAGCACTGAAATATGATGTCGACGTGACGTCCTTGGTATTTCAGAAAAGTTCTTTGCCTCTTTGTTATGACAACAATGTGACGTCCTTGGTAATTGAAACTGGGTGATTGTGACGTCATTGGTAACAAAAAGGTTAAGTTTTTTGAGTTTCAATATAAATCAAGGACTTGTTCCAAAAGCAAACTTTTAATGTGTCAAACCAGCAGATAATTATCAACTACAGCTGAAAATGGTTTTTCAATTTTTGATCATCATAGATGTATCGCCCTATGTGACTGATGCCCCATGATATAGTACTATGGGAAATGCTGTCATAAACCATAATTTCTTTGAAAATCATTAATTGCAAATGAACATATTTTAAACATTATTTCTCCTTATTACTTAATGTTCAATTTATAGTATTCCTAAGTTGTAATGTAATATGTCTCTGGAATGAGCTTGATTTTATTATTAAAAATGTCAGTTTCTGATAACTCTTAAATAAATCTCGAGGTTAAAATTGTCCATGTAAAGCAACTGAAGGAAACAAAAATTTCACATTAGTTTTTATGTAGGCAAAGACTTACATACAGTAACATTTTTTAGCCTTGACCTGTTTATGTATTTGATTTTTTGTAATCAAAAGTTATTACTTGTATAATCTGAATAGCGTCAAAATGTCAGTGCAAAAACATCTGTTCAGAGAAAATATAAATTGAAAATTTTGAATCTTATGTATCAACTATCATAATGTGTGGAAAACTATATATGAACATGTCATTGTTCAGATTTTCTTTTACAATAAATAATTTATTTCAAATTTAAACATCTTTTTAAGCTTTACTCCTGGCTTAACTAAATCATTTAATGTTTTGAGGGTTGATATTTGATACATCCTTTGATGACTTTCATTTGTTTTTAATTATATACCAGTGAATAAATCTAATGCAGCAATATAGGCCACATACTAGTAAAAAATCTTTCTTGTTATATTTCAAAGTTTTATTCTCATTTAATCTTATGCAACACTCTCTGGGGATGTATTATCTTTTTGCTTATTAAAAAAGTAAAATAATAGTCTGACTATGCAGAATCAAATAAACTTTACAAGATGTAGATCATGGTACTGACACTTGTCATTGTTATCGCCATGGTTACTAGTAAATGACAAGAAAACAGGTGGCCAACCACACTCATTGAGATGGTTATTTTACGTCACAAATAAAGGGTACTATCACTATCAGATTATTGAAATGACAACCTTGAATTTAGATCAGAGATCAAAGGAGAGTGTAACTATTTCAAAATCTGTTAATGACATTCCATTCACCTTAAACTAAGATCTTTGATCCAAAGTTTTCAACAGTAACTATTAAAGGGACCATGGTAAGATTTATTATACATTTCACATAGAGGTTTTACACACACACCCAGGAAAACAAAGGATTTAAAAATCAAATTTTTTATTTAATTAAAATTATTTATACTAAAATGTAACAGTTGAATTTCATTTTTAAGAAACAATTCATTTTGTTTCTGTAGACATTAAAAACACACTAGTTCAGCTTGTTTACTTTATTCAGTAAACATTAATGATAAATGAGCTATACATATATGGTTAAGATCTGTAAGGGTGTTTTCTCACCTAAGTGTCCTAAAACAAACAACCTCGTTATGACCCGTAAGAGTGTTTTTTTCCCCCCCACATCAGTGTCACAGAACATACAACATGGATCACTCCAACAGAGTTTGGCAAGAATTAAGTGGTTTTTGGTTAAAAACACCAATTGACAGCAGTACCTAAATCTCATGCTGACAAATCACTTTAGCACCGCTGTTAAAGCTTAAAGTGGTGTCTGAAGTTATTGATGGACAGAGAATCATTTAAGTATTACCAGTCTGACTTTAACATTGGCATTTTAAAAAAAAATTTGCTTAACCACAGCCTTGACTCACTAACCCAGGACATAAAAACTATTTCAGACTCTGTTTTTTTAATGATATAAAATAACAACAACAATTTGAAAAAAGTGAGTTGTCTTTGAAAAAAAGTGAGTTGTCAACGGCAACGAGTCATTGTGCTAAGTTTCAGCTCAATAGGTTGATGGGAAATGGGTCAATTAGCCATCTGAAGACTTTGCCAGCCAGCCACAAACAAAAGTGGAGTTAATATATTATAAAGGATTAAAAAATATATCAAAGTTACTTATTCTTTTGATCTCTGACTTGAAAGATTAGTTTTGTCCTAACACATATTTTGTAAAATGTCAAATATTTACAGAATTCTCTGGCATCATGCTTAAATCCTAGGTCATGACAAAATGGGAAAAGTCTTAACAGTATTGTGCTTAAAACTGTGGTCCATGTTAGTAAATGATTCATATATTAATATATTACGTGAGCAGTTACAACATCAATGATTTGTGCTGTCAAATGTAAAAAAAAGGCACCAAACAACCAATAGAACTATTAGCTGCCTACAACAATAAGAGATATGATGGCCTCAAGGAGAAAATGTTGAGTTTAAAGCAGAATTATTGCGCGAAGAATTTCCACTCTTTGGACTTGGTGTTTTAACATTCTTAAATTTAGACTTCATGGCTGTAAATAGAGCTTTATGAAGCGGTTCAGATGGCTCCATGGCAGACTTGGATCTCACTGGGGTTCCACCTGGAGATCTGTCCAGAAAATAAAAGCATGTGTTTTGAATCCAAGAAATCCATTTAAATAGGTAAAATAAGGTACACAAATTCTCTTATTGAAACAAATATTCATTTTATACTAGAACAAGAATTAAATTATCAGAGCTGAAACATATTTTTTAGTTCCAACAAAACTGTGTTTCTTGAAAATTTTAAAAACAATTTTCAAATACACAAGAGCTATTTATCTTTAGCTGTTTGAATTATACTATGCTATAAAAAATTTTTTTAGAGTATAATCTGAAAAACTATTTTATCTACATACATGTAATGGCACAGACAAGGAAATGCATGAATTTTTAAAACACTGAACAGCATGAATGGACCCTAGTTAAAATAACTGAACTTTAAAGAGAATATTCATTTACAGTATGATCAGTTGTTCTAGTCTTAAATGCACATTTCATGATCTGTGCAATTACAGAATCTGCATGTAACTTAAACATGCGTTCTAATGTTCTAAGTAACAATTTAGAGGGAAAAATGAGTAATTAAAAAGCACAATATAAATAAATTCCAAATCATTGTTTTTGGAATTAAGAATTACTGTTGTATTTTCCAGAAATCAGATGTAAGTACAGGTACATGGTGATTGACGGCTCAGGTAGCTTATTCATTTCCCCATAACAATAAATTACTTTGCAAAGTTATTTACCTATTTATTTGTGTAGCCCTGAGGCGTGCTATGGGGTTGGAGGAAGTGAGCTCTGCTTGAAAACAAGGCACAGAGAGTGGAGTAGATTGTGACTCAATAGAACTGTTGGAACTGAAAGCAAACAAGTACATTGCATCATTAAATGTATTAATTGAAGCGGAAACCCCAAATTCTCTCTTTGCCGTAGCATTTTCTCTTGGGTTATGTCGATTCTTTTATGTCGCCGAAACCTGATATCTCGAGCACAAAATGCAGCAAAATTTGCAAATTAACCTTGATTGTCTCAATCCCCATGACCAATCACCGGCTTTTGAAAATTATATACAACAGAAACATTCCTACTTCAAACTGTAGTAATTGAAATGAAATGACAATATTGTTGGCCGCGCAATTAACTTGACGGAGCAAGAAGCGAGCGGCGTGCAAACAAAAGAGAAGGGTCGCAGTACCTATTCTATTTATAGTGAACCCGCTTGTCGTTTAATACTTAATAGGCTTTCATGCATTCTTACAGGTTGATTTTTTAAAAAAACCCAGAATCCGTATTTGATTAAACTGAACTGGCGAATCCGGAGCGAGAGAAAATAAAAACTCACGAATCCAGAGCTGAAAAATATTTAGCCTAGCAAATCCGGAAAAGTGGCACCCCACATATGCCTAGTGTTAGCAAAAATGTATGTTTTATAGCATGCCTATAGCTTCATATAACGAATCGCTGTAAGGCTGTTGTGTAAAAAAAAAAAAACTCTTCAAAAACATGTGCTTGTGCTTGTAGATCTCATTTATAAATACATATCTTGTACATAAAGAAATTTCAAGCAAATGATAATACAATGCTGCCATATTGTTTTTTTTATTTATCACAATCATCAGCTATCTCAACGTTTTTTGACAAAACCCGAGGCCGTCGACATAACCGGGTTCTACTGTACCTCATTTTGACCATGCATATTTGGTAATTTAAAAAACCCCCAAAAAACAACATTAAAAAATATTAAGCAGATAAAAAAATTATTTGAATATGCTTTTATGTCATGATTTAAGCAATAATTAACAATTAAAGCTTTATGAATTCTTAGAAGTTAGTAAATTATGAATATTTCTTCACTAGCCACTAATTAAGCTATTATCACAAGAGTATGTACGCCATACTTACTGTGAGCGTTTATGTGCCTTCAGCATTCTTGTTGTTAGCATTGGTGTTAAAAACTGCAAAGAAAAAATAAAATGAGAATGCAATCTCAATGTGATTAGCTGGGTGGCACGGCCAGTAAGACACAGTCCCAACTACTGGAAACAAAATAATTAGAACAAAATAACTTTAATCTCTTAGCAAGCATACAAATTTAGTTTAAGTTATACCTCGGCCCACCTCCTTCCATAAAACATGATTCCAAGTGAGCATCCTTCCATCAAATAATAGTCCCCAAACCACAATACCAATCAAGTGATAAGTATAACATATCATAAATACACTTACTGGGCCATCCACTGAGTGGACAGAGCCAGAGAATGAAGACGTAAGACTTGTGGCACTACCACAGATTGTGCCATTTTTTCTAGCGGTGGCAGAGTTGACTCGTGGACTGCAACGCTTCAGATGTGATGGTGTGGTGTTGGTGATACTTTGAAGAGGATGAGGGAGCCCCAGGGTTAAGCTCTCACCGGGTTGGACAGACTTGGGAAATACTGACTCAGTCACATGGGAGGGAAGAGGTGGAGGGGGAGGGGGTTGAGAAGATTTCAGACACACTGGAGTGGCAGTTTCACCGGTTTTCGCAATATTGGTCTCTGGCTTTTCTGAATCCAACTCTAATGTGCTGTTCCCTGCAACAGATGAGGTGCTGGCATTGGGAATGTTTGGTGAATTTGATACATTTGTAGCTGTTGAATTTTGGGTTGCTTCCTTCTTTGTTAGTTCAGTTCGTCTCTTAGCTGCCAATCTGGCAGACTGTCTCGTGTTACCCTTAAGTTCTGAAAATGCCATATAAAAATTCACATTCATCGACAAGCTATATTGTATTTCACTAATGAACTGAAAATATTTTAAAACCCTGTAGAAACATGCAAGTAAAGAAAGCTGCAAAAGTAAATACTCTTAAAAGAAAAGATTATGATTCACAATTTTTATTTATGCAACAGCTTGCGTCTATAATATAAGACTTTACAAGGAGGTTGATTATTTTTGGGATATTATAATTGAATTATTTGACATTTCTGGAGATCTTAAATCGTGACATGTTTTGTCTGAAAGAGACTGTTTTCATTCAATCAAAAATAAGAATGAACTTTAGGTACAAAACCCTTTTTTGAAAATACCAAGAATGGCCATTCGCAGGTTTGATCAACATGTTTCAGTAACTTAGATACCTTTTGGAAATAGTTTAAATTTCTTTTTTTAGCTGGAAAAGGTGAAATATTGAAAAATGGGTAATTCAAAATAATTAATACTGAGGATACCTTGCGACAACTGGAAGGTCTTGCACATCCCTGTCTTGAGAGCCTGTATTTGCTGGATGCACTCTCCAGTGGGGACCAGAGATTTTGAGTAACTCTCTCCATGTAAGAGACTCAACATTTTGCTCTGTGAAAGAAAAGTAGAAATCAAAATAAAGACATATTTTAATTCAATGTCAATATTACAATAGGTAAAAATAAAACCTCATATAGCTACAGTTCTAAGATGAAAATTTAAATACATAGTTCTACTTCTAGGAAACTATTTTCAGAAACTTAAAAAAAAAAAAAAAAATTGAGTGTGGAATCTATATAATAGATATATGATTTTGGATGACAAAGTCAGCTTGGCAGGGTCTTAAAAGTGTGATGAAGAATGTGGAGAGCAATGTGCTAATGATCTGTTGGTTGTGAAAATGTTATTAAAATTCACTGACATCCCTCGAAAGCAAGAATTACTTTTCCTATCTCAAAATCAGCCGCTGATTGTGTGTAAAATGCATTAGAATTACTTTGCCTTATAAACCAAGAGTGTGCAAGTTTTCAGCGCAATTTTTTTTTTACTGCTAAATAGATTAAACTAAATATATCAAAGTTATGGATCAACAGTCTTGCTCTCAAGGGACAAAGTTACCTGCTAGAAACTGCTTTGGTTCTGAAGGGAGCTGCATGGGTAATGCAAATAGTTAATTACACTCAAAGAAGAAATATGTGCTAAAATTTCTTAAATCCTACCTTCATGTATGAAAAAACTCCAGCACTTTCCACTTCTTCTTGCTTCCTCCTGCGTAGCACTTTAGCATACTCTTCAGGGTTTTTCTCCAGATAGAGACATAGATCCTGAAGAGTTGAAAATTACAATAATTGACATATATCAAAAGGCTTCTGTTATGGACAATCAAAATCTAACTACTTGCAAAGACAATTTTAAAAAAAAACAACAATAGATAAAAAATATAAGTAACAAATAAACACACCCCTAAAGCCTTATCCGTTTCAGATCTTATTTCATCTTGAAATTGTTCCTCTGACATTAGGGCACAATATCCAGACTCCATCTCCATAGGCTCATCAAAATCATCAAATATGTCTACACACGGTGGACTTGACATGCTGTGATAAACAACACTCTTTTCACCCTTCAAACTTAGAGGACTGGAAAGTATAAAATAAATGTCTAAATGTCTACATAAATTGTAAAATTAAATAAGTTATAAGGGATAATTTTTTTGTGGGGCTATTGTGTATAAAATTAGCTCTGCTGATTTTCACCTCAATTAAAGTGGTTCCTAGCTTTTTGAATTTACGTTACACTTACGAGATACTAAAACTAATTGAAAAGTAGGCCCCACAAGTAATAAATAATACTAACGGTTTCTGGAAAGAGCAGTGTCCCAGTAAATTATTATTATTTGACTATAGAATAGGCCTAGCCACTATAGGCTTTAGGGCTAATAGATAAATTATTTTATTAGTAATTTAAAGTAATTTATACATCCAAAATACTATGATATTCTTTAAAGGTGCCACTCAGTGTAATGGCAACAAGAACAAAAAATTAACATTTTCAAAGTCCCACCCCCTCATTTTTTTCCTTTTGACTTTTGTTCTGCATAATAACTAAGCCAAATTATTTTAACTTTTACTAGTAGTTAAAAGGGCTGAAATGTTTTCATCTCTTCATTCATTGCGATTAAATGTAATTTAGTTAAATTTGAGTGTTGCTTTCATTTATTACTAATATTATGATATTACTAATATCATAGTCATAATATTATTGTTTATTGAATTAAGGATCATCAAGAGAGATGGCAAGCATCAGTTGTGATCTATCCAAGATGGATCATGGTATATGACTTTAAAAGAACTCTTGTTCAAATCACCAGAAGCAAAGTTCTGTCAAATCAACAAGTGTTGCAGTCCTGCAGTGTTTGTGTTTATTTTGTTCTAACTAATGGTGTTTATTTGAAGATTATTTCGGCAAATGCCACGGCCACAGCAATCATGAAGGAAGCTTTTCAGTTTTGGGACAAGATTCCCATATTCATATCATCACAAAAATAAATGACCTACTACATTCATCAATACTAATATTATTAAATACCATCACAAAATCGTTATTAAAATACATTTCATTATTATTATTATAATATATTATAATTATATAGTCATAGTTAAGTTTATAATTATTAATTTATAATATAATTTATAGCCACTTCGTTATTATTGAATGATTATGCCTTGATCTATTTTAAAATAAGCTAACTTAATTCCAAGTTACCTTTTTGTGTAGCTGTCAAATACAATTGTAAACAATTATTTAATTACTCTAGTACACGTAGCAGAATAAAATTTTGAATATGGAATAACTACGTTAGAAAACTTAAATGCACCCGCGTAAGCGGCGTAATCAACCAATGCTGTCGGCTACCACTCACAACCTGTTAATTCCCCAGGTTTAGTTAACAAATATCCACAGGTTTTCCCCAGATTACGAAACTAACAATCGTGAACTAAAGTTTCTACAGACACAGAGAAAGCTACGTTTTAAATTTTTAGATTAATCTATAAATAATCTTTTGTTTGTTTTGGTTTTGTATAGTCTGCTGAAGATGGCATTTAGCAGAAAATTTAGTTTTAATTGTTCAGTCTTTTTTAAAGGCTAAACATGTCTTGTTCCATTATTTATTTAAAGTGTACTAGTCTATGACTATATGATGCAAAGTTTTTCAGCAAAATAGGGGCAAATAGATCAAGTTCAGTCCGGGAATCACCATCAGGGGTGCCGTAATGGTCAAAACAAATGGGGGTGGGGTGGGTGGGAGAGGACAATTTAAAAACAACATTTAATTTAAAAAATCAGAATATTAAAATTAAAGAAAATACACAGACTCGTGATGCTCTGGGCCTGGGAGTTTTTAAATATTAATTAATAAATGAAATTTAGGCCTAATACTAATGGTATTAACTGTGAATTTATGAGAATACAGTCGAACCCGGTTATGTCGCCGGCATCGGCGTTTGCCAAAAAAGCGTCGAGATAAACGAAAACCAATATGGTGGCAATATATTAACATGTGCTCGAAATTTCTATTAGTAGGCCTACATGATGTGCGCTAATAAATGTATGTACTTCAGTAAAAAAATAAAATATTTTTACAGTTATTTAGAGCAAATTTCAAATAAAAAATTAAACCAGAATCAACTTTTAAGCTTTAGAACTTTTTGAGCTACGAATGATAAAAATACGAGTTCGTTTGGTATTTTCTACTGTGGACGAAGCCTTCACGTTTTGTGACCTCATCCCGCTGATCGCGTCAGACGCAATGACTATAGAGTTTATATAAGGCAACGCACCCCCTTATTACTGATATACTATTTAGGGACTGCTTATTTTGAACTTTCAACTTTTGCACACGACTATTTAATTAAATCTTTCACAAAAAAAAAAAAAAAATGTTGAGTTTCCAAGTTGGCCTATTGGTTAAATTATCGGCCATCAATGCTTACAAGAGAAGAAAATACAAGTTTAATAATAAATTCCAATTCTGTAATTTATATTTGCTTACTCAATTTTACTGCTTCAAGATTTTTCAAAAACTTAGGCTGTACAGGGGCATCTAATCCCCCCCCCC
>CAXITT010000222.1:943437-997092 GCA_964033795.1 Lymnaea stagnalis
AAGCCCCCCCCCCCCAACCATCCCTTCCACCCGCGCTCCCGATGTCTGCTCCTCGATATGTATTAAGCGACTGCAAACAACCCCCCCCCCCCAAAAAAAAGAGCAATAAGTGATTAATCAATGTAAACAGAACGCCCCAAAGACTATTACAAAAGTTCCCCGCCCGAGGTTATATTATTATTATTATAAGTGGTTTTATATAGCGTGGTACCCCAGCCTACTTACAATTTAACAAACATAAAAAGTCTTAAAAATTAATTGACATACATTAATTAATTATTTTTTTTTAAATGTATATTTAAAACTATTTCATGTCAAGCCATGGACGACGCCCAGTAGCATCGTTTTTCGGTCAGAGGTGGGAATCAGCCGGGATAGTAGAGTTTAAAAAGATGTGCTTTGAGTGCAGCTTTGAAGGCTGTGATGGTCGGTATATTGCGGATGTGTAATGGAAGAGAATTCCATTGTTTGGGGACAAAGAAAGAGAACGATCGTTCACCGTATGTTTTTGTGCGAGTTTTGGGGACAGAAAGAATACGTGCATCTGCGGAGGAGCGAAGGGGTGAATAGACAGAGAGAAGTTCGGTTAGATAAGAAGGGGAGGAATTCGAGAAAAAGTTGTGTCAGAGAACAGAGAGTTTGTTGTCAATCCGTGCTTGTACAGGGAGCCAATGAAGTAGTGGTGTGACGCTATCACGCTTTTCTTTTTGCCTTTAGAATTAGCAGTCTCGCTTGGACATCAAATGCACCTAAAAGATAAGCCTTGTCCCTGAACACGATAAGGAAATAATAATAATGAGATTCAGCCTATAATGTATGGTGAAAATGCCTTTGAGCTAATTTGGGCTTGGACAGTGTGAACTAATTCACTCTGAAATCTGCTTAGTTTGCATGGGAAGACCAACAGTTACTTTTCTTGGTCAATTTTTCTTTTCAGTCTAGAGAGGTGCTTGTTAATTTCGCGACTCAGTCCGTCAATCGGGGATCAAACTTTACCGTATTTTAAGATGTACTGGCACATTCATAAAGTGCGTTAATTTAATTTACATTGTGAATGAAATTTTGAAACGCAAATCAAAAGCTAAAAATCGTCTTCTCCATTTATCATTTTAAATAGATTTCAATCATTAATTATTTGAAAACGTCCATCGCTCAGTTAAAAAAAAAACGGATTCCTCATCCGACTCATCCAATCACAGTCTTTGATTTTAGCACACGAGAGAGTGTTGGATCAGAGGCTACAGTCCCGATTGGTCATTTTTGAGTTTATTTATAGGCCTATCATTAAATCATTATATAAAGCCATGCGTACTCTTGAGAGTTCGTGCCGTGCAGCTTTTAGTCAATTGCTATACCCCCTGCCTGCATATTATGTATTTACGCCACTTTCAGTAGTTTGGGTTCGATCAATCTTTTGTTAAATATCGCGACTGAGAAATGATGGTCTTCTTGCTTCCCATTTTTGGTCACTTACCAAATTAGTCAGTGAGCTTACATTGTATCTTTTATTCTATTCACGTCAGCTGTCGCTACAATTATTCATTTGCTGCCCTCTCGAATACTACTTCTAAGCAGAGTGCTATTTTTTAAATTTAAATTTTATTGTTTTTTTTTTGTTGTTTTGTTCGCTGACGAAGGCTTCCTGTCGACACGTTCGTTGTTTTGTTGCGTTCCTTTTCAGGTTTAACCTTACTTTCTTTTATTTATTTCGCCAAGAGACACCAGTCTCATAAAATCCCGCTTTTGATGTTTAACGTCTTAAAGAAGTGTGTTATTTCCCTTTCATTTTCTTTTCTCCCCTTATTCTCCAACTTTGTTATGTATGGAGATATTATCTGCCCGATGTGCTCAGCCGTGCCACACATTTCGTCAATAAAAAAAAAAAAAAAAAATTAAAAATTTAACAAAAAAAATAAAAATAAAAAAAAAAAAAAAAAAGAAAAAAAAAAAAAAAAAAAAAAACTTTAAAAAAAAAAAACAGAAGAAAAAAAAAAAAAAAAAAAAATAAAAAAATTAAAAAAAAAAAAAAAAATAAAAAAAAAAAAAACAAGGAAAAAAAATCAGAACAACCATAGCTTTAAAAAAAAACAACAGAAGAATCATAGCTTAAAAAGCAACACACAATCATAGCTTAAAAAAAAAAACAATTTAGAAATTAAGCCCATTAGTAAGTTCCTTACAATAACTGCACCTTAAGTGCCTAAAGCTCCTTAGAGCAGTGACTAAAGCTCCTTATATAGTGAGCTGCCATCATGTTTGTTTTGAAATACTTTTTCCCAATGTTTTTCTTTTACTGTCCATTTCAAAGCGCCAAAGTGACCCAAATCCTTTACCACACATTTGATATACCGCTGTTATTTTCCTTGCATGTTAGTGTTTTGTTTGATTGTTTGCTGTTGTTGTTTTTTATTTTTTTTTATTTTTGAGCTTTCAAATTTGTCAGCATGATCCAGATACACCATTTAAAAAAAAAAATAATAATAATAAAAGATTTAAAAAAGAAGAAGAAATAAAATAATAATAAATAAAAAAAATTGTTTTGAACTAGATCACAAAGTTTATTTTCCTTATTTTTCTATACAAAAATTGTAAGCAGCATAATTTTCAATCAGTTCGAATACACAGCACCCGACCTCGCCAGAGCCAACAAATGACAAATATTTGTTCACATAATTAGCATTACTACATTATATTTCTTTATTCATTCTTACCGTTTTTTTTTGTTTTACAGTGACCAATTTTGGCGTAAATGGCATGGATTATTTTGTGCGATACACCTACACCCTACAGGCGACACACTACTGTTTTGGAAAACACTGACCTAGAGAGTTTTAAAGCACCTGTCAGTCTACCACAAGCTATCACCATATCAAAGACCAAATTAATTATTTTTTTAAAAAGGGTATAAAAACGAAATTTGAATGAAATTAGTCATGTAAATAGCAAATGCCTGTTAGGATTCATTTTTGTCTATCATTTTCATAAATTGATTACTATTCTATTTATGATTTGAATTAAAATTTAATTGAGCAATTTTTCAATGACTCTGTATTTACTCTCATTTTCTAGATTTTTTAAAAATTGCAATTCAAATTTGAAGCTGTTAAATACGCGAATACTCAAAATACAGCACTATTTACTTGTACTCTGCCTACGGGTAACACAGTTTACTGGTAATATGCCTATAGGTAACGCTGTTTATAGTTTACTATTCCTACAGGTAACACTATTTACTGGTTACTATGCCTACAAGTAACACTGTTTACTAATTACTATGCCTACAGGTAACACTGCTTGTTGGTTACTATTCCTACAGGTAACACTGTTACTGGTTACTATGCCGACGGGTAACACTGTTTACTGGTTACTATGCCTACAGGTAACATTGTTAAAATTGGAGTGGAAAACCTCAAGATGTGACCCTCTGATATGCATAATTAGAATCCCGTGGCGTGTAAACAGACTTTTACTCCACAATAGAAAGCTGTCATGTATCTTAAAATTGCCGCGTTCAACTTTGTATTATGATCTTTGACTGTTAATCGCAAAGATCATTCCATCATTTTTTTTTCTTTTTTTTTTTTTTCTTTTTGTTTCACTGGTGAGTTTAACAGAACTGCTTAGTGATCTTTAACAACGTTTCTAACAAATTGGCGTCGGCTTCACGATAAGGGCAAGTAACCTTTACAGATTATAAGGGGCAGTAATAGTAACGATCATGCTAATGTGTTTAATTACTAAATTTAAAAAAAAAAAATAAAAAATTTAAACGACCCATGATTACAATTTGGTAAAAATTCTTAGGGACTGGTTACGACTTGAGAGCTACGCCCCCCTTTCCCCGCAATTGAGCACGGCCCTGAACACAGTCACACAAAAAATCTAAACATAAGGAAAAATGAAATTTAACAAGATGAAAATGTAACTGATAAGAATTGTCTTACCAAAATAACCATACATTTTCAATTTGAAAAAAAACAACAAACAAACAAAAAAAAAAAAAAAACGAATTTCAATTTGAAAAAAATATATTTAAACAATTTTCGGTAGTTTGAATAACAAAACAAGACAATCAAATAATAGTTTCGTCTGAATGCCTGAATGAATCATCCTAAAGCCGTTTAAGGAATTGCCCGAGTTTTTACATTATTATTGAGGCCTCACTGTAGAGTGGTTTCGCCATTGTTTCGCTTTAACATTTACCCGTGATTCTTTTTATAAAACTGACCGGTTAGTCTAAATAATTGGTCCAATCATAAGTCAAGTTAGACTAAATATTTGCTCCAAGCTTTAGACCGATCAGTCTAAATAATTGGTCCAACCATTAGAACAGTTAACCTAAGTAATTGGCCCAAGCATTAGATCGGTTAGTCTAAATAATTAGTCCAAGCATTACAAGGGCAATCCTTCTAAGGACGCGATACAATGTTTTATCTTGACCAATTTACGGGAAAAAAGAAAAGATAAGCCACGCCACAGAGATTGTATGTCAGGAACTCCAAGCATGGTTCCCCTGGATCTTCTCGTCTAAAAAATAAAGTTTGCAACAATAGTCTACATCTTCATGCAATAATTACATCAGAATGATGTTTTCAAACGCATAATGTAGTTGAATCATTTGCATCTTAAGGGATACATTTGCCAAAATTGACTACAGTGGCGGGCTGTGGACGCCACACGATTGAGGACCACTCCTACATCACAACGCTGACACAGAAAGTGATGTTTCTTTTATGCTGTAAGGGCCAACACCGTGGACCTAATGAAACCACGGGACTACAGTATGAAAAACTACGTGTCATTCAATGAGATTTGCGTGTAGATTGATCAAGCAAATTAATGATTGCCGTGAACAGAATGCTACAGAATGCTACAGAATGCTACAGAATGCTACAGAATGCTACAGAATGCTACAGAATGCTACAGAATGCTACATAATGTTTTTTTTCTTTCTTCATAATATAGTGTTCGGAATTGTGTAGAAGACCTTTAGGACTTTGTTCATTAAAGAATAATTTTGACCCTTTAATTTTTTTTATTTATTTAATGATCCGAATAGCACTGAGTCAAAATGGACCCAGATACGCAGCACCGCCATTCGCACCCGGGTACCATGCTATTCGGATGTCATTTGTGGTAGCTTATTTTAGTTAAACTGAAGAATTAAGTTTACAAACAAATAGTCCATTCAATTATCTTTCATTTGATACCTCATGTCGTCTTACGAACCCAACAATAAAATTTTAAATGTTTTTTTTTATCCCAACCTCTCACTTCTGGTACCCGGTTACGAATAGCCACTTCGATAACATTTAACAGTTATTCAAAGGGAGAGTAACGGGGGAGGATCCACCACCATTACTATTTCATTTGATTCTACAATGCTCTAAATCCGTGGGGGAAAAGGTAAAAAAAAATAAAAATAAAAAATGTCTCTCAGTCTAGCCCTCATCCACCGCAGTTGGATACGTCACTGTTTTTGAACGGGACCAAAGTTGAGGTTAATACACTAATAGAGACGTTTCGGTCAATCTTGAAGTATCTGGTCACGCCATGAAAAACGGACGTGACCACCAATAGAAACACCCCTTTCGTCACCGACCAAGTGTCCATTATATCCTAAAGCCGTTCAAAGAATCTTTCCCAAGTGATGATGGGATCGCTGAAGTTTATACAGAGATCGCTGTCTTCAAATCTGTATAAACACAAGGCACGAAGTCTGTTTAACTCACTTGCTGAAGCCAGTACAGGAAGCGTTAATGTTCTAGGTACCCGCGCTCAAAGGTGGACTTGTACTAAGCAACGCCAGCGTTATGTAGCATCTCACTGGTCATCTCTTCGACGGGTTTCCACTTTGACCGAAGATCTCTCTCTAAACAAACAGCAAGACCTAAAAGGTTACGAGTCTTGTAACAACCACGGGAGGAATTTTACGACGTCATCAAATGTTTTGATATCCAGAAACGGGAGAATTTCCGGGAAAAGTCCGGACTATTCTGTGAAGCCTAATAAGTCTGGAGATGAGGTTGATGTTTTCGGCAACTACCAAGTGGCGTACGGCAGCAAAACAACATGGGAACTTGTGAGGACCCTCACCGTGTTTTTCTTCTGCAAATTCTCCGCCTTTACCGACAATGCTGTACACGTAAGTGGACGTGTTTGTGTGTTTGTGGGTTTGTAATGTTTAAGGAAGATTGTATGGTCTCTTTGCAAATTTCGTTAAGGCTTCAAAAGCCAACCACCAACCATTTAACAATAAGAGAGTATCATTAAGTTGAAAAGATACAAGCTAAACACTAGTCACGTGGCCAATTTATCCAGTAGTTTGGGTCGAAATGGTGACTTGGGCGTACAAAGCTTTGAAGGGTTACAACAAGGGACGTCATTTGGGCAAGGCAGGGTGGGGAATTCGCCGCCCCCCCCACCCCCGAAAATTTGCAGATTTATTTAAATTGCATTGTTCTGTGGCGCCTCAAGTAATAAATAAGTTAACAAGCCGACCAAGTTTTGTCCCCCCCCCCCTTGAAAAAAGAACGAAATGACGCCCTGATTACAACCGATAAAAATAACATTAAACGTAACACTGTGCTACTAAAGGTTTACTCAATGTTTTCAGCTCATGTCACTCTGCTACTAAAGGTTTACTCAATGTTTTCAGCTCATGTCGTTCTGCTACTAAAGGTTTACTCAATGTTTTCAGCGCATATCACTCTGCTACTAAAGGTTTACTCAATGTTTTCAGCTCATGTCACTCTGCTACTTAAGGCTTACTCAATGTTTTCAGCTCAAGTCACTCTGCTACTAAAGTTTTACTCAATGTTTTCAGCTCATGTCGCTCTGCTACTAAAGGTTTACTCAATGTTTTCAGCTCATGTCACTCTGCTACTAAAGGTTTACTCAATGTTTTCAGCTCATGTCACTCTGCTACTAAAGGTTTACTCAATGTTTTCAGCTCATGTCGCTCTGCTACTAAAGGTTTACTCAATGTTTTCAGCTCATGTCACTCTGCTACTAAAGGCTTACTCAATGTTTTCAGCTCATGTCACTCTGCTACTAAAGGTTTACTCAATGTTTTCAGCTCATGTCACTCTGCTACTAAAGGTTTACTCAATGTTTTCAGCTCATGTCACTCTGCTACTAAAGGTTTACTCAATGTTTTCAGCTCATGTCACTCTGCTACTAAAGGTTTACTCAATGTTTTCAGCTCATGTCGCTGTGCTACAAGATTTTGGGAAGACGTATCTCAAACGTCCTCATCGGCAGGACCGTCTACGACCAGTTTGTGGCCGGTACGACTCCTCATGAGTTAGCTGAAGTCATCGCCAGGCTACGTCATGGAGGCGTAGGACCGATGTTGTGCACCCCCATCGAATGTGACGCAGATGGGTAACTATTAGGGACAGACCCCCATCGAATGTGACGCAGATGGGTAACTATTAGGGACAGACCCCCATCGAATGTGACGCAGATGGGTAACTCTTAGGGACAAACCCCCATCGAATGTGACGCAAATGGGTAACTCTTAGGGACAAAAAGTCAGAAGGGAGCCGTTCATAAAGTACTACCGGCTATTTTCGGACAATTTTTACCCCCCTCCCTCCTCCTGTCACAGACCCCCAAAAGTACGTCACACTTTAAAAAATTAATAACTAATTAAAACTAAATCTAAAAGACTAAAACTATTAAACTATCAAATTTATAAAAGTGACATCTCCTGTCAGAATACATTTATCACATGAGACAGTTTAACATCAATCTGAAAAGGGGGGGGGGTGACACAATTTACATTAGCTACAAATATAGATATATCTGTGAGATGAAATAACAATGGGTTAGAGAACAGCAAGAAATGAGTGTATATAATTATTAATTTCACATGTTGTCGCGCCCCCCCCCCCCAAATTATGAGCAAAACTAATTAATTTCTTTTTGTATTAAGAAAATTAATGTGAGGCAACTTTTTAATTAAAAATCAGCATTTTAATTTAACGAATATATTTGTAAAATTAAAACTAATCTCGTTGACGATTGCTATTTATAATCAAAATTTTAAGATACTCTTTTAGTTTCATAAGTTCCAAAAACCTCAGATTAACATTTAGTTAAACCTTACCTCAGATAAACCTAAGATATATATATTTATTTGATTTTAACAACAACAAAAAAAAAACAACAACAAAAAAAAAAAAAAAAAAAAAAAACAAAAAAAAAAAAAAAAAAAAAAAAAAAAAAAAAAAAAAAAAACAAAAACAAAAAAAAAAAAAAAAAAAAAAACCGCACACACACACAAAACAAACAAACACACTTGCAGAGCAGATAAATAAATCAGAATTGATCACTACATTTAGCAACCTTCTTGTTACATGTTCTGTTACAGAACTTCTGTATAAAACAATAATGGTTTTTAATCAATTTAATTGTATGCCATGATTGTTTAGTCATTTCATGCCTGAACTCTTTCCAGGGAGCCACCACAAGAAGAATTTTTTGACGAAAGCTTAGAAAAAATATTGGCGAGTCTCCAACTGGCCTTACGGCTGAACGATCCTCACCCAATGTTCCAATACAGATTCAGTGCCTTGATGAGCGGGGACATATTGGTATGGGACTTAACAATATCTTCTTGTGCACAAGTGGCATAAGTGAGCTAAATGGTGTCAAGAGCAATAGCTGAAATAGCGCATAGTTGGTCATCCCACCTGGCATAGTTGGTCATCCCACCTGGCATAGTTGTAATGTCATCGGGCATAGTTGGTCCCCCACCTGGCATAGTTGGTAATCGCACCTGCATAGTTGTAATACCATATGGCATAGTTGGTCATCCCACTTGCATAGTTGGTCCCCCACTGGGCATAGTTGTTCATCTCACTTGCATAGTTGGTCCCCCACCGGACATAGTTGGTCATCTCACTTGCATAGTTGGTCATCCCACTTGCATAGTTGGTCCCCCACCGGGCATAGTTGGTCATTCCACTTGCATAGTTGGTCCCCCCCCAGGCATAGTTGGCCCCCCACCGGGCATAGTTGGTCATCCCTCTGGCATAGTTGGTCTCCCACCAGGCATAGTTGGCCCCCCACCGGGCATAGTTGGTCATCCCACTTGCATAGTTGGTCCCCCACCGGGCATAGTTGGTCATCTCACTTGCATAGTTGGTCATCCCACTTGCATAGTTGGTCCCCCACCGGGCATAGTTAGTCATAACACCTGGCATAGTTGGTAATACTATCTGGGATAATAGGTAATACCATTTGCGATAGTTTGTCACCCCAGCTTGCATTGTTTGTCACCCCATCTTGCATAGTTTGTAATCCCACCTGGCATTAAGTTGGTCAACCCACCTTGCATTAAGTGAGTCAACCCACCTGGCATTAAATGGGTCACACCACCCGGCATTAAGTAGGTCATCCCACCTGGCATTAAGTGGGTCATCCCATCTGTCATTAAGTGGGTCATCATCCCTTGGTCTCTGTAAACTGCACCAGTTAGCTTATTTCTTACATTAGCTCCTTAATTTTGTCCCCACCATCATAAGGGCCTAAAACCATTTCCACAACAAAACTCTTGCTCCTAACAATTTAGAATTTTATTTATTTATTTATTTATTTATCCAGAAAACGGTATCTAAATTATGCTCGGAGACAACTCACAACCAGGAAGTCATTGAAGCCATTATAGCTGGCATGAAAGGAAGGCCAGTCAACTTTTCACAAGTAAGTTATACGATTATTTATGTCTCTAATTCTTCCTTCACGATCAATGTATGGATCATTCTGGCTCCTATTGACGTAGAGAGGTGCGCCATTTTTCTGTGCCTGGTATTGTCTCCATTCAACTATTCCAATAAAATAAAATTTCGAACTCTAACCTGGTTTGGCACCCCACATTTTAAGCAACTATTCTTAAAACTGACTTTCAAATCGAAAGTGTTTGTTAAGAGTACCACGTTTTTTAAAGTTCTAAAGTACTGATACTACTGAAGATTGTGTTCAGAGCTTGTGTTTATTGGACAATGCTAGCTTGATGCCTAACGCCAGCATTCGTTGTTTAAAGCATGTTCATGCGGCCCACCATTTGAAACATAGAGGTAGGTCAGCAGCACAGAAATGCTTAAACCAGAAATATACAAAGGATTTAAAAAAAAAAAAAATTAATTCACTGTAAATGTATGGTGAATATATACTACAACAATGAACAAAGATACACATGTTCCTCGCAAAGTGTTGATAAAATGTGAAAATTTCAAAGTAAAGGTGAGTTTCTTTAGAACTTTGGCGTAACATTAAATGTCTCTACGCTCTTACCAGTGCTCAAAGTGGTGGTTTGATTCAAGCACACAAAATAGTTGTACATAAGTCTGTTGAAGGCCAACAATCTCGTCCAGCGTGTAAGCCTGCGAATACTAATTATGATCATAATTCTTGAGAATGAAGTGTAAATGTTTAATGTTCAATGCACTGTTCCATGGTCATTACACTTACTGAAGGAAATCGCCTCCAGACTCAAATCCGTTAATAAATTTTGTGTGTCCAGTCAGGGCCGCATTAACAACATAGGAGGCCCTGGGCACAGCAATGCACTGGGGCCCCCTAGCAACACAAAATACCTAGGCCGTAAGAAGGGGGGCACTCGCCCCATGCTCAAACAGTGGGTTGGGGGCAAACAGTTCCTGCTCCCCGCCAACTCAACAAGAGGAATAAAAATGTAAAATAAAAATAAACATTCAATAAAGTTAAACAATTTATTGATACAAAAAAAAAATAAATAAAAAAATCCTTCAAAATCATTAATAGTTTTAAAACATTCTCAGAAATTAACTATAAATAATCACAGAGTCAGAGGGTGATAAATTATCATTATTGACATATAGATATAATAAATTATTTAATATAAATCAAAATAATCGTTTGCGTTATTTATTTTTTTTTTTTTGCAGATAATGTTTTTATCATTGATTTTTGGTTTAAAGTCAGTGATCTTAAGGATGTCATTTTTCATGCACAAATTGAATGCCAGTTCAAAAGTTTTTGTCCCACTGCAACGCCATCCTTTAGGATGTGCGACTGGGGCGCCCAGTAATTATTTAAATTACCTTAGTTTACTATAGTGATGTGTGAGCCTCGGACCGTGGTCGAGAAACGTTATTCTAACTTATCGTACAATCGCTTTTCATACAATAAGTTTTCGTACAATGAAAGTTGCATTCTTAATTTGGATACCAACACTGGGATTAGGACCAACTTAAAGGATGTGGAAATTAATTTATTAATAACGTATTTCCTTGTCCCTTTTAAAATTATTTTAGCAGAAAAAAATAGGGAACAAAAAGATTTCCAGGGCGCAAAATCGCAAGCGCAAAGCAGAAAAAATAATCATGGATCATAAAGGGACAGGGAATGTGGCGCCGAACGGTCATCGCACAGGGTGAAAGTTTATCTAAATCTAAGGCCGGTGTTGCCCATTGTCATTGTACTGCGAAGCTGATTCTTAACTTTTTTCTTTTTTTTCGATTCATTTCTGGGAAGAGTAAAACTTGTTAATGAGAGTTATCCCCCTTTAAAAGTTTTAAAATTGTCCAACTTTGATTCGCATTTATAATATTAATTTGGAATGTGCTGATATATATCGTGGGTTAAAATTGAGAAATAGGTAATTTTAAATCCAATTAAATTGTAACAATATTTCAATATTCATTAAAAATATGTAAAGCACGATGCCTCTATAAGAATGAGTCTCCTAGAAAAGTGGGGCCTCCTACAATACAATCGCGGGACCTTGGGCCAGTGTCCACTGGGCCCATGCCTTTAGTTTTAAGACGGCACAGTGTCCAGCCATGGAAGATTAAGTAGATCAAAATTTAGTCATTTAAAACTGCGTTTTTTTAAATTAAATTTTTTATTTAAAGTTCACCGGAGTATTTAAGATCTAAGAAATTAAAATATAACTTTGTCTTTAAATGATGCACATTGCTCAATTTTGGTTATAGTTAAAGAGTTCACCTGTCACTTATTTAACTCCAATTAATAATGTAAATATTCATTTTCATCCGAAAATGCTTTTCACTATCATCTGATTATTGCTTTATTTAAAGCTTTCAATTTTTGTTATGCTGTTTGTTTCAAAACACGATTATTTCCTTCTAACACATCGTCTGCTCTCTGTGAACAGTTGCCAGGGTGGAGCAGTTTTCCGGATGATAAAATTGACGTTTTCAGTAGAGCACTTCGGAGACTTGGCAAAATCAGTGAGGTGAGGATATTTCGAGATTTATCTCAGGGTTAAAAAAAAACAAAAACAATTTAGGTCATTGTATTTAATTTTTTTTCATATAAATTACAATGATGATTTGAATTAAACTAATACACTTCTCGACGGAAGATAACGAAAGAAGCCGAGGTATTTCAATAAGGGATTTTTAATAGTAATTTAGTTTAACTCATTTGGTCCCTTTGAAATTGTGTGGGTTGTCGTGAAGTGGGTACCAACACCATGTCTAGCCTGATTACCAGAGCCGTCACGGGGGCCCCGAAAACATTGTAGCTGTAGAAAAAAAAAAGGGGGGGGGGTGTCGTCGTGTATTAAAGGGATAAAAAAATTGTGAGATGAAAAGTATCAAATTTATCATATTTAAGTGCAATTGAACAAATACGAAAAGTGACAAGGGGATTCCTTGAGTGGCGTTACGACTCTGCTGCCGACGTTCTCGATGCCTGCTTCATGTGACAATACAATCCTGTTTAATCTGATAAATGTTCTCAACACTTTCTTGTTTTTGCAAAAGGCCATGAAACCTGTTGACGTCATTGGGCTTGTTGATGCCGAGTACACATACCTTAATCCCGCCCTAAGGTTGCTCGCCCTGGCCATGATGAAAGATTGTAACACAGAAAAGGCCAAGTTGTTCTTCACATACCAGGGCTATCTGAAGGTAAATTACTTCGGCTTTGACCAATAAGAAGGTTGAAACACAGAAAAGTCCACGTTGTTCTTCACACACAAGGGTTATATGAAGGTAAATTACTTCGGCTTCGACTTATAGGTTGAAGGTTGAAACACAGACAAAGCCAAGTTTTCCTTTACACACAAGGGCTATCTGAAAGTCAAATACGTACAATTTATTCAAAAGGTCAGGTAGAGACTTTGATTTTTAACAAAACAACAACTTGACATTAAAATAAGTGATGAAAAATTGACAGCGGCATCTATCTATTAAAGTACATGAGGTCAAGGTCGGATCTAGGAAATCGTCAAATAATTTAATATAAATAAACATAATAGAATAAACGACAATTTCAACTCTCGATGACGCAATCATGGCCGTCCTTCCCGTCAGGGGTTAGGGTCTAAAAAGGTCTTAAAACGGCCCAAATAGCCAACGAGTTCAGATAATAAGCTCATTCAAGCATCTCAAGCCACTAAATTGTACCTCACTTTATTGTGCAAGCAATGAACCATGCATCGGATGACTTGTGCTGATTCAAACCACTGTTCGATGTCTATTCGTTGAAAGATAAAGATCTACCACACAGTTGCCCTTTTTTTGGGTGGCTTACAACTATACAAGGATTGTCAACATTATATTATGTTGCAAGTCCACTTCTGTCGTGTAGCTAATTATCGCTTCCGATCTGCTTAAGTATCAACTTGATACTCTCTAAACCACTGTACACACGCCCTAAATAAGAGGTAGCAAGCTTTGCCAATGCTGTTCTATGAGTGAATAGACATTGACCACCGCATCGCAATCTCCAATAGGGCAGTTTTGATGGCAGTTCCGTGCATAACAAAAGTCAAAGAAACATGTAAACTTTTGAATTCTCGGTATAGGTCTTGATAAAATTGTTTTTAAAAAAATATATGGTTGAAGTGTTCTCAGTTAGTTTAAAACTCAATTAGTGTGATGGTAAAGGTTGTATAACACTTGACTACAGCGTATATCAAAATTAACTTTAAAACAGGCAACGCCGTCCATCTTGGGAAGTGACGTAGCATACGCTAAAGACAACGGCTTCTGCTTCGGGCTCAAACTAGTGAGGGGCGCCTACATGGTCAAGGAAAGACAACTGGCGCGTCAACTTGGTTATGAGGACCCCGTGCACGAGTCCTTTGATAAAACAACAGAGAGTTACCATTCCTGCCTTGATCTGCTGCTGACCAATGTGATGACGAGTCGTCCGCTCTCTCTGAGGTTTTTCATTGCCTCCCACAACGAAGACACCGTCAGATACGCCATGAGAAGGTAAAACGGGACATTGTCTATCGACATGAGTAGCAACAATAGAAGGTAAAACGGGACATTGTCTATCGACATGAGTAGCAACAATAGAAGGTAAAACGGGACATTGTCTATCGACATGAGTAGCAACAATAGAAGGTAAAACGGGACATTGTCTAGCGACATGAGTAGCAACAATAGAAGGTAAAACGGGACATTGTCTATCGACATGAGTAGCAACAATAGAAGGTAAAACGGGACATTGTCTATCGACATGAGTAGCAACAATTGAAACACAATGACATTGACACTGAACCTAAAATAGTCAATGCTGTAGGACCGTCAATCTTTTAAAGATTTTAATAGAATAATGTTGTATAAAATGATATTCAGATGAAGTTGACAGTAATTAATTACATCAACAAAGGAACTGTAATAATACATTACAATGAACTGTTTAAAAACTATTCAAATGTTTGACATTCTGAAGGCACTTGAGAACAATTTCAAAACTTTGGGGATGGTTAAAACCGGTAACTTAAACATTAAATACATTAAGTTTACAATAGTTACATCGCAATATACGTATGGAACACAGTTAGACCCCTTCCCCCTTTTCTTTCTTTTCGGTTCTTTGCTCCCTGAATTCAAATATAAAGTTCAACTTTTTTCCCCACTACGCAACTCTTGGCCCCCATCGGCCATTATGGCTGCTCTGTTATGTTACGGCTGATATGATCGTCCTCTATAATCGCCCTTATCGACATTAAAATTATAAATATGATGATTTTAAAAGGGGAATAGCTCTCGTAAACTTTATTTACGTCCCTTTCTTTGAAAAAAAAAAAATAATAATTTGAGCTTTTCATTTGCTCATTTGTTTAATAGTGGGGGCGGCAAAATTATGTGCTCTTGGCTAAGGCTTAGAAATATTTAAATCCTGCCCTAGGCCATTGGGGCTGGTTATATTTTTTAACAAGATTCAGCCATAGTTACATCGCGTCTATGTTAAAATAAAACGGCCTCTTTTTTTTCAGAATGGCTGAGCTGGGGATTCGTAAGGACGGAGGCTCCGTCTTCTTTGGTCAGCTGTACGGCATGGCAGATCACGTGTCTTTTACTCTAGGTCAGTCATTAGACAGAGTGCCTTGGTTATAACCGAATTTGTAGCTGAAGCCATTTCCCCAAGTCAGACATGAAATGATTAAAAGACAGCGGCGTAAGATGGGGTGGAGAGGGAGGTCCATCCACTGGCGGCGCGCTTCTCTTTATATGAAGGAACGCCATTCTTGGCCAATATCAGAGTCTTTTATGAAGAAAGGGAGGCTAAATTATTGACCCCCTCCCTGAGGTGGCAGTAACCCTAACAACTCCCCTGTACTGACATGACTTAAGTCATCTCACCCCGATTACAGACACAATGAATACATGAATAATATCTGATGGATCCGGCAAAAAAAAAATATGTTTAAAAAAAAATACAACTTCTGTTTCGTGAATATAAGTAGCCCCCTTTTGAAAGTCATGCTTTTATTAGAACCTACGTTTTTCTCTGGATCAAATTTCCATAAAGCATATTTTGTTTTGACTTTAATATGAAAATAGTTTCTTCCAAATATCTTTGACATCAGCCTTTAAGAAGCCACGTACTGGCACTTAATTCTCTGTATGTGAGGTCTGACTTGTATTTATCTATTCCATGGCAGGCCACGATGGGTATCGTATCTACAAGTCCATCCCTTACGGGTCAATAGCCGACACTCTGCCCTATCTGTCTAGGAGGGCTCAGGAAAACAAGTCAATTCTCGCTAATGCTAGGCGCGAGAGGGCGCTGGTGGCAAAGACACTCAAGTCCAGACTTCTGTTCATGAACTAGTTACTACTAGTCTAGTAGCCATGGTGCCCTGACGTCATGAGCTAGTGGCTACAGTGCTATGACGTAATGAAACTATGCCAATTTCCAATAGGAAACTCTAAAACATGATTAAAAAGTCAAATCTTTAAACACATCATCGATGAATAAAGCAGCTGTCTGATGAATATAATCAACATGTCATGACCTTTGTTAAAACAAACATCAACAGGTTGATAAAAAAAACAACAAAAAACAAAAAAACAACAAAAAAACCCAACAATGACACAATAATACATCAAATTCAAGAACGCGAACAAGTGACAACAGTTTTTGCAATAAAAGCTCGTAATCCATCATTTAAGAATTGAACACTCCTTTAAGAATTGAACACTCCTTTAAGAATTGAACACTCCTTTAAGAATTGAACACTCCTTTAAGAATTGAGCACTCCTTTAAGAATTGAACACTCCTTTAAGAATTGAACACTCCTTTAAGAATTGAACACTCCTTTAAGAATTGAACACTCCTTTAAGAATTGAACACTCCTTTAAGAATTGAACACTCCTTTAAGAATTGAACACTCCTTTAAGAATTGAACACTCCTTTAAGAATTGAACACTCCTTTAAGAATTGAACACTCCTTTAAGAATTGAACACTCCTTTAAGAATTGAACACTCCTTTAAGAATTGAGCACTCCTTTAAGAATTGAGCACTCCTTTAAGAATTGAACACTCCTTTAAGAATTGAACACTCTTTTAAGAATTGAACACTCCTTTAAGAATTGAACACTCCTTTAAGAATTGAACACTCCTTTAAGAATTGAACACTCCTTTAAGAATTGAACACTCCTTTAAGAATTGAACACTCCTTTAAGAATAGAACTAATCAGAAGTCTGGGTCGCTGCTTCCAATAAAGATATAAAATATAATGAAGTAGTTAGATGGGAGCCTGGCAGGACCGTGCAGAGACTGAGGCAACAGGCAACCGAGTAAGTTACTTGGGGGCCCTGACTTGGGTTATTTATTATTTTTTTTCCTTGGTGGTGTGTGGGCGGGGGGTTGGGGGGGGGCAAGTCCCGATTTTAATAATAAATACAATTACGTTTGACACCATTATTTGAAAATATGTGGCGGCCAGAAAATTTGTATTTGCTCGGGGGAGGGGGGGGCGACACCATCCTCCACACGGCCGCGGAGCAAGATACTGTGTGGTTACTACTGCTATGACTGGAGTGTGGAACATGTACATTCATTTAGCGTGAATATGACCAGGGTGTGTAAAGTGTGCATTGATTTGGGGTAAATATGAACGGAGAGTGGACGGTGTTCATTAATTTTTGGCGATGATGACTGGAATGTCGAGTTTAATTAATTGAAGGTCCAAAGATCTTAAAGTAAGGCGCTCATGACCCCGCAGAGCTTCAAAGTTGAACCGAACGATTGATGACTCAATAATATACGAGTCAGTCAGTACCCATCGCGTATTGAAAAATAATTGGCAAAAATAATATCTCGACTTTTAATTGATCAGTTTTTAAATTATCCTTTATATTAACTTCGCTTTTGTTTATGGCTGGCTGGATGGCTAATTGACCCACTTCCCGTCCACCTATCGAGCTGAAACTTGGCACATAGACTCATTACCGATGACAGCACATTCTATCAGCCCCCCCCCCCCAACTCCCAAAATTCAATTTTTAAACTGCTGTTTTTCAAAGGGAAGATGTAGGAAACATGATGCCACTATTTCAAGAAATAAAAATTCCCGATAAATGCGCTAAATGAGATTCTTTAAAATGAGATTCTTTAAAAAAAATATCACAGGTGCATTTGGTGTGTAATATTTTATTAATTTTTTTTTCTTGAAATGATTGGTAAAATAAATTTGTGGTGTCAAAGCGGGGGGATATCTAAAATATTAATATAGTTCAGGGGCGGGGAAAAAATTGGGGTTGTGAGCCTTGGGTGGGGGTGCACTAATTCTGCGTTACTTAAATGCATGTTTTTTTTCAAATTTTCAGCACCCCCCACCCCCCCCCCCAAAACAGACGCACACTGCTGTTTACTTTAACTTCTTAGCCGAGAGCTGATTTGAATTTCATTTTAAAATACAATTTACTCAAATAAAATTCATACACAACCTTCATTAGGGGAAAAATTGGGGTTGTGAGCCTTGGGTGGGGGTGCACTAATTCTGCGTTACTTAAATGCATTTTTTTTTTCAAATTTTCAGCCCCCCCCCCCCCCCCCCCCAAAACAGACGCACACTGCTGTTTACTTTAACTTCTTAGCCGAGAGCTGATTTGAATTTCATTTTAAAATACAATTTACTCAAATAAAATTCATACACAACCTTCATTTAATTTATCAGGAACCGCAGGAGAGTACAGCTGAAATATATTGCAACACACAAAGAGATCTGAGTATGCATCGACACAGGCGCCGTTCACATATTATTTGCGTAAGGGCAAAGGTGAAGTGACAATTTGATGAGACCACACAAGATATATTACTTTTTTTTGGGTCTGGAAACTATTAATTAATGAACCAATCAAGAAGGCCTTGCTAAGCCAGGACACGGATTGCTCAACACATGGGCCTTATTTATATACGTTTTATTTTTTTCAAACGGGGAACTAAAAAAAACATTATAAATAAAAGCAGCCTCGTGTTGATCCTGTAATTCTTAGAAAAATTTGGAAATTTTCAAAACTCAGCTGCTAGGCTGGTTCTAAAGAAAAAAAAAAAAAGGGGGGGGGGGGTCACGTCACACCATAACTTTTTTCACTTCATTGGCTCCATGTACAAGCACGGATTGACTACAAACTCTGTTTCTCTGCCACAATTTTTTCTCAAATTCATGCCCTTCCTATCTTACCGAACTTCTTTCTGTCTATTCAACCCTTTGACAGCTTGGCTCCTCGTCATGTGCGCGTATTCTTTCTGTCCCCAAGACTCGCACACAAACATACGGTGAACAATCTTTCTCTTTCTGTGCCCTTAAACCATTGAATTCTCTTCCATTACATTTCCACAATATACCGACCATCACAGCCTTCAAAACGGCACTCAAAACTCATCTCTTTAATCTCTACTATCCTGACTGATCCCCCCTCTGACCGATAAACGATCCTGCTGGGTGCCGTCCAAGAATTGACATGTAAATAGTTCTGGAATGGGTGGAGTAAATATACATTTGTTTTGTTTTATTTAATTAATGTATGTCAATTAATTTTTAAAAGTTTTTAAAATTATGTTTGTTAAATTGTAAGTACAGCGTGGTTAGCCCAGCCCTAGGCTGGTGTACTACACTATATAAAACCAGTAATAATAATAATAATAATAATAATTGAACTATGATTTGACTGTTATATTGGAATACTATTTGCAATTGCTGAAAGTGCACGGTGCTATATGATATGGGAGAATCTTGTGGTGTCAACTGTCAACACCGTTGGAGCCAGCCTTTTCACTGCCACGGAGAATGTTAATTTTTGTTTCACCTTAGTGATTTAAAATTTTTTTCGTTAAGATTGTGATAGCTACCTGCGAACGCTTCCATCTCCAAGATTGTTCCCACCCATCTTTCACGAAAAATAAAACTCTGCAGTTTGCCGAAAATGCCCCCCCCCTCCCCCCTTTCCGTTCGCCTTCTTATTCTACCGGCGCCAGGTTTTATTGCTTACATTTTTGTTGAACTGGAGGCCTCATTAGGTTTGATGTCACCTGGAGCGGTAAACTCATGGTTTCACCCCCAGCCCCCCTTTCCGGAACCCCCGTGAGGGTATCACCCGGTGCAGTCCACACTTCCTAGTGACGCCACTGAGGACTGAGTTAACGTTTGAAAACCACACACTACACAAACACAAATACACATTCACACAAATATACACATATGTACATTATTTTAAATTGTAGAATATAATATTATGTACGAAATATCATTGGCCGTTAAAAAAAGGAGATTAGGTATTGTTTTCTCTCCTAATTTC
Organism: Lymnaea stagnalis; assembly: GCA_964033795.1. Classification (NCBI taxonomy): domain Eukaryota; kingdom Metazoa; phylum Mollusca; class Gastropoda; family Lymnaeidae; genus Lymnaea; species Lymnaea stagnalis. The sequence goes on from CAXITT010000222.1 coordinate 963,499, forward strand.
TCGGGTTATTATTAGTAATTTATATAAGCTATCTAAGAGAGATAACTCTAATAAAACATTCATCATTGCCGAGTCATTGACAACATGGACATGAGCATTTGTTAATTGTTCTCTGTTATGTTTTGATGTCTGATGAAATTACCATTTAGCATCGCCAGTATCGAGTATACTTTATGAAATGCCTCCAGTCTTCTATCAATTTGAAAACGGAGCATTCAGATACATTTAATGTTTTGAATAAATAATCTTAATCTAGGAAATAAAAGTAGGTAGGCGCAAAATCCGCTCAACCTCAACTTTGGACTTGTCACTTATACTATAGGCCTACTTATAAATAATAAAATAATAATATGACTTGGACTTGACTTACGTTTCTCAGTCTGAAGTCTTGAGTTCAATACTTAACTTACTAATAATAATCATAACGTATAGTAATCATATTAATATTAACTACTATTAATTTAAATTACAGTTACAGTCATTATTCTTAATCTTATTTAACTAATTTAAGTAGCCTAACTTCATTTTCATTAGATTTAGATCAACTTCAAATGTAATAAATATAAATAAACTTAACAACTTATTACATAAGTATAAGTAATTTGTCACATTAGCCCAGCATAAGGCCTGATTAATGATAATGAATACTTTTAATATTGTAATGTAATTTTGTCATTGATTTAAAAAAAAAAATTCTTCACTTAAACTTAAGCCAACTTTGGCTTTAAGTTTAATTATAAAAAAATGTTTTTTTTTATATAAGTTTAAATTATAAACATCAGTATAGTATTTTAGTATGATGATGCCTGGATTAATAAATTATTAAATTAACGCTTAGGTAAAAGGAAATTAGCAAAACAATGTATAGGAAAACCTGAAAAAAGGACCAAAAGAAAAAAAAACACAACCAAAAACGAACATGTCAGCAAGAAGCCCTCTTCAGCAAACGAACATAAATAAAAACAATATAAAATATAAATGTTAGCTGCAATGTAGTGTCCAGATACTACATTGCTGTCATGTTCATTATTTTGTTGCATTTGATTTTTTAATCTTTAAATTCTAAATGATTTATAATTTATATAGCAATTTAGTGCATATTATTTATCTCTGTATATCTTTTGGCTAGACATTTCAAGATGAATCGAAGAAACAGAGATGATACAGAAGTAAAAATTCATGGCTATTCAGATAACCTTAGAAGTGAAGAAGAAGGCAACCATTTACAGTCCATACCAAATGGTGGAATTGACGGTTTAGACTCAGAAGAAATCAAGTCTCGGCATCATTATCCCTTTATTAGATTCAGCACATTATTTAGAGGATTTGTGCTGGTTGATGCTTTGGTTGCAGTGGTTCTATGGTTAACAGGTAGAAACATCCTTTGTTTTGTGTTAATAGTTGTAGAGTTCAAAAAGGTATCATTAAATTTTATATAATTGATGAAATTCTATAATTTGATTTTACATAAGCAACTGTTATACTTCAAACAAATCAGCCACTTACTCTTATGAATAATATTTAAAAAGGAAAAACAAAAATCTAAAGATGTGGAGGCTATGCCCATAAATTACATCAACCAAAATGAAGAGGTGAGACAATTCTTTAATACCAGGTTCTGGATGGGGGGTGGGGGTTGCGGTAAAACTAAGTTGAAGTCAACAATGCAATTTTTCTCTAGTACTTTTTAAAACATAAAAGATGGAAAATAAATAATAAAGTACTTTTAAATTTTAATGGCTAAATATTCTTAATATCATAACAATGGTCTGATCAGAACTGACAATATGTTTTTAGCCAAAAAAATTACCACCTCTCCTCAACAATGAGGACAATATGAGAGTCTTTCAAAGACAGAAAGAGCTGATGGTAATTATTGTATAAAGAGAAAATGCTAATTTTATTAAGCCCTGAAACGGAAGGGATAGACCAGGATGATTTCAGTCTACAAGATGATGGCAATGATAAATCAGCTTGGCTTATCAATAATAAAATGTTATCAGCTAGATAAAGCTTTCAATGAATTTTCTCTAAGGGTTATAAAAAAATTGTCAACATAATTGTTAATCGAGGAGTCCTTGAAAGTGTGACAGTTGTTAACAAAGGGGAGTGAAGGGGTAAAAAAAAAAAATTGCCCAAAAGCTGTAGAGATAATTTATGGATAGCTTTTGAACCAAAATATTGTCGAAAAAGAAGTATTAACATTTTTAAAAAATCTGAATATATTATTCCATTTATCTATTTAAAACTGAAGAAATTTAATTGTAATTGAAAGGACGGAATATGAAGAATTTAAATTGAAACAAAAAAAATAATAAAAATCATTCATATATTAAATTTTTATTTTTCAGGTGGTGACTCCAAGTATTTTATAGACAACATTAAACATTTTAAACTTTCTGAATCAGTTTTCGATCTTGCTTTGCTTTCCATGTTGAAAATTCCAGTTTATTTTTGTATGGTTCGCCGTTTGGAAATGACAGCCATAAAATTCTTAGATGTTTCCTACAATCCAGTGTTGCGAAGTAAATTTCTGTCAAACATCGCCATGCTGAGTTCAGTTTCTTTTCTGATATTTGTGTTCGTTGTTATCAAAGCCAGTCTTATTTTGGAGAAAATTGTGACACATGATCAAAATTTCTTTGGAATGCACCCAACCTTTTATGCTTGTGTGATATGGTGCCTTGTGTCAAGTTTATTGATTTTCATCCTCTCTGTTGTGTCTAAATTTGGTTTGAGAAAGTTACAAAGGCAGCGGGTCATAAAATTCTACAATCGTCATGGGAAGGAGGTAGACAAGGATGGAAAACCACTTCCGAGAAAAACAAACCTCGTCAGATTAATGGGATTAGCCAAACCAGTAAGGAATTAAAATGCTTGTTGTTTTCAAATAAATTCAGTTTATTCAGACAAAAATGTTGATGTTTTAAATGAGAAAATAAATGCGAGTACTCCTTGGGTTTGCTAACATTGTAGTTTAACGGTCTTTTAACTTGCCCGTCTCCCTGGTGTTAAAAATACTACTTTCCGGTATATCTTTCAGGAAGCTGGCTTGATATCTATTGGAATGGTATCATTACTACTTTCAACTGCCGTACAAACAATAGCACCTTTGTTCTTTGGGAAAGTAGTTGATGCTGCTCTGGATAGCATGGGTAATTATAGATCAATATTGGGTTAAAGACCTTTAAAAAATGTTTGTATGAAATATGTTCTTGCACACATTTCTGTAAGTCTGTCTTGTGTCGGACAAGTCAAGCAAAAGAGAAGTAGCTTGATATATTATAGATAATTGTTAAAATTTTGATCATGCGTAATTTCCCTGATACAATTTTTTAATGTTAAGTTAGAAAAGATATTGTGAAAATGAAACTGAAAATGCATTATGTTATCATTGAATGGGCTCAATTTTTAAAAATAATTGTGTAAAATGTTGTTATTTTTTGTTTTTCACAGAGAGTTTGAACAGGACGGTTTTGATATTACTACTGATATATTTGGCTGGTTCAGTCTTCAGTTTGGTCAGGGCATGGATATTCACTCTGGCTGGTCAGCGACTGGTGGCAAGACTGCGTTCTCAGCTTTTCGGATCTGTGATTGTCCAAGAAATAGCTTTTTTTGATGTTAATCGGTAAGCCTGTAGTCTTGCCTTTATTTTTTATTAAACCAACTGTCACTTTTATGTGTTATATGATTAAATTGTTCTCCATAATACTAAAATACTCTGGGATTTATTCAGTCCACTTGAGAGAGCCTTTGTTGAGCCTTTTGATGAACATGCTTATGAATTGCTTTTATTTTTATTTGAAATTTTTACTCTCCATTACTTTCTCAGCTGTAACTCTGATCAGTCTTTGAGAATGTTAGCAGTAACTTCATAGCTTTTTCCCCTTGAAGAATAACTTCTTGATGTCATGGTGGTTGCTATTCTCTTATGTTATATAATAGAAATATTATAAATAAATATTTATGTGAAAGAATAATTAAAGTCAACAGCAGCTACAGTGATTTTGAATGTTTGTGTTTGATGTATCAGCACAGGGGAGTTGTGCAATCGTCTTTCATCAGACACAACAGTTCTTCAGAATGCTGTTACGGTAAGTCCTTTTTGTTGTGGAATCTCACAATATTTGTTTTTTTTAGACAATCACCTTATCTGAATGGTGCAACAGCAAGACTGTTTTGTTAGGAGTAGGACATACAAGGTGCACAAGACAGGACATGCAAGGTACACAAGACAGGACATACAAGGTACACAATATAGAACATATAAGGTACACAAGACAGGACATGCAAGGTACACAAGACAGGACATACAAGGTACACAATATAGAACATATAAGGTACACAAGACAGGACATGCATTGCAAGGTACCGTATACAAGACAGGACAAGGTGTTGCTAATAGCATGGTGCCAACTGCGGGGTAAATATTAGCTACTTGGAACTTCTGGCAAAGTCACTTGAGTTCGATGACATCTCAAATCAGCATTTCAAAGCAGTTCATCATCCTTAGCGGGAAACAATGACCCAAAAAGATAATAACAATGTGAGTTTAAGAAAATATCAAGACAACATGAGAAAACTTTGATTGTAGACACAGGCAATAGCATGCATCTCTATGTGTAACCTCCAATAAAATCTTCATAGGCACACAAAAGGTACACAAGATAGGACATACTAGGTATACAAGACCATCATGATTTCAATCATCTTCTAGCAACACAGAGAATTAATGAGAAATAAAAATGTGCTTCTAAGAGAAATGATTTGATGGACACAAAATTCATTACAAGGAATAAATTCAGTTTTGTTGTGTCAGATCTATTCATTTATTTCATTCATTGATTTGAGGTGCAATATAATATGATTTATAATTTTAGTTAGGTACATTTATGTGAATGCTATTTGGTAGCTATATAAAAAATACTTATTTCAGTGTTTTCTGTCACAATTTAAACAATGTGAAATGTGATTTTTGAATTCCTGCATCGCAATATAACAATGGTGCTGTTTCTTTTCAGGTCAACTTGTCCATGTTGTTCCGTTACCTACTTCAGATCATTGGCTCCTTGGCTCTCATGTTCTTCCTGAATGCATCGCTAACAGGGGTTCTCCTGGCCATTGTACCTGTTGTTTCATTAAGCGCAATGCAGTATGGTGAGATTTTTAATAAATCTTTTCCCTTAGAATGAACTTTGTCAATTTTAAAAGTCCTGCATATCTTGTATGAAAATCCCCACCTAGTGTATGGGGCTTGACAATGATTAATTTCAATGTTTGATCTTAAGACAAGATGTACAGTTGACTCGTATTTTCTTGAGGAGTAACACAACACATTTCTTGATACAAACTGAAAACCAAAACATTCACATTCATACAGTTGGAGGGCTCTGGTGCATTGCAGAATTCTTTGAGACCGTTGAGATCTGACACTGGGGCACATCACTTGCATTTTAAAACAGTTTGCAACATAACTCTAAATGTACATCTTCGGGCTCTTGTGATCTGAAATTAAATTTTAACATTTTTTAAACGTATAAAATGTTTGCTTACCTCGTCTCACGGCGATGCAAACTTTGAGAAATCATTCCCTGCGCTTAAAATTTATCAAATAATAGTAGAAGCTGACTGACAGGTACCAGTACATCTATTTTACAGTGTAAAATTAGCTCCAACCCTGTCGGTTAGTGATTCATAATCAATCAAAATAAAATAAAAAAGGGCAACGATTGCTGTATGCAAAAAAAAAAAGCCCCAGAAAATTTCTTGACAGCATGAAAATTAAATTGTGACTGGTGATGAAAGTTATTTCCTTTAATTTTTGTGTGTACCTGTCAGGGCTTTTATTTTTATGCATGGATTTTGGAAGTCTTTTAATAAGGAGCTGACTCCATAAGTTTGGCATGTTGTATCATCGTCTTGTATGAATTAAGTTTAAGGGGTAAACAACAAAGTTCAAGTGTCATTCCACATGTAAATTAATTTTATCTACCCCCATTGCACATTTCAGGTAAATTTGTTCGTAAAATGCGGAAGCTGTTCCAGGACAGATTGGCTGATGCAGGAACACAAGCTGAAGAATCCCTGTCTTCTGTAAGAACTGTCAAGTCTTTCTCAGGGGAAGCCAAAGCTACGACCGTCTATAGTGGTTTCATTAATGAGAGCTATAAGATTGGGAAAAAACTGGCCCTTGCCCAGGGTAAATGAATATACTTTACAGTTGTTGAAGATTATAATTAAGAATCCACAGTTTTTTTAAACAATGAGTTACGGTAAATAGTAAGCAACAACAAAAATAAAAATCATAAAAAATTAGCAAGCACATGTGTTTTTGTAACACCCAAGAAGGATAGAGTACTCCCTTTTGAATTAAGACGCAAATAAAGTTTAGTTGAGTAATGGTATCTTTTAAGCCAAAGTCTGTTATATATTTTGAAAATTTGCGGGTGAAAGTTTTGTAATAATTTAAAAAAACCCACATAACATGATAGTTAAACTTGAAATAGTTTTTGAATAAATTACTGTGCTAATAGACATTTCTTTTGTCCTAAGGGCACTGTAAATGATATTTCTTTTGTCCTAAGGGCACTGTATTAGATATTTCTTTTGTCCTAAGGGCACTGTAATAGATATTTCTTTTGTCCTAAGAGCACTATAATAGATATTTCTTTTGTCCTAAGGGCACTGTAATAGATTTTTCATTTGTCCTAAGGGCAGTGGCAGTTCAGCTCTTATGTTGTGACAGTCTAAATAAAAAATGTGAATGTTATTTAAGCTTTAACTTTTTTTTAACCATTGACATCTCCCTCACTTAGGCATAATGGATGGTCTGTTTAGTTTCCTGGCCTATGGAGCCATATCTGCAGTTTTGTGGTATGGAGGGAAACTGGTCTATGAGAATTCTAGAGACCCCACCACAGGCATCACTGCAGGCTTGTTAACTTGTAAGTATTGTGTACATAGCATAGTTCTACATGTAGGCCAAATAAGTGGAGGGCTAGATAATTTTCTTTTGGATAACTTGCAACTTACTGGATATACCTGTTGATAAGCCCACTCCCTTAGTTGTCTCTGGCAAAAGCTTGAAAAGTGTGGAACCTGCTCATAAGCCGACCCAAATAAAAAAACCCATTCCAATAGGAGCAGTGAAGTACTAAAGAAAATATTTAAATTTTTTAAAATCCAAATTTTAGTATTACGATTATGTATAAAAAAGATGCTCACTTCTTGTGTCTATCTCAATTTGTGGTACCGGTAACCATACTGAACATCAAAAGTAAAGGACCTTGGCAATTTACTATAAAACTTCATTATTCAGTGTAAATACTCTGACTTTGATACAGTACTCTCTCTAACCACAGACAATCAAGACTGAAACAAAATGAGGATAAAACTTGTGAGCAAATTTTGAAGCTGGCCTTACTTTGGCTTCCATTAATCTTTTTACAATAATAGAATCAATGTACCTGGAAATTATGATAAAAATTTGCAATGACCCGCTCATAATCTGACCCTCCCAATTATTCCGCTGAAATATTTCCATTTGGCTTATGAATGAGTATATAACTGTGATTGTGTATGGATGGAATTTGTTGAAGTTCTAAATACCTTATTTACTTTACTATTGTACTTAGAAGATACCAGCACATAGCTGAGGGCATTATGCACCCCTTGAATTTGATCACAAAAGAAATTTTTTGAGATTTAGCTTATATTCTAAATTTAAATAATGCTCTTAGAATCGTTTATTTCAATCCATTATAAATTTGACTTTAAATAAATGTGGGCTTTTTATGCTATAAAATGTTGGGTATGTCTGCTCAAAATTAATTTTATAATTAATACGTTTAAATTTTAAAAGTGACAGTAAAAAACAGATCTATAATTTTACAGCTCGGAATGATTCCTGGGTTTTTTAAATTTTAAAATCTTTTTTTTTTCAGCCTTCTTGTTATACACCCTCCAGGTTGCCATGGGTTTTGCTCTTCTCTCCTCCCTGTATGGTGACTTCATGCAGGTCAGTAATAGTTGACCTTATCCCATTACTGATAAAACATTCACTCACTCAACAAAATTTACATCCTGCTAAAAGTGTCACTTGTCATTTCATTGGAAAGATCGCCAATGGTGTTAGTATGTGTACAACTTGTTTTTTTTGCTGTTAAACTAGGTGGGTTCCGCGGTGCCCGAGGCCACCACATCTCAGCAGAGTTGACTGCAAATTTTAAAACTCCAATTAGTTAAAGTCATTAATTCTTTTTATTTGCATCTGGAAAAACTTCAATCATGTTAAACTATATATTGCCTATATGAGTATGAGGTATTGAGTTTAGGTATTAGCCTCTCATCGCGTTTGACGTACCAGCCAGTTCTTTCGCTTAAGGCCCATTTAAATGACTTGTAGCATTTACTTCTCGTAGCGCTTGACCTTTATCAGCTGGTTCTTGCTCTTATTGCTGCCTATAGTCTTGAGATTTGCACAGCGATGACTATAAAATGGTTACATAGAGTGTATTGATTGGTGATCTTGCTCAGTTTGTGTATCATGCAGCGGGTGTTATATTCTTGAAGTCATGGGTTTTTTGCAGCATCTGGGATTTCTGCACAAAACAAGTATTGATTCATTCATGCATTTTAAATTTCTCCTCTGCTTGAAGCATGGCCAAACAGTGAGCATGATGCAAACCAAGCTTTTAAAATTCGATGGTGTTAACCTTGGACTTATTAACCATTAACTTTCTATCTCCACTGGCAGTTTTTTTTACTCCTAAAAAACAGTTGCCCTTGGGCTAAAGAGTCCATTTCGTCCAGCTTTGGACCTGGACTAATCTTGATTGATAGACGATATATTATATAATATTACAGTGTTCTTACAGTTCCAACACCCAGCTTGGACCTGGACTATTAGATCTTGGATGATAGGCAGATAATATAATCATAGTATTGTTAGTGTGTCAACAAAATGTAATGTTATCTTTGTCTCTGTTTTATTAAATATCGCTTTGGCAATATGCCATTAAATGGAAAAATATACTGTAGTCAATAAATTTCCATTTATTTGATTAAGAAATCGAATAAGGTAATTATATTTTTGGTTGTAAAATTAATGTAAAAATGCCAGGGTTTACCCATTCATGCATGTAGTCTTAAGTGATTACAAACAAATTGCAATGGAATAACTCCTGTAGCGTAGCCAGTGGAAGAGCAGGTGTAGCACCTGCTCCCCCTGAGACCATTTTCTGGTAATTTCTGAGAACCGTTTAACAAATTTATTAATAAAGTATTTTAAAGAAATAAAAAAGTTTCAATCAAAATAATAAAACACTAAACAGCATTACTATTTGGTCATGATTAAAAATAAGGATGGTATAATCAGCTTCAGGTCAGGAAACCTAAATTTCCACTAGCATCTCCAATTAATTATAGAATGAAAAACTAAATTCCAGTACCGGTATGCACCAAAATGCATCCTTGCATTTTTAATTTACCCTTCCCCTATTCAAAGTTAGAGCATGAGTACCCTCTTATTTAAAAAAAAAAGTTAATTTATATATATATACCGGTGTATATATATATAATATATATATATTGGCTAGGGTGTTTCAAAGATAAAGCAATATAATCACAATTCATTTTACTTTTCGAACATATTATGTATGTTTTCTTTTGGTCCGGTGTCAAATTATTACTACTGGTACAAGTTACAAATAAGAAAAATCAGCAGAACCAACATCTCATTCATAGTGTTTTGTCTCCTAAATGTTGTCTTATATGTCTAGTCATTTCGGAAAAACTAGCTAATGCAGCAGAACACAGGTCACATTTGTAAGGTTTCTCTCCGGTATGTTGTCTTTTGTGTACGGTTAAATGAGGTCTACTAGAAAATGAAGCTGAACAAATTTCGCATTTGAAGGGTTTCTCTCCAGTATGTATTCTTTTGTGTGAAGTTAAATATGAATTCACAGCAAAAGCCGCAGAACAAATGTCAGATTTGACCATACCCCGCACACGCACTCTATGATCCATCACTAAGAGACTAAGACTATTTAAGACTAAGAGTTAGACTCTTACTAAGACTAAGAAACGGATAGAGCAACTTAAAAAAGTCATACGACATCAGTGTATTAAGATTAAGAGGTTACAAAAACAATAATAATAATCCAATTGTATTAAATAAAAAATCGCTACATGCATTTCATGAGGGTTATTTACTTCAATATTGCAAGAAGACGAAAGGCTAATATTATTTTATTGACTTGTGTACCATAATCGGAAACTAACGAAAATACTCTAGTGCTGGCACTCAGATTCATTAAAATTCCCAAGATTTAATAAACGAATTTCCCCAGATTACCCGAGCTTATAAATATATTCCTTGAATCTTCAAGACTTTGTGGCAGGGCATGCAAAGGAGGAAGGAAGCATAGGCTCTATGCCAGTGCTTTCCAAACTTATTGCTTTGGTGAAAAACTTTTAAGAAATTTTTTTTTTAAAAGTACGTCACAAATAAATGATTGTGTCATCAAAAGAAGCCTTCTTCCGCATACAGTACAAATAAAGAGTAACAAAAATACTTAAAAATTACAAAAAACAAATAAACACGTACATGAATGTTGTTTTTGAGAGGACAGTAAAAGGAATGTAATAGTAATAGACCATTAGTAGGTATAATGGCACAATTTTTAAAGAAGATCTGTTAGTTTTTGGCTAAAAGATTGTGGGGAGGATATGTAAGAATAAATTTGGGTCTGTCACCATTGTCACTTGGACTAGACCTGAAGTGATATTTTTAACCAATTGAAAGACCGGTGAAAGTACTGTTTCCGGGTAGGACCTGCAACAGAAATAGTCAATCATCTCAAGGGCTTTGTCCCAAACGTCATCCTTAGACTGGCAAAGTCAATGAAGATGAAGAAATGGGAGAAGGGGAAATAGCGTCCTTACAGGATTTAGGGTGGGAAGAAGAGTAGAGTAAATAGCTGTGGTTGTTAAGTAATCAGAAGTAAGTTGGCTGTCTTTGTGAAGGGTGACCGTAAATGTCCAAAAAAAGTTAATCTAGATCTAAGAGACCTGTGATGTGTATTTAATGGAGGGATAAAAAAAGACCCTACAAAGTTGATGAATAGGTCACATTAGCTCCTCTCCATAGTGGTGACCCCAATACAATCATCAATGTACCATTTGTAAAATTGAGTGAGGCATCCTGTGTATTCTCTCTCCAGCATGTGTTTGAACTGTCCCATGAGCAAACATGTGTAGTTGAATCCCATTTTAGTCCCCCATTGCAACATCCATGATTTGGTTGAAGAATTGGCCACTAAACTCAAGAGAATTGAGGGTGAATACCAAGTCGGCCATTTAGAGGAGGGTATTGATAGGTATTGATGGGGCTCGAGAAAGAAAAAGTGTATAGAGAACGTACGTCAAGCAGAAATAGATGTTTCTTCTCAGGAGGGAGGATAATGGATCCAAAAGTTAGTGCCACTAAGGCTGGTCAAGATTGTTGCCGCCCAAAATAAAACTTTGCAGTTGGCCAATAATCCAGCTCCTAAATTTATAGAAAAGAGTGGTTGAAAAATAAAAGCTTTTAATTTGTTCTAGCAATTACATCTTCACTTTTTATGGTTAAATAGATTATTTTCATTGTTCAAAATTATTTATTTATTTATTTAAAATTTGAATTTATTATAAGCTAAACTTTGTAACTATTTTTCAACTTGGCATTTGGCAGCAAAAAATAGTGTTTGTAATCTTTTTTGTGAAAGAGGTAGTCAACTTAAAAAAAAAACCCACCTCATCACCTGCTTATGATAACCTATTTATAAAACTAGATGTATTTATACATTTGAATAATTATTTTACTTTTTAAAAAAAGTAAAATTTTCATTGTCCCTTTATTTTTAAAATTATCTTTATAGATCTTTGCATTTAACACCATATTCATTAAATCACCAATCTCTCTTGTAGTAGGCATAATATAAGTGGCAATTTTAGCTACACTTACAAATTTAGACTTGCACAGTTGCAAAAGTTTGCCAATTTTTAAAACTGGTGTAAACAGTTGCATACCTTGACTAAATGCTGCCTAAGACAACCTCAGAGAATTGAAGATATCGCACACACATGAATTTAAAAAATTCAGTATGGCATTGCTGCAACAACAGTACATTTCTGTTCATTTCTATGTAGTAACATCTCAGCTTCAGCTCAGAATGTTCAATTTACAAATAACAAACCCAACATACATTGGACATTTCAATTATTTTTTTTTTTGCAATGAATTGCATAAGGCAGAATGCTGAGATAATTATAAGTGGGAAGTATTGAAAACTCATCGGTGTCACCTGCTCCAGACACTCCCCATGGCCTCGCCTGTGTCTGCTTTCTATGGTGACACCCTACTCTGATGGCAACATATTCTGGTCGCACACTGCTCTTGTATTTCACTTCGATTTGTTATGAAAGGGTCTTAAATTAGATTTATTTTCTCCATTTTTATGTTACACATTCTGCATTGCTATTAAGTTTTCTATGAAATTTTTCAAACATTCACTCTGTTTTAAGTAGGGATTTCAAAGAAAAGGGAAAAAAATATTGCAAAATATAATTTTTTTTTCCAGAAGTAATTTCAACTAAAATTTATTTTTAATATATATTATTTTTAACAAATTAGCTTTCCCCACCAATGTGTAGTTGGGTTGGCTGCCCCCATTCCTCCAGGATTGCAACTGCTTAAATTATACATCAGACTACAGAGCCCAAACTAAATTTCATTATTTGGTATTTAACTTTAATGATAATTTTCGAATGGTAACCTTGTTATATTCTATATGTCTATTACAATAGACTCTAGTGTTCCTATTTAAAATTAAAAGAGAAAAGAGAAAAAAGAGAAAAAAACACCTTTTAAAATCTGTAATTTAAATAAAATGTTATTTCTAGGCTGTTGGTGCCTCTGCAAGGATCTTCACACTGTTAGATAGAAAGCCTGATGTCTTTGTGCCACTAAACCCCTTGGTGCTGCCACATTTGACTGGAGGTGAGGAAATAAACACTGTTTATTAAATTGATAAATGTATTCAAGATTTTTTTCAAATGAAATGTTAGAAAATTTACACTGTCACATCCTAATTTCTTGTTAAAGATATTATTTTATGATTTTAAAATTTAATTATTTGAAGGCAACGTCTTAAACAATGAGATATAATCCTGAATAGAAAATTTCTATTAGTTTTCACTGAAAAACTCTGACACTCAACAATCAGTGATAATTGCACAGAAGTTCAAAATCAAGGAAGAAAGCATTTCTGTTTTTTTAAATATTAATCAGCTATTGTTTGACTGACAAATAGAAAAGCTATAGTCTAAAATAGCGGCTCATTTATGATCTCACAAAGTATCATTTTTTTCTCCATTTAACAAGAAATAAGTATTTGCGAGAACCCAGAAGTAATCATCATATAATAAATTAACTATTTAAAATTTGAAGATCATTACAAACTTTTAATCACAAATTTCAATGTTCAAAGATATTTGCATAGAATTCTCAACCAGCTATTCTAAACTTTTTTCTTTGACTTAGAAATCGAGTTCAAGGATGTTAAATTCAAATATCCATCAAGGCCGGAGACAGAAGTATTGAAGGTAAGATTTTTCAGATAAATAGCAATTTTTTAAAATTACAATTTGTTTAAAAAATAAATATTTTTCAATTCTATGCAATTTTTTATTTTGTTCTTGCCTATTTTAATTTGAATTCTAAAATTGTCCAATAACAGTACAGGGTATAACAATATGAAAAATCTAATAACATACTTAAAAAATGTCTTTTTATTCCAACTGCCTTGTTGACAAATTATTAGCTGACAAACTGAATTTAAATTCTGACCAAATTATTGCCTCCTGAAAATTTATTGTGCCATCACCATTCTAAAATGTTCTCTCTTAATAATCTTGGTGGTAAGTCAAGTATTTAGTGCTCAAAACATAAACTTCTTAAGAAGGTTGCTCATGATACATCTACAGTTTCACAGTTTAAAAATATAAGCAAATTAAACCCCTGAATTTTGATATGAAAAGAACACAAAATGTTATGGACAATCTACAGCCTGCGGGCCACTGAAATATTTAAAGAGGCTCACAAATCCTTCTGGCAACTGGATACTGTTGTCGTAAATGTAAAAATTGTAAATGATTATAATTATATAAAAAAAAGCCTTGGAAAATTAATATCTGTATAAAATTCATCAAAGTGAAATTGTACGGGTAGTAATAATATTCACAAAAAATTTACAAATTATTCCACTGCTTATTTTCATACTGAGCTTTAAGTGAATTTTTCAACCCCATCTTTAATGACATTTATTAAAAGTAGACCCAAATTTCTCTGATAATTCTGGCTGAGCAAACAAGCCCAGTGATTTTCAAAGTCTTTGAATAACAGCGCAAAATTAATAATTTTATAAATATTTATACGGTATATATATTAGTCTATATATAAATATATTTATTTTCTGGCATCTATCCGTAAAAATGTGATGATGGTGTAGACTTCGCAGGACCAAATCCACAAGGCCTGGGATTATTATTTTTTTTAATATGATTATAGGCTAGTTCTCATATATTAATATATATATATATATATATANTATATATGCATCTATATATATTGTATTTTGATCCAAGCTGTCACAAATTGTTTTCTTACTTCAAAATTTTTCATATTTTTAATCTCATTATCATTTTAAAATTATATATATCGGTAATGAAAAAAAATAATATACCCAGTTTTATTGATAATAATAAAATAGTAAAATCATACAAATATTAAGGAATTAGTATTCTAAACAAAGTTTTTAATAATGTTATCTGCTTTCTAGATGTTAAGTATTTTTCTATAGTTGTTTAAACATTCTACCAAATTTTCCAGGGCGTGTCATTCAGGGTAGAGCGAGGTCAAATGGTGGCTTTGGTTGGACCTTCTGGTGGGGGCAAATCTACGATTGTCAACCTCATTGAGAGATTTTACGACCCCAACGAGGGAACCATTGCAATGGGTTGGTGTAATTTTCTACAAAATTCGTTTTGCTTATATAAAACTGTATGATGTTAAAGGCTTTCTTCATTATAAATAATATTTAGGTTTCAAAAATGTGTACACAATTTAATAAGTATTACTCTATATACCATCTATGGTGGTTTTAAAAGTTTTATTAAAACATGCTTTGATGTGTTCTGGTATGTGCAAAGGACATTTTAAATTTGAGTTTATATAAGTTTAATGAAAGAAGGATTGCTCTCCTGTTAAATGATTAAAATAATAAGATTTTATCAAACCAATTCTCTGCTCCAGATGGTTGTGACTTAAAACTGCTGGACCTCACATGGTTCAGACAGAAGATTGCCATGGTCAGTCAGGAACCAACATTATTTGCCTGTTCCATTAAAGATAATATTGCCTATGGCCGTGAAGCCACTGATGAAGAGGTAATGAACATGTTAGTATTTTGAAACAGTTCATTGTAAAATGCATTTTAATATTTAAATACCAATAATTGTATTTATTGGGATCATTTAAAAAAAATATATAATTTATAAAATTTTTAAATTAATTAGATGAAAGAAATAATAGTATCTATACATTGTTTCTCAGAATTTTTCTGTCCACACATAGCACTATAAAACTATAAAAATGATTTTTAAATATTTGAAAATGGTTCCCACCTAGCCCTGCTTTTTAAAATGTAGTTATATAGTCATTACGGTATAAATTAATTTCTAAGTAAAGTTACCATATGGGTGGTTCATGCTTTGATTTGTGCAGTAGCATTTTGGTCTTAAACACTCAATTCACATTGTATCAAATTTTTTACGTTTTGAAGAATTTTTTCAACAATAAAAGAAATGGCTTCAATAAAAAAAATAATTCATATATTACTGGTCTTCTTGCTTGTTTAACCAGTAAAGAGGTGTTCAAGATTGACGTCTGTGACTCAGGCTGAAAATAATTCGATGTAAAACTGCATCTTGATTTCATAAATGCTTTTAAAGAGTTCTTTTGTCTTGTTAGGTGATTGAGGCAGCCAAACAAGCAAATGCCCATGAGTTTGTGTCTGAGTTTGAAATGGGCTATGACACTCTGGTGGGTGAGCGAGGTGTGAGGTTGTCGGGAGGTCAGAAGCAGAGGATTGCCATTGCCAGGGCCCTCATCATGGACCCCACTCTTCTATTACTGGATGAGGTAAGTCTGGCTTAGCGCTCCTATCATGATAGAGTTGTTTTTTTTTCATGTCATAAATAATAAACAGACCTGACAGAAACATTTTTGGTACCCAGATACCTTTCATAAATACTTGACTCACTTATATAAATGACAGCCAAGTTGGCCTTGGAAAAATTTCCCTTCATGTCTTAGCACAAAGTCTCTCTTTGAAGATCCGTTTTTGTTTGTTTTTTTTTTACAAAGTTTTACCTCAATTGTATTTGAAGAAGAACATCCAGTTTATAACCCTAATATCCAGATGCTGATTTCATCCTGTACAGTATTAGATAAGATAATGCATAAAAATTATGAATAAGTTGTTAAATTGAGAAGTTTTTTTGAATTCATATTTTTAGGAGACATACCATATAAAAGGATGCACAAAAAAAACAACACAAAAAAAAACCCATTCATAAAAAATTGTGAACATTAATTGTCAAATGTATGATTTTTAACTTGATATAAATTGATTATGATGAATGACCTTAACCTTACCTTGAACAGGCGACCAGTGCTTTGGATGCAGAGAGTGAACATTTGGTACAGGAAGCTGTGGACAGGGCTATGATGGGTCGAACTGTTATTGTGATAGCACATAGACTTTCAACAGTTAGAAATGCTGATAAGGTAAGTGTCATAGCACACAGAATTACCACAGTTAGAAATACTGATATTGTAAGTTTCATTGTCATAGCACACAGACTTTCCACGGTTAGAAATATTGATAAGGTAAGTGTCATTGTCATATCACACATGCTCTCCACAGTTAGAAATACTATTATTATTATTACAGTGGTCTTATATAGTGCAGTACCCCAGCCCAGGGATGGGCTCACCGCACTTCACATAAAAATTTGCAAAAATAAACATGATGTTAAAATTAAAAAAAACAGTTACATAAATTAATTTATTTTAAAAAAAAAAACAGCTTTGTAAAAATACTGATACGGTAAGTGACAATTGCCTTTCATCTTTTAACTAAAATCATTACCAAGTTCAACTCATCACAATATTCTGACATTCTAGCTCATTAAAAAAACTTATATCTTTGACTACCAGACTTCATCTTGACATAATTGTAATTTCTGAACAGAATATGTGCTTGAAATACTATAAACAGGGTCAGATCAAGGAATAAGTGAAAAGAGATGGCCACCTTGGGCATTTATTGTACAAAGCCAAGCCTATCTATTCCTTTTTTCTTCTCTAAACGTTGGTGATTGGGATGCATATTCTCAAATATTTTTCTGACTAGATTCACTACAGTACTGTTTCTATTTTTATATTTTAATTTGTGTTTTTTAGGTGGTTGTGATAGACAAAGGTCAAATAGCAGAGATGGGGACACACAATGAGCTTCTGGCCACACATGGTGTTTACAAAAAATTGGTGCTCAGACAACTCGCCGCAGGCTACACTGGTGATGCCAAAGACCAGCTTCCCAGACATGTGAAAGAAAGTGAAGTAGACAAGCCTAGAAAATTAAACACCAATATGAATGGTAACAGCTCCTATGTAAATGAAGGCTTGCTCCCTGATGAAATTGATGATAGTGATGATAGTGATGATGGTGAAGATGATAACGATCTCATACAGTTGAACTAAAACTGAGTCCAATTGTAGAGTGAGCAAGAAATCATTCTCGTTACAACAAATGAATAGGGCTCAGAGAATATGATCAATAGTTTTAAAACCATTGTAAAACCATTGCCAGACAGCCTGGGTATATAATAGGTTAAAACAACTTATTACAGTAATTGGAAAAAATCAATATGGCAGTAAAACAAAATGAAAGGAGAATTGAAAAATAAAACTTCAAGTGTAGCATATCATATACTATTAATTAAAAGAAATTCACGGAAAGAGAGTATCAATAGCATTAACAAAATTTACCATTTACCCCTAAATACCATTACAAACTTTCAGTGATTCAATTAAGTTTGCATAAAAATAAAGATTGAAGGTAAACTAATTACAATAGGTAAACAGAAAACAAATAACTTCTTTTTACCTCTAGCTCAAACATCAGCTGAGGGTCTGTAAAAGTCTGGGTCTGTAAAAGTCTGCTTTGAAAACTGACATTTAAATGTAACTCAGCAGGAAAAACAATTAAATATTGGAGAGGGGAGGGGGGGGGAGGTCTCCCTTTCAGTTTAATCCTCTTGTACTTGCAGAAAACACTGTTTTAAAGAAAAACAATAGGATTTTAAAGGCATATCCATTGTTACTGGTGATTAAAGTTCTCGTCTCAGCTCTATAGAAAATAAAATAGTTAGCCTGTGTTTTAAAGACTAGTTCATAAATATATCATCAATATATGACATGTTGATCAGCACAAAGTAAATTTTGTAGTTATGTCAACTTTGACTTTGGAGTCAGAGTACATTTGTAAGGCAATGTGAAGTTTACACTTTTGAACTCTAGATCAAGTTTATTGGACAAATAAAAGGAAGTTTCATATTGCAGATGACAAAATAATGTGTACATGACAGGATAAGATCAAATTATATAAATTATATATGATTTGTACTGTTCCTTTACTTTCTTTACAATCCACTTCTGTCTACTAATCTGCAATGAGATATAGTTCAATGATCATTTTTAAATTACTTAAATTACAGAAAGCTGTAGGTTTTCACTCGAAATCAATCCCAATGTAAATTTGTACTGTGTACATAAAACCTTTTTCTTTTGTTTATAAAAGGTTTTTCACTAAAAATAAATATTGTCTTTGGTTATTATGAGCTTTGTAGAAAACATTGTAAAGAATCACCAATCAAATTACCTAATTTTAAAAATCTTTCATTGTAGGTTACTGAAACAATATATTTATAATATTAGTGTTCTTTTTTTTTTTGAAGGATATTATTTTTTTACACAATGTTAAACTTTTTAAAGGGTGACTCCCAGTCTCATGGAAGCAAATCATCTTCACCCTAGGTATTTTAGTTTAAGCAATGATTTTAATCTGCTTTTTTATTTACATGAAACCCTTTCAACACCACAGTTCTGTGGTAATTCTTGATAATAAATTATTGGAGATGTGGAAATAGTTGTAATTAATAAAAGAAAGACACAAACTAATTAGTACCATTAGTAATATGAATATAGCTTAATTGTAAATCTATTTTATAATAAATTAAAATAATATATAATTGTGATTATATCTACCGGTATATATAAGTATATCACTCATAAAAACAGCCCAAAATATTGTCAAAAATATTAAGTGTTGTTTATAATTTTTAAATTTGATCTCTATTGTTTGTTGAATCATTTCATATTCTTTGCTAATTTTATTTTTAACTAATATTTCATTTTTGTTGTTCAGGTTAGTTATATAAAATATAAATATGTTTGTTGTTGGATACAATTTTTGTTGTTCTATCTTACCTAGCCAGCGAGGTAGAGGTATGATATTCTCTAATACTCATTCACAGAGATGTGGAAAAAGTTCAAAGAGTCTCAATCCACATTTCTCGTTGTTTATATAAGGCATGTAATATAGCATAGGCTTTCTTTACCGTTTTATTATATTTCAATGTTTTGTTTTCTGTATGGTACAGTACAGTACCGGTACTTTCATACTTTTTCCTTACATATTTCATGGTAATTAAAGTTGTTTTTTTTTTATATTTTACAGTACAGTTAACTTGTCTGTATAAAACTTAACATATATTTAATTTATTTTGAGCAAATCTAAAATTTCTTTGACTTCAAATGAAACCAAAACTTGCACAAATGGAAAATAAATTATCTAGTACAGGTACCAGTAATAATACTTCTAATTAAATACATTTTGAAAGATTTCACTTGCATCAGGAAACTTTACATCAATCCCTATCATGTATAGTACCAACATTTATAAGATGACTTAATCAAATAATATTTGTCGCATTTAATAAATAAAAAAAAAATTTAACCTAAACTTAATTTTTTGAGGGCCTACAAAACCTTTTTCTTCTCTTGGTCAAGTGAACCTTCAAAAGTTTCCATTTGTTGCCGAATGATTGAGTTTTAATCAGTACAGGGTATATCATCCAAAAATCAGAGTTTTTCTGCCTGAGGCCACAGGGTGCTCAGGTCGTCTGTGAACAGTATATTGTGCCAAAGTATAAAACAAAGGTTATAAGTCATTCCCAACCACCTCTGCTCATAGCTGTGCAAAGAGATGGTAAATTTATTAGAAAACCTGGAAAGATATCTATTAGCACTACCAGTGCTATATTGGAGAAGTAAAGCAGGTATGTAGACCCAATTCTATTTTTGTTGTTAAGCGGGCTGTTACTTTTAAGGCTTAGCTACCATAGTTATTGTTGGTTGTTTATGTAAACCTATTTCACAGAATCTTGATGTGATCTGGTGGATTGACCTTGAGGTCTGAAGATTATAATTGTTTGACTTATAAAAAGATAAGATGTTGATAGCATTGTGAGAAATGTTGAAGTTAAAGTAAAGATTGAACTGGAAAAACAAAAAAAAAGAGGTGAGAAATTCTAGTGCCTGAACATTCATTTTAAATTCAAATTATGGGATTCACTGATTTTGTGGGTTATGTAGCTCAAGAGGACTTAGCTGAAAAGGGCCAAAAACAAGCTGTTTTGTTTACCTACAGTGCTCTATAATAATAAAAGCTGCATTGCAGTTGATGGCATTACTTTTAATTTTTTTTTTAAATGCAAAAACATTTTTAACAACTAATACTACCGGTAATTAACATTTAAAATTACCATATATCATAAATGTTTATTTCTTTAGATACTGTACGTTAATGATGCAGGGTAAATAATAAACAACCTTTTTCTTTCAAACGCTCCCAACATCAACAATGCAGTCATAAGGCTGCGGTTATGACTTAAGATGTAGAAACACAATAGAAATCCAACACCCATCCAAGTGGTTTCCCCTGTAAATAGTGTAAACAGATCATTCTACGTCTACTGAAATTACAATGACAGCTGTGTTACCTTCATTGGTTAACATTTTAAGATAAGTCACCATGACTTAACCATTTAAATAATGTGTAGCACTGGTCTCAACTTAAAATACTTGAATGTATTCCCGTGGAGTAAATATTTTGGAAACGCTGATATACCGGTTTATATGATATTGATAAGCTTGTCTCTGTGTATGATGTGATTCTAGTATGGTACTGGTACTTATGTGAATATGTATCCTTGACAATGTTGTACGAGGGTAAACAGTTTTATTTATTAATCATTATGAGATCCAATTTTGTTTATCCATGTACTGGCTACTGGCATTTTTAATTTAATTTCAGACTGACAGATATGGATCAATTTATTTAATCAAGTTTTTTCATTAAATAAAGATTAAAGGCTTTAGAAAATTTCATGAGACTTGTATAATTTTTCCTTGACCATACACTAAACTAAGCAACAGTGCTACTGTATATTAGTTGATATCTCACATTGTATATTTTATTGCTACAATGTAACACAGTGCTACTCATGCTAGTAAAGAATCTAATTATGCTATTTATCAAACTGGTGAGATTATTATTTTTTAACTGCACCAAAATAATTTAATGAAATTTACAGGTATTTATTAATGGTTTATTACTATTGTTTAATTATTACATATTTCTATTACAGTATGGTACAGAATTCATATTTATTAAATTATTTACAGAAATTATACAATTCAAGAGACTTCAGAAATAAATTCAAATTTGTACAAGAACTATGTGGTTTCAATAAAAGCCCTGGCAAGTGACATATTCCTTGTCTGAGTTTCAGGGGAAAAAACAAGGTGTGGGTTATGTCACAGTCAGATGGGCTTGCCACCAAGAAAAAAATGTGTACACATTCAAAGAAATTAAAGTCATTGGTTAAAAATAATCAATAATTCATTTAGGATACTGGCAGGGGTAATTAATGTTTGTTGCACCAAGTCTAAATTGATGTGGGAGTCTGAATTCACCTCACCATATTGACCCCACACAAAAGTTTGCCACACTAAATAATAATATAACTTAACTACTATAATAGCAGTTACATGACTATATCATGAATTTAAACAAAACTATTACAAAGCTCTAGGTCAGATATCAGTCTGCTGGTTTATAATCTGCCAACAATTTTGTTGCCCATGAAATATTTTATTTTTTAATCAAGATAACGGTAATGAAAACTTTGAACATTATTAATACCCGCTAAATTAGAATATTTTAAAAAATCAGCCACTATAATAAAATTGTATGCTTTTTTAAATCTAGAGAATCATATAATTGACTTTATCCCATGTTTTGAATTAACATTCCACACCATTACTGTCATCACATGCTCTGTTACTTATCTGTACCCTGGATATTTATGATTCTTTAAGGGCCATCCTTATATTACTTAAGTATTGATTTTTAAGATTTTTGTGTACAGGTACATAAGGGGGGGGGGGTTGTGAGCCCCCCAGAGTAAGTATTTGCATATTATTATTATACACAAATTCTGCAATAAATATCCTGAAATTTGAAAGACCAAAATTAGCCCATATCTCTAATTCTAATAGGTTCACCTAAGGTCGACTAAAAACAGTAATTCCATATCTTTTATATTTATAGCCCTATTTTAAAAAAAAAATAATCACTGCAATGTTTTATTTTCTCAGCATTCTGTTGTGTTTTCTAGATATAGCAATTTAGGGTATAGTTAGCAAAGTGAAAACTTTAAGCCCACTGTGCATGGCTCTGTAGGTAATCTGTGACTAAAGTATTTCATTTGGCTGAACCAAAGAGCTGCATTCGCTGGAAAGAAAACAGGACACCTGCAACAAAATGTTTTAACACATTTTACTGTAGCTTTTCCCATCCTTTTAGCCCTACCTGAGCACATAGATCTCTAATGCACCTCCCACCCTTTTGAGGAAGAACTAGAAAAAAAAAGAAAGAAAAAGAGAGAGCTATCTATATAAAGTAAAGAAATTGAATTTAAACTCTGCTGCCTTTTAAGGCCTTATGATTCAACATTGTTGGATAAAGACAATAAGTGAAATATATTTGTATTGCAATATATCAGAAATAATAGTGATGGTTAATTTTTAAAAAACCTGTCCTGTTTAAACACTCTAGCCATTAAGAGATAGATTTAACATTCAGGGACAATATTTACAATACATTTCTTTGTATTAATTGAGGCATATCTATCAACTGCTCTAAATAGGAACTTAAAAACAAGAACAATGTATCCCGAAAAATATTTAAATGATGTATTCATTCAGAGGTGACATATTTGTTGTGTGAAGAAAATGAGGACAAGTTTCATAAGAGCTTGAACATTAAATTATGAAATAATTATGACATTCATTCAAACATAGGTGTTTTATTAAAGTTTTATGTAGTTATAATACCATGTTCTCAGAAACATAATCACAATCAACATAGTCATAAACAAATAACAGGTGCCCAGAGAAAAATTGGCTCATTCAAATCATCAAATACACCTGCGATGCAAAGACAATTACTCAACAGTATAAAAAAGTCAATGTGCATAAAAATAATAAAATGTTCAGAATTTGCCTGGCCTCTGACAAGCCCTTGCATATCAGGTAATAAGCTTATTTAAAATCATTGAAATTTCAGGAAAAAAAATATTAAATCCCAGTATTCTGTACACATGAGTTAAGTTAATGTAATGAAAATCTCATTAAAAATTCCTAAAGAACAACCGGTATTCACTTTTTAATTTTAGATTTCAATCTTTCTACTAATGCCTGAGACTTATTTTTTACAGCAGCGTTTGTGGTCTTAGGTTGTGCATCTTTTTTTCTTTTGATCTGCTCATCCACCAGTTTCAGCATATTTTTGGTCTTTTTGAACTGTGGTGCGGTGGGGTCAATGTGGAACAAGTGTGAATTGTACAGGGCACTGAACCTGGGGTCATTGAGGTCCAAGTTATAATCTTCTTCAGCTGATTTTTTCATCTTGGCCAACTTCTTCTTTTTCTTCTTTGATTTTTCTTTTACAACTTCGGGCTTGGAAATCTTTTTGTCGCCCTCCTCGTCCATAACAATGAGCTCAAGCTCTGCTTTCAGTTTCTCATCAACACTATCATCATCCTTATCACCTTTTCTTTTATTCAACTTCTGTTTTTTCTTTTTGCCTTTAGCGTGTATATTAAGATCAGGTTCTTCTTGAAACATATCTTTGAAGGATTCAATACCACCTGGAATCTCATCATCACTAAATGCTTCACTGTCCCCATCTTCTTTGACTTCTAGTTTTTTCATTTTCTCTACTCTCTTCTTTTTCTTCTTTGCTTTCTTCTTCTCTAAGAAATCACTGACAATGGTGTTTTCACCCTGTAGTTCCTTTTTCTTCAGTTTCTTCTCAACACTTGTTTTTAATCCCACCTGCCACTCAACTTCCTGGTCGACTTCCCCTTCCTCTGCTTTTTTCTCATCCTGATCCTCCACCAGTTGGTCCATCAACACTTTCCTATACAGCTGAATCTTTTCTTCTTCTGTAAATGCTTTTTTCTCATCACTTAAGATATTTTGAAGCCAAGCTGGCCTGCCATCTTGTTCATCTTCAGAATCACTTTCAGGTGGAGCAATAATCTCGGCAAATTTGTTTTCCTCAACGATACTCTCCAGCTCCTTGGGCTGCAGTGAGCCGATACGCCGAGCAAGTCTGTCAAATTCTGTTTCATCCCATGTCACCTCCACCTTTGCTTGTGACAGAGCGGTGGAATTGAACTGACTCGGTTGATATCCCACAATACTCTGCTCTTCTGAAAAGCTTTCTTTAGGCTCGTCGTCGAAAGTCATGTCATCAGGGATAAACCTGAGGTCAAGCCTGACAGAACTAAGCTGATACTCCCTCCCATCACATTCACTGTAGATCATGTCAGCTGTACCCACAGAATCACAGTCCACAACTGCAAAGTAATACCTTAAACGGTTGAGCTGATATTCTCGAAGTTTTTCTGTCTGAGCTGCTTCTCTTTCCTTTTCAGTTTGCTTAATTTTCTTCTGATCCTTGACTTGTTTCTTGTTTTTTTTCCTCCCTTTCACCTCATCATCTCTAACATCCTCTTCTTTAACTCCCTCCCTAATCTCTCGAGGCCCCAGCAAAGCCTCTTCCGACATCCTCTCTTTTCCAAATTCAGATGGATAGATTGTCACACTTTTCACCTGCCCCCCTTCAGGAACGAACGACTTGAATAAAATAAATAAATCCTGTGCCTTAACATAGTCCCAGTCCATATTGCACACTGCTAGTCTGCGAGTTGACTCTGATATTGCTGGGGCATCTGTGTGAAGTTCATTCCATTTATGGTCTATCTCAGTCTCTTCAAGGGCAAATTCTTGGGTGAACTCAGGGAGTTCTGTATCATCATCTTCAGATTCACTACTCGTTGCGCTCTCACTTTCTTCTGGTTTATCATCACTTTCTGTTTTTGCATCCTTTTTAGGTGAAACAACTGAGGAAGAAAAAAATAATAATCAATTTAAGCATTACAACATAAACCCACAATTTTATTACTAAAAAATGTGTTTTAAAATAAATATTGCAAAAACATTCTTTTTGATAACACTTCATTAAACAGAGTATTGAAAAGTAATAAGACAAACCATAAAGGTAAACATGAATACCGTAATTCAACTTTTTAATTTCATTCTGGTTTACAGTTACAGGCCTATCCCTATCTACATGGTTACTAATAGTAACCATGATTACTAATATTTTTTATTGCATGATCACTAGACCTATATTCTCAGAATCTGCATTTATGTTTCAGAATTACACACTAAGTGTTTTCATACATAAAGGGAGGGTCTGCTGGCATCCGTCCGTTACAATTTGACAATGGTGTGGACTTTGCAGGACGAAATCCACAAGGCATGGGATTATACAGGGATGGTCTATACATTTTAATTAATATTGCTTTGCAATTTTACTTTAAGAATTTTAAAATTAGGCCTAAACGTGCTACATTCTTCAAATTATTATGAAAGTTAGTAATTAGTTATTGCATCTTTTAAAATAATTCATAATGGGCCTATGCAGTGGTAGGATTCAAAATAGTTCAAAAACCAGCTCTCTACCATAAAGAATGATTTAATAAATTTTGGTGTAACACAAAGCTGAAAGAAATGACACTGTCACCCACTGGTTTGTATGTCACATTTTAATTTTTTAAAGTAATAAGTTTCATTACAGAAGAAGTAAACACAAGGGAATGCAAAAATTCAAAATAGGCCAATGATATTTCATTAATTTTCAAAGTATAATTTTTTAAAATGAATAAATAAATAGGTCTATTAGAAATTACAAGCAGTTTGGTAAAAAAATTTCCACATCGGGACAGATTGAACAACATTGTGCTTAGAGTTAAAACAGATATACTTATAATATGCTGCCTGACACCCACCTTTAACTTAAATTTAAAGAGAACCTTGAAAAACTAGTTATCGGTAATGACTAACTAACCACCAATGGGCCCATGCGACTAGCTTATGCTTAACTTAAACACTTTAAGACTTCACAGGTTTCTTGTAGGGCCTGTACGTAACATCATTATTTGTGTGTTAAAAGACACAGCCTTTGTCAGGACAAAGTAAAAAGGCATCTCATACTTAATACAGTAATAGGTTATTAAATGTGTAGGTAGTGGCACGAGTTTTGCAAGGGTTGTCTCACCCTAAGCGCAGTGATGTCACTTTGGGGAATCCCAACACTGGACTTCAGGTGACAGGACCAACAGTTGGACCTGAATGATGTTTATGATAACTTTCCAGTTCTTTAATGAGCATTATTGGCATTATATACTAAATCTAACCATTGATACAGTAGTATGATATATTTAAAATTGACATTTCCATTTGTTTTTATTAAAATTTAAACTTAGAAGGTTCAAATCAAATTGTAAAAAAGGAACTAGAAACTGATTCTTACTACTACCCCAAGATAAACTCTGGAAAAAAAGACAAATGCATTTTTTAAATTGATGACTTTGATTGGTTGAAAAATGAAGTACCCATAAACTATTCATTTCTATCATGTCACAATTTCACAAGACATTTCGATTTTTGGATTTTTTCTAGGCCGACGCTCAAGTGGTAGATTACCTGTATTTTAGCCCAGGCCCAGTAATGGAGTTAAAGGTAATTAATAAAATAAGGTAACAACATCCAATAATAATTAAGGCTTATAATACAAGGTAAGAGCTAATCTGGCTTACCTCTGCCTCTTGTATCTTTTTTCAACTTTTTCGGAGCTGGCTCTTTTGATGCTTCATCATTATCCGCCTCATCTTTTTCACTATCAGAATTATCTGATAATTCATAGAACTTTTCCATCACATGTTTGTTTTTCTTTGAGGAATCTAGAATAGGTCTACCTCGTTTATCTATATCAGTTCTGTGACTGAAATGTGTATTTGTGAATAGAGACTGAAAACGTGAATCAATTTTTACTTTTCGCTTAGACTTTGGCATTGGTCTAAAACGTGGGTCCGTTGCAATATGTGCAAAGCGGGGATCATTTTCAATGGAATCCATCTTCAAACAAGTAAAGGATGTTATTGACTAGATATAGCAACTTTTCAATATCAAATGGATAACTAAGAAAGTTAATGGCAATACATCTAATAAAAGCCACGTGAATAACAAAACATGCCTTGGGTTTGTTTACATCTTTGCTTCCGGTCAGTATGTTTTAAATTTCTAATTGTTGGAGAGTGGTAAAAGTAGTACCGTTTAGTTTCGGTGTTTTATTTTTGTATTAATTTTAAACAAAATTATGAACCGGTAAACTAGTTTGTTGAAAAACACACCGAACTTCGAGTTCAGGCGATTTTCAATTTTTACAGAATTTTCAATGCAAATCTCTAGATCAAATCAATATCACTATATTAGCTGTCACGACTTTTTTTTATCGAGACATCTTCTTCTTTCTTCTATCTAACTAGAAGTGAATTTTGACTGAAATGAATTCAAATCTTCCTCTATATATTAAGGGCCCACGATCAATGTATTGACCATTCTGGCTCCTATGTATGTATAGGGATTTGCAATGTTTCTGTGCCTGGTATGAAGAGGATATTCCAATAGTTGCAAGGGTTACTCAGCGAGGGCATTAGGAACTGGGGGTTGAAAGGCAGGAGGCAATAGACGCAAATGTGTTAAGTGTCGTCGCCTCAACTGGAAGCTTGTTCCAATCCCTGATTTTCTTTGGCAGGAATGAGCAGTCCCTGTACTTTAGTTTTTGCTGTTATGAGCTGGAACTGCCTGTCATGGCCTCGTCACTGTCTATAAGGCGGAGAGGGAGGGGTTTCTGTTAAATGCTGTAGCAGTGGACCAGCCCATTATTTATCTTGTACAACATGGTGAGCCTGGATAGTCATTGTCGTTCCTCCAATGGTGACCACCCTAGTTTTTCCAGCACGCTCCCAACTCTAGAGGTTTTCCTTTAGCGGTTCAGGACAAAGCGTGCTGCCCATCACTTGTCCACCTTCAACCTGTCAATGCTCTTCTGTGTGAATGGTTTCCAGACTGAAGATGCGTAATATAAAAGCGGCCGGACAAAGGCTTTACAGGCTCTTTCTTTCACACTGGAGTTGCCGATCTTCAGATTCGCCTTAAGAACCTCAGGGTCTTGCACACATTGTTAATTAGCTCGTCCTCCAAACTTTACCGCTTACCACCACCCTTTTCCATCACACCCCATTAAACTATCCACACTTAAGCACTATTAATTGTTTTCTACAGTGTTGAAATATTTCGTGAGTTTAGTTTTAAACGTATCATTTTAAACGTATCATCTTCTCACCAGGGCCATCGCGTGACTTTCGGAGACCTTTGCCACTTTTCGGTTTTGCAAATTTGGCCCCCCCCCCTTTATTAAATATCCCAGGCAGGGGTGTCAGGAGCCCACACGATGGCTCTGCTTCTCACACAACATCCCTGGTGATGGATCTTCAAGCGTGCTAAGGTGTTTTTTACAACTCTGTAGAGGAATGGCTATGAAAGTAACACACATGGTAAATTGTTTAATGACAATAAAACTGAGTAAATACGGTTCATTTTGCATCTCAGACACGCCAGTCATGAAGAAAAATCTGAACGCAAATGCAACCAACTTTGGCAAAGCCCCCCCCCCCCCACCCCAAAACAAAAAACAAAAAAAAAACACACACAAAAAAACAACCCAACAACAACTGCCTCGCTAGACTGAGCCCCATCCACTCCACAAAATTCATGAGATCAATTGTCCAACCTTTTCCCCAAATCCAAAATAATGAATCCGACACTGAATATAAAATTTCGTATTTAAATATTATTATTGTAATCGGTGGCATAGGAAAGGGGTTCAGAGGGAGCGGTCCGTCAGGGGCGGCATTTTTTTTCTTTATGTGCAGGGGTGGCCTGTTTGGCTGACTGCTGAGCTTTTTTTTTTTAAATTATTTTTTTTCTTTTCGTGGGCAGCAAAAATCTTGGCTCAACCCGGTGCGTACTAACCCTAGCTACACCACCGACGATAATCCAAAAACATTGTCTTGTGCACGTATTTTCGGTCATTTTGTAAGTCCACAGTATAGCAATGTTGTTTTTTTGTGTGTTTTTTTTTTACCGATTCAGATTCATGTCCTTAGAATCACCCGACCACATCGTATTTGGTATCAATGGAAAGCTTTATTTCTCAAAATTTAGCTCCCTGCTCTTACGTAAGTTACCGAACGCTTCAATCGGCGTTTAATCATGGCCAAACGGTGTTTTTCTGAAGTTATTGTAAAAAAGGTCATTTCATTTCTGAGACACCAACCTTGATCTTTTAAAACAGCACGCATTTTGGATTGGTTAAATGTGTGGCAACTTTACGTGTGATCAGTTATCCTTATATGAAAATTCGGTCCGCACCCCGCACCCCCCCCCTAGCTACGCCACTGCTTGAGACCACTTCTAAATCCGCCATCGAGGGCTGTCAATCAATATTTTAGATACGATGCTTGGTAGATACATTTCTACATCAGTAGAACAGCATGTTATCTGAAACTTATGTGGTATATGAAAACGCTGTACATGTATAACAACATTGTTACATTGCTTTAAATTTGTGTCAGTGGATAAGTGGATTCAACATTGCATGGCTGTTTCCAAGTCAGGCAAATGTATTTATTTTTAATCAATGACATAACATTTTCTTGGAATTTTTTGGGAAGACACTCGACACTTCATGTTACATCCGTATTGAGCAACAGCCTGTGACGTCCCCTGGTTCAGGTGTGCGCAGCAAGGCTTCTAATCGGAATTGGAGTTGTTGCCCTTTGTAGAATTAGATTCTTTTGCTTCAACGTGGAGTCGCTGACCAGGATATTTAGGTTTGTAAACTCGGAGTCGTTGAACTGGATATTTGGCTTCGTATACCCTTACTTGTTTTGCTACTTCTGCAACCAACGTCGATGTTCCTCTTGATACAGATCATAAAAAGGTCAAGATTTTAAAAAAAAATTTATTAAGTATATAGACCATTTTTACAGCTCAGTTAGTGTGTATGTTACAGCTGACATTTGTCGTGATTTCTGTGTGTCATGCCCCCTGATGATACACACCTAATAAGTCTTTGTGATTTCCCTGCATGGACAATGTGGTGCTACCAGTCTTGTAAGTTATATTGAAATGAGTTTTGTGTGTATTGCTCGCTTCAACATAAAAACAATATGACACGTGTTAAGTCGACCTTCAATTTTTTATGGCCACCAAAGAGGTTTATTTAAATTAAATATATGCAGACGTTAACAATAAATAGGCCCCACATTTCCGCAAACAAAATTTGTGTTAGGGGCCTTCTACAAAGTCACGCTCCGGAGGGAGTGGCGTGGGGTAAAAGAAAGTGTGACAGTGTGTGAGACGGAAAGGGGGGGGGGGGGGTTAGGGGTTAAAGATCTTGTGTGGAGTCACACATTTTTTTCCAATAATTTAAATTAAACCCGAAACTAACATGGAAATTAAACTTTGTGTTCTGATATGTGTATTCTGGCAGTGAAGTTAAACTTTTTGTTGTGATAGGTGTATTCTGACAGTGATGTTAAACCGTCTGTTGTGATGAATGTATTCTTACAGAAGACTTCACTTTTAAACATTTAGCATAATAGATTAACAGTAAGTGTCTTTTAGATTACATTTTAATTAGTTGCTAAATTTTCAACAATTTTTTTTTTTTAAATTTCGAAAGTGTGAAATTCTTTGCTTTGTGTGTGTGTATGTGTGTGTGTGTGTGTGTGGGGGGGGTGTCTTCGATTTGTGACAGATTGCGACAAGTCGAGGGAGTGGGTAAAATTTATCAAAAAATAGCGGGCCGTACTTTCTGGACGGCCCCGACACGAATGTCTCAGCAAAATGTCGTGTTTTATTATCGTTAAGTCCCTAGTCATGTGTGCAACAGCCCGATAAAGATAATATATGGTTTTTATAGCACAGTGATTTCATGCTCGACATACCCATGAAGGATTGTAAATACCACGACTTGTCGCCTTGCATCACGGGACACGGATTCCTGGGCGGCAGTGGCGAGTCCATGCAGTTGTATGAGGAAGGTAATAATGGGGGGGGGGGAGCAATATTTTGGCATTAATTAACAATCCTTAACAGACATCCATAGTAAAAATGTTGGCACCTTTACCATTGGTCCCTGAAATCTAAATATAGATCTCAAATATTAAAAAAAAAATGATACCCTCCTATGAATTATACAGGTATAGAACCCCGGGAGAGGCAGGCATGGTGTAACTCGCAATCGGTTGTTTGTATTTCAAACAGGACCACGAGTTCACTCCACAACTCCGACTTTCCAAAGGCTGCGACTATTCGCACCCAGGTACCATAAGTGAGAGGTTGGGATTAAAAAAAACTATTTAAACTATTTTTGGGTTTTAAGACAAAAATGAGATATCAAATGAAATACAATTGAATGGACTACGTGTTTGTAAACTAGATACTTCAGTTCAACAAAATAAACAACCACAACTGACGTCCGAATAGGATTTAGTCAAAACGGACCCGGACACGCATCGCTGCCATTCGTACCAGGGTCCCATTGAGCTTGCTTGATAAAACGTATGTAACGTTGTGATACAATTGAAATTTAAATATTATGTTTAGAATACCAGGCGATCTTCACACTTGCGGAGACCTCCTGGCTGCTATGCGCCTTAATTTACCATTTTCAATTTTAAATTATTGTACCGGTATCTAGATCTTCTTGACAATTGCAGACCTGTTTATCCTCGAACTCCTAAAATCGTACAATATCGTCTCAAAATTGTGCAATACTGTATCTTAATATTAAATAAATAAATTTACAGTGTGTAAAGCTAATACAATAACTGCTCGCACCGCAGTGCCTAGTGGGAGTGAGTTAAGCTCACCAGTGGCGTAGCGAGGGTGTTCGCCCGGGAACAAGATTCGCGCCCGGGGACAAGATCTATTTTAGCGCCCCTTTTTCTTTTTTTCAACTCTCAAACCCATTATTTTCATCAATCAAATAATATCAAATCACATTTTGGCGCCCCTAACTAGCTGGCGCACGGGGACATCTGTCCCCCCTGCCCCCACCACGCTACGCCTCTGAAGCTCGCATCAAAACAGTTAACTTCTAACAGTAGATGACCGACGTTGTTGCAGTATGCGGTCACTTTGCTTTGCAGACGTCTATTTGCTATTGACATGAGTTTCTATTGAGTGGACCTACAGATCACATTATCACAGACTATCACTGGTAAAAAAATTAAGCTACTGGTGAAATTTAACGTGGTTCAAACCCTAACTCAGATCAGCATAAAACAAAATGTATTTAAATAAGAATTAATTCACAAATGATGACATCGTTTAAAAAAAAAAACAACTACAAAGTAACATGAGGTTGTTGTTTTTAGGGAAAAGCTTGTTTAGAAAAAATAAATAAAATAAGAATCGATTTCCATTAAGCATATCCCCGCTAATATATCATAGTCTGATAACTACCACAAACTGTAAATGGGTGAAAGAAAGAGAAGCGTTGGAAACATACGGGGACATTAAAAAACGTAGTCGCCACGCTTGGAACTAACGGCTCTTCGGCCAGTTCAGTTGTGCTGAGAACAGGAGAATTCGGAGAGAACATAGTGCTACAGACACGTCAGAAAGCTAGGAACTTGCAGTGATATTCTCTGGCACTGGATGAGTCTACTAGTCTCTCACAACTTCTCATGTTTATTTGTGGTGTCAATTTGGACTTTCAGAATGTTGTTCGTCCGTCGAAGTCGACAAGGACCATCGAATCATCCGGTTAGGGGCGGGCCGGGGGGGGGGGGTGGGGGGATTACGGTGAGCTC
>CAXITT010000222.1:1009493-1042228 GCA_964033795.1 Lymnaea stagnalis
GACATCACCCTCCCAAACACTGGCATCTATCAGTTTGACATCACCCTCCCAAACACTGGCATCTATCAGTTTGACATCACCCTCCCAAACACTGGCATCTATCAGTTTGACATCACCCTCCCAAACACTGGAATCTATCAGTTTGACATCACCCTCCCAAACACTGGCATCTATCAGTTTGACATCACCCTCCCAAACACTGTCATCTATCAGTTTGACATCACCCTCCCAAACACTGGCATCTATCAGTTGGACATCATCCTCCCAAACACTGGCATCTATCAGTTTGACATCACCCTCCCAAACACTGGCATCTATCAGTTTGACATCACCTCCCAAACACTGGCATCTATCAGTTTGACATCACCCTCCCAAACACTGGCATCTATCAGTTTGACATCACCCTCCCAAACACTGGCATCTATAAGTTGGACATCACCCTCCCAAACACTGGCATCTATCAGTTTGACATCATCCTCCCAAACACTGGCATGTATCAGTTTGACATCATCCTCCCAAACACTGGCATCTATCAGTTTGACATCATCCTCCCAAACACTGGCATCTATCAGTTGGACATCGTCCTCCCAAACACTGGCATCTATCAGTTTGACATCATCCTCCCAAACACTGGCATCTATCAGTTTGACATCACCCTCCCAAACACTGGCATCTATCAGTTTGACATCACCCTCCCAAACACTGGCATCTATCAGTTTGACATCACCCTCCCAAACACTGGCATCTATCAGTTTGACATCATCCTCCCAAACACTGGCATCTATCAGTTTGACATCACCCTCCCAAACACTGGCATCTATCAGTTTGACATCACCCTCCCAAACACTGGCATCTATCAGTTTGACATCACCCTCCCAAACACTGGCATCTATCAGTTTGACATCACCCTCCCAAACACTGGCATCTATCAGTTTGACATCACCCTCCCAAACACTGGCATCTATCAGTTTGACATCACCCTCCCAAACACTGGCATCTATCAGTTTGACATCATCCTCCCAAATACTAGTGTACATCGTTTTGATTTCACCCACCCACACACTGGTGTATATCATCAGTTTTATATCCTCTCAAACACTAGTGTATATCAGTTTGTGACATCACCCTCCCACACACTGGTGTATATCAATTTGACATCAGCCTCCCAAACACTGATGTATATAAGTTTCACATCACCTTCTCAAACACTGGTGTATATCATTTTGACATAACTATCTCAAACACTAAGAGTATGTCAGTTTGACATCACCTTCCCAAACACTGGTGAAGGCCTATATCATTTCGACATCACCTTCCCAAACATTGGTGAAGGCCTATATCATTTCGGCATGACCCTCCCAAACAAAGGGTGTATATCAATTTGATATCACACGCAAACATATGTAAATATCATAATTATTGTTGTGACATCACATAACTACAATCGTTTTGACATCAGTACCCCAAATTTCAGTTAACATCAAAGTTGTGACATCACACTTCCTAAAATCAGTAAGCTATCACCACCCCCCCCCCCCCCCCCCAACTCAATTGATTGCAGAGTTATGATATCACATTGGCGTTACAAAAATTAGCTGACGACCGGGCTTTACCTTGACTTTTTCGCACTTACCTCTAAAAAAAACCTGTTGGGTGTGGGGTAATGATGGATTGGGTGGCAGTGGTTATAGGTAAGTGGTTACAGGGGATTGGGTGGCAGTGGTTATAGGTAAGTGGTAACAGGGGATTGGGTGGCAGTGGTTAAGGTAAGGGGTAACAGGGGATTGGGTGGCAGTGGTTATAGGTAAGTGGTAACAGGGGATTGGGTGACAGTGGTTATAGGTAAGTGGTAACAGGGGGTTGGTTGGCAGTGGTTATAGGTAAGGGGTAACAGGGGATTGGGTGGCAGTGGTTATAGGTAAAGGGTAACAGGGGATTGTTTGGCCGTGGTTATAGGTAAGGGGTCACAGGGGATTGGTTGGCAGTGGTTATAGGTAAGGGGTAACAGGGGATTGGGTGGCAGTGGTTATAGGTAAGGGGTAACAGGGGATTGGTTGGCAGTGGTTATAGGCAAGGGGTAACAGGGGATTGGGTGGCAGTGGTTATAGGTAAGTGGTTTTATGGGATGGAGTGGCCGTGGTTGGGCTTAGGTGTAATGGAGGATTGGTCGGCAGAGGTTGGGGTAAGTGGTGACATAGTAGGTTGATGGGGGGGGGGGGGATAGATTAGGGATAGGGGGGGAGGGGGGGCGGGAAAGGGGGGGGGTGGGGGGGGGGGAATGGGAAACAAAAAAAAGTGATATGGGGTGAGTGTGGGCGTGAAAGGGGGGGAGTTGGGGGAGGGGAATGGGAAACAAAAAAAATGTTCTGGGGATTACTTAGGGAAGGATTGTGTAGATGGTAGGGGGAGGGAATGGGAGCTCCGTATAAAGGGAATGATTAGGGAATGAGGTAGTATATGGTTGAAAGGGAAGAGTGGGAGTTGGGGGGGGTAAAGGTGTGGCTAGATGGTGAAGGAATGATAGTCGTTTGTTTGTGACGAGAATAGAAGATGCGAGGAGGGCGGGTAAGAGGTGAGGTA
Organism: Lymnaea stagnalis; assembly: GCA_964033795.1. Taxonomy (NCBI): domain Eukaryota; kingdom Metazoa; phylum Mollusca; class Gastropoda; family Lymnaeidae; genus Lymnaea; species Lymnaea stagnalis. The sequence continues at coordinate 1,012,074 of CAXITT010000222.1, forward strand.
AGGTAGAAGGGAAGTCGTGGTGAGGTAGAGAGGAGGTGAGGTAGAAGGGAAGTCGTGGTGAGGTAGAGAGGAGGTGAGGTAGAAGGGAAGTCGTGGTGAGGTAGATAGGAGGTGAGGTAGGGGGCGAATTGGGAAACATACATTTTCGTTACTGAGGACATCAACTATGTGAGGGAGAGAAATTGTAAATGTGGGCAGAGGTTAAAGAGGAGGAGGAAGACAGAGGGGGCTTCGCGGGTGCTAGTTCAGGGAGGTAACATGGAGATGGTTGGAGGTGATAGGCGGTAGCGAATTTCAATCACTGCTTAAATTTAAAAAATAAAGTTTTCTTTAAAAATGTAACACTATTTTATGATCCAAGAAATACTAAAACAGGTTAAAGGAGTTAACGATTAATATTATTAAAGGTCATTTATTTTGTGGGTCTCTCAACCCAAAAGTCAACAACAAAATTTCAGGGGAGGTAAACACAGAATATTTTACATTCGAGCGGCCGATTGTTAAATTCCCCGCCTTGTTTTTAACTGTGCAGTAATGTACGTCTGCAAGGGAAGAATTGATTACCACCACAGCATTTTGAGTCGAAATCAAGTCATAGCATTTTGAGTCGAAATCAAGTCATAGCATTTTGAGTCGAAATCAAGTCATAGCATTTTGAGTCGAAATCAAGTCATAGCATTTTGAGTCGAAATCAAGTCATAGCATTTTGAGTCGAAATCAAGTCATAGCATTTTGAGTCGAAATCTAGTCATAGCATTTTGATTTTGAGTCGAAGTGAGGCCTCTCATTTTTTTTTTTTTAAATTACACAAACTATCCTGTTTAGCATCATAATAGTTTCTAATAGAGAGGGTTACAATTACTAACTTATTATATTTTTTTATATATCAAATGCTATGACTACCGCAGTATTTTCGGATTTTTCGTGGGATAATAATAAATCGACGTGTTTCGTTTGCTACTACCATTCCAGGGATCAGCTCTCCCCCCACTCCCAACACAGATTTCCGGTTGTAATAGATCTGATTGTCATTCATATGTATTGTGGTTTTTATGTTCCTAATTTTGCAAACGTAGGTCTTCCCTGGCATTAAAAAAAAGTGTCTGTTGATTTGAATACCTGAACATGTACGGGCATTTCACCTTTAGTTGTTATTCTTGTTTAGCGAAAAAATGCTTACCTTTAAGTCTAAGGCAGTGGTTCTCAACCTTCCTAATGCCGCGACCCCTTAATAAAGTTCCCATTGTTGTGGCGACCCCAAACTACATTATTTTCGTTGCTACGTCATAACTGTAGATTATATATTTTTCTGATGGTCTTAGGCGACCCCTGGAAAAGGGTCGTGCGACCCCCAAAGGGGTCGCGACCCACAGGTTGAGAACCACTGGTCTAAGGAGTATAATATAAAGTATACGCACAAAAAAAAAGTTAAAAGTTGAAGCTTGAAAATAATCATAGTTGTTAATAGGGGCGAGCTAGTCAAAGTTGCGTTTACCCATATCGCATAAGAACTCTCAGAAGATATGGGGACAGCCGTGGATCACCAGAGTCGTTGTAGATATAGAAGAGACGAATGGTTGGCGCGGGTCGACGACATGCTCAGTTGTTTGGATGAGCGAATGTCTACATCGCGGGGCAGAGTGATCCAATAGATATTTTGGCTAATAAAAATATTGCTCTGAGAAATATATACCTTCCTTAAGCCTAAGAATATTTTTAATGAGCAATTTCTACGGTTAATATGGGTTGCAATTCTTTTTATTTATTATTATTATTTTTTTTTTGTGTGGCGGCATTTTCGATTTATTGCAACCAAGTTTCGGCTCTATTAAGTGGACGGGAAGTGGGTCAATTAGCCTTCCAAATATTTTGCAAGAAAGAAACACATTAACAAAAGCGCAGTTAATATAATTATTTGGGGCTTGGGGTGGGACAGAAAATTTGACAAAACATTCTTTCAAGTAACGCACTTTAAAAGAATCCCAATTTAGTGCGCCCCCCTCCCCCCAAATCAACGCTCACAGCCACACATTTTTTCACGCCCATGAACTATATTAGTATTCTAATGCCCAACCCACTTTTACGCTGCAGATTTATTACACCAACATTTCTGTAAAACAAAAGAAAATATTACGCACCAAATGCACTTGCGATATTTTTTACGAATCTCAATTAGCGCAGTGAAATCATTGGCGTCTGGTAGCGTTAAAACTTATTTTTGGAGGTTGGGGCTAAAAATTTGATAGAATGTGTTTGTCATCGGCAACAAGTCACGATGTGCCAAATTTCAGCTTGATAGGATGACGGAAAGTGGTCGATTGGCCTTCCAAAAACTTTGCCACAAACATAGAAAGAAAGAAAAAAAAACGAGCAAACGCTTTAATGTAAAAGGATTTTAAAATTTTAACATTGATGAGAAACCACTGTGAATGGGAATCGAGGGGGGGGGGGGGGGGGGGGGAGGGGCTGCTGGAATAGCCTCCAGAAAGTTGGTGCCGGAATTACTTTTCTGAACTTTTTTACACAAATATTCCATGCCATACGCACTGCGTAAGATAATAATTTTAAAAGAAGACCGGGGCTGTTCGGTTGATCCGCGTTTCGAATAATTGGCGTTCGGAAAATCGACACTCTACTGTAGTAAACAGAAGAAAATAATGGGAAAATGTATGTTGAAGCTTGTAATAGAAAACAGGAAAGTAGCATTTCGGATGAAAGCCTTCTTCAGCAGACAAGATAGAGCAAGAAACAACAAAAAGATAGAAATCAGACTAACTTAAATTCAGTCCATTTATTATGGAAGGACTGAGTAGGAAATAGCAAGTTCATAACGAAACCAAAATTTGAACCAATCAAATTTTCATTAACGCATTTGTCGGCCCACTTCCGGTGACGTAATTAAATGTCCTCCCGTTAGTGGTGGACTTATATACTTCAACTTTATTCATTAATAAAATATTTGCATGCAAAAGTACTGTAATTGTTGTGCGTTAGCTTAGAATTAATTGGTTTAGTTTTGCCTTAGTGGATATATAAGGCAATTATATACATTCGCTGTCTTTTATTTTTTTTTTCATATCTCTTACAGATAGTAACTTAAGTGGTCATTGCGCATGTCTGTCCTCCATTTTGTGTGTAAGGAATTTTCATAAGTATATCTAGTCGTAAACATTGCGAGTTAGAGGACAATATAATAATGTTTATATTTGAAGTTTAACTTAAAAGTAACCTAATAAATAAGCAAGTATCACTTATTTTTTTCATTAAACAATATTTTTATGAGCGTTATATGACATTGAAATAACTTCCAAAGCCCACCAACCTTATTTGCTCCTATTTCCGATGACGACGGGATCTCTCTCACTCAATTTTATTTATATGACTTCCATCTTTCTACTCTTTCCGGATTGTTTTGACCGTGTATCTTCAAACAGTTATTAATTTTAATTTAAATAAAATAGCTTAGGATTCTTATTAATGTGTTAATGTCAGTTATTATTCACCAATATATTCAATACTAGACTAAAAAGTAATAAGATCTTGCCACACTAACCTACAGTTACACTGAAGTTACAGTCATTCATACAGTGTACAGGCTACACTACACTTAACTTAGTCCTAGTTAAGGACACTAAGACTACCGTACGCTGACTAAGTCAATAAAGTAATAAAATCAAAGGTCAGTTTAACATAAAAATTTGATTTTTAAAGTTTTCCTTTTAGTATTTTAGTGCCCAACTGCCAACGGTGCAGCACTCATATCTCAGGGATAGTTTCATGGCTGCATATTTTAGGGGAAAGTATCCTAGTAAGCCTAGTACCTACTTCTAACAGGGGTGAACAGTAAGAGTATGAACCTCATTGTTGGATAACAGTGTAGAGACAAGAGCAGTAGAGGGCTTACTGTTTAAGTTTAGTCTTAGTTAACTTAAAGTTAAAGTCACCTTAAAATTAAAATGCCTATAATGGCCTATACTAAATAAATAGTTCCTAGTCCTAGTATCCTTTTCTTATTTTATTATAATTTATAATACTTGTCTCCAACTCTGAAGTCAAATGTTTTGTTAAGACCTTCCTTAGTCTTAGTTGGTATACACCAAGTCAAGTAATGTTCTAATTCTAAGATCACATTTTATTAATAAGGCTAGAGTGTAGGCCTATTTATATCTCTTTTGGCTTAATAACTAATCCTATTTTTCATGTGTGAATTGTATAGTATTTTAAATAATTTCGACCATCTGCTGTTCCAGTACACATTTCAATTTTAGTTGAGCTATTCTATATAATATACTATACCATTGTTTAATTTACCTTCATGCATAAAATGCTGATAATCAATCAGCTATTATAATGATGGCAGTATATAAACAACTTTAATACAATATGCCAACTAGTCCTAAATGTTTCCTGGGTGAGGTTACAAAGCTTGTTGTATCTGAAAACAGGTTTAGAACAATAAATATTGCATGATTATAAGTATTGGTTCATAAATTTTGGTTGAGTTTTCTTTATGGAAGTTGTAAACAACTGATTTACACAATCAATCAATAATAATTTTCGTATTTGACTTAATTTGAAGTTGGCATAATTTGAGATGTGATGATTTCATAAATTGATTTTCGATTGAAATTTGTTAAAGAATAAAAAATAGATAGGCGAAATTCAGTGTTGGCAATGGATTAAACCAGGGGTCTCCAAACTTTTCAGCCCAAAGGCCGCATTAACTATCAAACAGAAGCCAAGTGATCCCCCCTCCGGAGAAAAAATATTTCCAACGATGTATCAACTTGCACTGCTGGCACTGCCGCCCCCCCCCCCCGGAGTTGGCAATGGATTAAACCAGGGGTCTCCAAACTTTTCAGCCCAAAGGCCGCAATAACTATCAAACAGAAGCCAAGTGATCCCCCCTCCGGAGAAAAAATATTTCCAACGATGTATCAACTTGCACTGCTGGCACTGCCGCCCCCCCCCCCCGGGAAAATTTCTGAAATAATCACTGCACTTGAGGTCCAAATAAAAAAGAATCAAAACATGGATGTTGTTTTTAATTATTCAAATAATAATATTTCATTCAGTTAATGAGCTGCAGTTCCTCTGTGTAACTGGCCACATCTGTTTCAATTGGGTTTTGAAAAAGTCTCACTTCTTCTGCCTTTAAATCCAAGTCAGAAAACAGCTGCTGAAAATGCAGCTGGGGGGTCTTTGATGATCTCGCATGCAAATGACGTGGGGAACTCCGCTGTTGCTTCAGCCATGAAGACCGTCCACTGCTACAAGAGCGTAAAGTTGTTGGTCTGTACTTGTTCCGAAAACAAGACGAGTTTAGATCTGAAGGCCTTTAAGAGGTGTATAGATCTTGTGTTATGTTCATGTCTTCAACAATACTCCTAACGAACACATGCAGTTGAGAGGTGGAACAGCTGTCGAGCGATTCATCCATTGCAAATAAAAATTTTTGAAACTTGCTTGTATTTTTCGATATTTGAGTCACAATGTTTTCACCCATATCTGCAACACGGCGGGCAAAGCCCCGCCACTACATGTCATTTCATTGACTGTGAAGGAAAGTAGAAAAACTAAGCATCGAATAAGATTTTGCAAATTAATGATAGGTTCGAAAACATAATGCACTACAGCGCGCCTCTATTTTAAGTCTGTAAAAATATAACGTCCACGTAAGCAGCGTCTGATCTTGTCAGGAAACACGTACTTTTGAGTAATTTTTTATTCCGTTTACAAAAGGTCTCCGCGGGCCGTAGTTTGGAGACCCCTGGATTAAACCATTTTTAGTTAAATTTTATGTAAAAAAAATGTGTCTGATATATTTGTCACTTTTGATATTGAGGGTCCACAGTATTGTGAAAATGAGCTTAACATTTCATTATTTTATTTCTTTGAAAAGCAGTTAAGAATATTGCCTGGTAATTTTCTTCAGACTCTCAGAATGATAGTAATTAATTCATGAACAAAATATCAACATTTACTTTTGTATCATTTTTCATTTATTTGACTGTTTCAGAATTAAGACACTAATGACAGTAAGTCGAATGAGGAGAAAAGAGTGCCAGGCCATTCCCTTAAACACTGGCAATAGGCCGTGTACTTCAGCGTGAGATAGAGTGGCGAGCGTCATGCCACCAGCCCCAAAGCCTGGTAATCTTAAAGATCCAGAAGTTGCCGGACTGTTCTCTAATGAGGATCCAGAAAAGATCTTTACAGATTTAAGAGAAATCGGACATGGAAGCTTTGGTGCTGTTTATTTTGTAAGGCCAGTCTTAGTTCTTCACATATTGTACTAATATTTACAATTAACATTCTGTGGCCAATATCATATGTGCTTATTATTTTAATCCTTTCTATTTCATTTCTTTTACATAAAAGGCCCGTAACAATGTTACCAAGGAGGTGGTGGCCATTAAAAAGATGTCATATAATGGAAAGGGCTCTACTGATGTAAGTACACATTTTTACCTCATATCGTTATTACTAGGAATTTAAAAAAAATTTTTTTAACTATAAATTATGTAATATCTTGCCTCATTTATATATATTTATTTTACATTAAGAATTCCAAGTACTGTATTTAAAAGGAAAAATTACTCTTTCTAATACTATCTTGCAATTTCACTATAGAAATGGCAGGACATCATCAAGGAAGTGAAATTTTTACGTCAACTTAAACATAGGAATACAATTGAATACAAAGGATGTTTTATCAAAGAGCACACGGCATGGGTGAGTTTAAGTTTTACAATTTTTCTATTGATAAAAATGTATGAAGAATCGCATTTAAAAAAAATTAAATTGATGTCCATTATTTTTGTTAAAAATGAGACAATGATGATACTCGTAAGGTTTTTGGAGTCTAATTGCTTTTTTAAAAATATTGTTATTGTTAACAATGGATATGTCAACCTCTTTTTTTAAAAAGGTATTTCTATAAATATTTTAAAACATATCTTGCATTTTTAAATTCTAGCTTGTTATGGAATATTGTTTGGGATCTGCCTCCGACATAATAGAAGGTGAGTCATTTAGATAGATTTATTTGCTGAATACTATTTATAATGTCAATTTTTACATGGCACAGGAATTTTTTAAACTTTGAAAAGCAGTTGTTGTAATGCTTCTAATTTTGTAAATATGTGTTTCTAAAATTTTGGAGTGAAAGTGCAGTGGAATTAAGTGGGGGAATCAGATATGATTAAACAAAGTGAATGAAAAACAATTTAGCTATATCACTTCCCCCACTTTACAAGGCTGGCTCTCCAGGTGCTATTTATTTTAGGATTACACCACTGACTGTAAATCCTCATTGTTTATTGAAAGATATTTTAGTTTTTTTCTTATGTTTTTAAAAGTTAGTTATTTTTGGTGCATAAATTAACTTATTATAATTCAACAGTTCACAAGAAACCCTTAAAGGAGGTGGAGATTTCTGCTATTTGTCAAGATGCTCTAGAAGGGCTCACCTACCTCCACAGTCAGGGCAAAATTCACAGGGATGTAAAAGCAGGGAACATACTACTCACAGAAAATGGAACGGTCAAGCTTGGTAAGGCACTTAATTCCATTAAGCCCAAATCTTGCTCTGGTTAGTACCAATAAAACATAACATATTTAAATATTCTTATATGAATATGGCTTTGTTAGCCAACAATGATGAACAATGTAATTTTTATTGAATTTTTTTAAAATTTAGTTATATTGTATTCATTTTATCTACAGCTGATTTTGGGTCTGCTTCCTTGATATGCCCAGCTAATTCATTTGTGGGTACACCATATTGGATGGCCCCAGAAGTTATTTTAGCTATGGATGAGGGCCAGTATGATGGTAAAGCTGATGTCTGGTCTTTAGGTATCACTTGTATAGAAATGGGTAAGAAATTTCCTTTACTTTTTATTAACTTTACCATAGCTATTAAAAATATGTAACATGCAAATCGAGTTTGATTTTTATGTTTCCTTAAATGAAGGAACTATCTCTTGGCAAGGGATTTTCATTTACAAAGAATATTATGTCTTTAAATTTTTAAAAATTTGTATATATTTACATAACCACTAAATGAGATTCTCAACTGTATTCTTACGCCTTAATTTTTCATTAATTAAATTATTTGAACTTGATGATTTGAAATATTGTTCACAGCTGAACGCAAGCCGCCACTTTTCAACATGAATGCCATGAGTGCATTGTATCATATTGCTCAGAATGACTCCCCGGGTTTGTCAGGTGGGGACTGGACAGATGAGTTTCACAACTTTGTGACTGCTTGTCTGAATAAGATACCCAAAGATAGACCATCAGCCACAGATTTACTGTTGGTAAGTTTTTACTTCATTTGCCTATGTTTTATCTTTAAATATTCTTAGTTCTTAAAGTCTGGTTTTGATTTAAAAACACAAATTTATAATATAAATATAAACTTAGTTTTTTATTTTTTATTTATGGGTTGGATGGGTTCTAATATTTTTCAATCTTATTACTATTTTTTTTGTTTTTTTTGTTTTTTTTGTTTTTTGTTTTTTGTTGTAACTTCAAGAGCCATATTTTTTTAAACTGAGAATTGAGCAATGCAGAGCAATTACTGCATTTTTGCCTAGTAATATTTTTTAAATTTCAGCTAATTCTTGTTTTTCTAATTCTTATATTTCATTTTTCCATGTGATGATTTTTCAAATATCATCTAAACTCAACAGCACCCTTTTGTCCGGAAGACACGTCGATCAGATGTCATATTGGAACTTATCCAGCGAACTAAAACAGCAGTGAAGCAGCTTGACAATCTGCAGTTCAAAAGGCTCAATAAACTGATCATGAATGGAGGAAATGAGGAAAGTCTGTTGGAGGGATCCACAGTGTCGGGCGTAGATGATCTTTTGGTTGTACCTGATGACAACTCTTCCCAGGTTGGCTAAGAATAAATTTTAATTGTAGCAGAAATCGAAGTATTAGACATTATTATCTAGGGTAGAATCAACGATTCAGGGGAATAGATGACAATGGTCCAAAGTAAATTTTAAGAATTTTATAGAGCAGAGTTTACTTTCATTCATTTCTTTCATTCTTGTCATGAATAAACTTAACTACTGTTGACATGTTGGTATTTTTGTGTCTAGGATTAATCATATTATAATTTATTTCTCTGTAAAATACAAGTTCTGCAGATCAACACTTGAAAAGTTAATTTTTTTAGTATGAATAACACGGATATTAACTATTATTGGACTAAATATTATCATAGTAATCATTGAACACTATACTAATACTTGATGGATTGTAATATTTAAGTGAGATCTTGACTGAAAACTTCTTGATTACAGGATGACGAGAACTTAGACAGCAAGTCTGACAGCCTTCCAAGTCAACACAGCAACACTGCCAGCAGCCAAAGTAGTGTGGCAAGTTTGTCACAGGCTAGCCAAAATGAAGAGCCCATTTCATTTTCCAGGGAAAGACATGTAAGTGTGGCGTTTGTTCATTTAAATTGTCTTAAATCCCTTCTTTTTAAAAAAAAACTTTTGTGTAGTAATAATCACTTGTGTTGCCAATCTATTATCTTGTATAGTACATAAAGTATGTTAAATAATTATTCATTTACTTCTGAAAGGAATGCTGCTTGTTTGCTTTATTTTATATATTTTCTTTTCATTTAACATAAAGTATATCTGCTTTGTAAATGTTCATGTAAAAAAATATGGATTAAAATAAGTCATGTTAATTTTGCTGAAAGCAACCATTACAAAATTAATATATTTTTTTTATTGAAGCCAGACATCATAATATTAAGTGTTATAATCGTGCACTTATTATGAGTATGTATGCATTAAACATAAATTAATGTGCATAAAATCATCAACACACCACTCTTAAAAACACTGTTTAAATGAATTTGCACAATGTCCACAAATGTATGCACACTGTACCATATGTCGATGCTAGAGCTCTTTAATATAATTCATCTGCACTCCACTCCCAAAACATTTTTTTAAAAATAGGATACCCATCTTCTCCCCCAAATTAAGGTAAAGAAGGATAAAATTATTGCTTACAAGTTTTTAATTTTTTTTGTCTGGATACTAATGAGTAGTATTCTTTTCATTAGAAATTTTTGTTATAGAAATATATCCTAAAGTCTAAGCCAGCATCATACAGACAATTTTCAAACTTAGTATAAACTGACTTTAAAAGAAAACAAGACATTTTTTTAAAAAGACATAATATCATCTTGAAATATTATTACTTCTCTTTTAGTCTCCTGTCACAGTACAATTGCATTTACAGGTAACTTTGCATGGCATGGCTTTGTGCGCTATCAATGTTGTTATTTTAAGAAAATCTTCTGGAAGAAGTATTTCCTGATAATGTACCAATTAAATTTTTAATAAATAGTTTAAGCTAGAATGGAATCATTGTACATTTTACATGTGATATTTCCTGTATGAAACAACGCATATGTCAAATATGGGAAATCACTATGTAATAATATTTAAGTTAATCCTTCACAATCCTAATTGCTGAAAGCACTGTTAAAAGACGAGACAGTAACAATTCCTAATACAATTTTCAATAGTATTATTAATTCCGTCTATAAAAAGAAAACAAGTATGTGTCAGCCATAATTGAATTTTGTGGCTTTTAAAAGTGTTAATTTTTGGATTGTTTTGGGTGTTTCTTAAAAAAATACGTAACTTGTAACATTTTCAAATAAAGGAATTATTTTACATATATAGATTATAGTTTACAGTTTAACAAAAATACTTAAAAACTATGATAATTATACCATCATATTTAGATGTTAATTTTTAAAAAATCAGACCTTTCACAGACCTGTTTACTCTTGTGATTTTGGAGTGCAATATATGATTTTGAGATGTCTTTTACGATTATACGCCAAGACCTGAACTTCGATCTTAATAGACCAGGTTGAAAATATATACATTCCGTTTGGTTCCAACATTCTTCTTCCTTGCATACATGGTAGTTATCAGACTATAATAATTTGTTAACGGGAAATAGGCTATTGATTCTTATTTTTTTAAAAAGTTTTTTCTATAAAATAAATCTCAAGTTACTTGGTAGTTTTTGTAAATGATGTCCTTATTTCTTAATTCTTATTTCAATAAAGTTTATTTTATGCGAAACTTACTTCGAGTTTGAACCACCTTAAATTTCACCAGTAACTATATTTTTACCAGTGACAAAGTGAGAAATATGATCTGCACATTCACTCAAATATTAATTGATATTTATAGCAGATTCACGCCTGCAAAACAAAGTGAATGTTAATTACAATTTAAATGTCAGTCATCTACTTTTGGAAGTTACCTTTTTTGCTAGACACGTGATGCGAATAGTTATTGTATACATTATATAAACAGAATTTTTATTTATTTGCTATTAAGATACTTTATTGTACGAGACGATATTGTATGATTTTAAGAGTTCCAGGGTAACCATGCCTGCTTTCCTTTCCACTGATTATAGTGGAATTTTTATTTTTACTGCATGATAAATATATACAGGATAATTAAGTTCTTTTTGGAATAAGCAATATTCATAGATTTCAGGTCTGTACTAACAACAAAACCTTTAAATCAGTTTTGTGGAAAAACACTCAACTTTTGAGTTATTTTTTCTTCCTTTATGAATAAATTAAATAGTAAACATCTGTTACAGTATTACCTGCTGAAAAGATAGCTATATTCAAATTAACCCTGAAAATTGTAAAAAAAGTATCATGGTCTATTTGTAATTTAAATGTTTTAATATCAGTGGTTCTTAACCTTATTCTTCTAGAAATAAAGAAATTAATAAGCATTTCATACCCAGTAATTAAAATTTCTTCCTGTAATAACACTGAAACAATAAAATATACCATTTTGGTTTCTCTACTAAAAAAAGAAAAGCTAGTAGATAGACAATTTAGTTGTTGGTTAAGGACCCCTGATTATTGTATCATATAACAACTGTGTGTGTGCTCATCTCATTTTCATCCTATCACCATTGTTGAATGATTTAGGGCAGTGGTGGTGGTTTTGAATGGCCCTCCTTCACACATCGGAGTGCTTCCTACAGCCCCTATCTGGCATCAAAGGTACCCTTACTCATCTCATCGTGAATGCCACGAGAAATTTGGATGCAATTCTGTATCTTGTTTAATTTTCTAAAATGACACTGGTTGTGCGTGCGTGCATTTTTGTTGATGGTCTGCAGCATGAAGTTCTAATAATTTGTCAGTCTGTACTCATGTATATGTCAGTACTTTCAAGTATTTACACTGGATTTTATACTGAGCAGACGATGGCATGTGTGCTGTTTAAAAAAAATTATTGCATTACTTATTCATGGTAAAGGTGTTGCATATGATTAGATATTGTCTTTTTCTTTTGAGGGTCATGTGAAAATAATGATTTTTAGTTGCATGGTCATGATATTTAGAAGCATAAATTGAAACCAGAAATTTTTATTAAATTTCTTGTTTATAAAATAAACTTTCTTGTTGAACAAGATATTTAAATATGCTCATTAAAGGGTGGTAAATTATATTAGGATATTGAAGTGGGGGAGGGTGTGTGTGTGTGTTAATGACATTATTTTGCAGTTTTTGCCTGCTTACAGAGTTCTTTCTTCTGCACTCATTGACTTTGCCATAAAAGGTCAATTTATTTACTGTGCATTTAGTTGCTTGGTTTAATGGTATTAATGGGAACATTTTTTCTTCATGTGGGTTAACAAGATATAATTTGTGTAAATATTCTTCACGCTTTCTTAATAATGAAAGTCTATGTAGGAATCGGAAATAAAAAAGTTCTTTAAAAATGATGCTTAATGCTTCACAAGAGCTTATGGGAACATAGGAAGCATTCAAAATATGAGCCATCATACATAGTTCGCTACCTGGCTTCAATGTCAGTCTTGAACAATGTGTCCTGATCAGCTACTGTTTATCATCAAAGACCACCACGTTTCGATATTCATTTTTGTTTAAACTATGTCTTCTTTTTTTTCTTACAGCATGGTTCTTTTTCTTATTTATTCTCGGCAAATAAAGTTAGGATGCACTTAAATTTCTATTAAGGGTTTCTAAATAATGAACACATGTTCTGTTTTCATGTGAAATATATCAACAAAATATGCTGTGCTTGTTGAATCAGGGTTTAATGATTTAAAAGAAAAATATTTTAGTATGTTGGATGGAAATTGTGGATTCTTTGAAAGTGAACGTAAAATAATTGTCTGACTTGAAAAAGAATGATACACTGACATTTCAATCAATGGAAAAGATAAATCAAATTATTCTTTTTACAAAAAAAAATGATTTATTAAATAGGCTGGTAGTAAAAATGTAGAACATGATGTAGATAGTTACTAAAATATGCAGTATTTTTTTAATTGTTAAAGAGATGTGTGGCATAATTTTTTGAAAAAGAAATTATTTCTTAGTTATTTTAATTTTTTTAAAGAATCAATTCTACTGTTAATTTGAGGGGAAAATATATATATTTTTCTATATTATGTGATTTTTTTTTTCCATGGTTTTGAATATAAAAATTTTATGTCATGTATAGCTTACAAAATGGACGTTTTCTACTCTTTCAATTTTGTAATAAGTCAGACTTTTTATTTTAAGTGCCATCTGATATTGAGCTCACTTTATTTTGAAAAGTCCATCTGGCGTGCCAAGTTCTTCACGGAGTACATATTTAATATTTGTGATGTTTATTATTGTACAACAAATGCATAATAATAAAATTAAAATAATTACTTAAATTTTTAATTTAATAATTGAATTAATAATATTTTAAAAGTTATAAGTCATTTTAGGTTTTGATTAGAGTTATATTTTCAAGTCTACTGATCAAAAAGATTTAAAAACTACCAGTGTTAATTGATTTGCATCTCAGTGCTTGTGTAATTAGTTAGACATACAATAAAAGAGTTTGCACATGCCTAGAGTAGTTATATGCCTTGTTAGTCTTTCAATAAGTGCACATAAATGACAAAATTATCAAATTTTCTTTTGCGTGTCATCACACAAAGTTTTTTGGGAGCACTTGAAGTATATCACTTTTTATTTTGAATTTTTTTTATTTACATTTTAAATAAAAACAACTGAATGAAAATAATTTTTTGTATTGTTTCAAATTTAAAGTATAAAAAATCAAATTGAAATTAGTCTAGTGTGATTTAAAAAAAACTGAAGCTGCAACCATATCTAAGATTTTAACAGGTTTTTTCTTTTGAGATTGGATGGATGGGAATTAATATTAAATGTATATCTATTTACATAATTAATTGGATGTCAAAAAATTTGGCAAATTTATTCTCATTTGTAGTCTCAGAATCTGCTTACTATTTTCTTGCCCACTTTTCACTACTTTTCTTAAAAAATCACTTTTCACTAATTTTCTTAACAAATTTGTTCACATAATAGACCTTAAAACCTTTTATAATATTTCAATAGGCATCCGGGGGTAGCCCTCGAGGTTTTGATCCCTCAATGGCCAACAACTTTGCAACCATCCGAACTACCTCCATTGTCCAGAAACAGATTAAAGAGCATGAGAGGACTAATGACTATAGGAATTTTACTGTTTATAAAAGGCTGCGAAGGGCTCATCAAAAAGAGTTACAGACAGTGAGTGTTTTGTTCAAAAAGGGGAATTAAAATGTTACATTGCATCAGATTAGGATTATAAATGTCAGAGAACAAATATGAAGTATAGGTTTTGAATAATTATGTATATAAGCACTTTAAAAGCTATATTTACTTTAACTAAAAAATCTCAAATACCACAAGAAAACTATTAATTGATTAAAGTTGCTTTATTAAACCTTTTTCATTTTTGAAAAACTGCTTTACTGTCATATTTGGATTAAAATCAAATGTTAGATTACTCTTAATTAGTTCTTAATCATGACCCACATCCAGTCTTATTTTTATTTTAATGATGTAAAATGAAATATTGTGTCTGTGACTTCACCTTTTATGATATACAAAAATATGATTTTAGATGGAAACAAGGTTTAAAGCAGAGATGGAAGAGCACAAGCAAAAGTTGGACAGAGAGTATGATAATCTCCGTCAGCGTTTTGTACGTGAACTGGAAAAACTCAAGGTTCAGCACACAAGTGAACTAGAAAAACAGGTGATTTTTCAATATTTTTACTGTTTGGTGTCTGTTTCAGTCTTGGTACTAAGAGACTTTTGGATTAAATACCTTCATCGAAATCAGGTACATTTTTCTTACTGCAATTGTGTTTTAAAATGTATGCAGATCAAGGTAATTAGACCCAAAAAAAAAGAATTTAATAAATTGAATGTGATTATTGCATTTAAGCTTTTTTAAATTCTATACAAAAATTATGATCAGATATTTTAAAATAATTTCACTTAAGCTACTGAACTAGCTTTATTTTCTTAGAAAAATAATATAACACTTCTTAAAACTCTGTGTGTGACGTCACCATTTACAGAATCTTTAACTCCTATTTTTTTTTTTCTCTGTATATTAACATTTAAATTAATTAATATTTCATTTCCTTTTTTCTCTTAAAAATGTCAACTTTATGTTCATGTTAACTGCTGTTTAGATAAGAAATATTGCATATTTAGTGTACATTTGTTTGAGATGTATGACAGTAATATCAAGAGCATTCATTTTCAACATTTATTTCAATTCCAGTCAAAAGGCAGCCAAGCTCAAGAACGCAAATTCCTTAGAGATATTCAACAGAATCATGACATTGAAAGAAGGAATTTAGCTGAGCAAATGAAAAAGAATTACAAGTCTGATAAAGAGAAAATGAAAAAGGTAAAATGAGACGAAGAATCTTAACTTGCTTATCGTTAAATAATTCTCCCTTAACTTTTTCACACTTGTATTGTTCATTAGGATGAATTCTTTAAGTCTTACTTACATGTTTTGTTAACTAATATAATTTATATTTATTTTTTATGATTAATCTTGATTAATTTGTGACAATATATTTCTAGATGTTATAAAAACGTTTTAACCATCCCTTTAAAATTTTTTTTATCAAGTTTAAAAGTTATAAGTTTATTAAATTAATGTGTTCATAATTTTATAAAAACCAAGAATAGCATGTAGAGTCAATGTAGAGAAGTGGTACACTCATTATTTGGTGTAATTTTTTTTCCCCACCTTTATTCTTTATTTAGGGCCTCGAGACGAGCACACCTAAAAAAGAGCGAGAAGATGCAATGAAAAACTTCAAAGAGACTTTAACTCGCAAAAAAAGGGATGCTGAGTTTCGGCTAGAAAAACATCAGAAGGATACTTTGGATTTTAACCTTCGGGCTTTCAAACGCAGAAAACTTTTACAATACCATAAACTGGAGCAAAGATTAATGCAGGAGGTTAGTCAAGAGTAAAATAAGTCTTTGTAATAACAACTAGCAAGATATATTTAAGAATCACTTCTTTGCTTTCTGCATTTTTTGGGGGGCCATAAATTAGTTTTTGTAAATTAGGGGAGGGGATTGGAAAAAGTTTGACAACTGTTAACGAGAATATTTATTAGGAATTTGGGGTCTAATGAAAAAAATTAAATTGGTAAACTTTAATAAAATGCTAAGATATGGCTTACAGGAGATAGGTCAGAGACGAGCTCAGCTGGAATATGAACACACAATGCTGGTGAGACACCATGAGTCGACTCAGGACCTGGAATACAAACATTTGGCTGCCCTGCAGAAGATGAAGGATGAGCAGCTCAAGAAGCAGCACGAGACTGAGAGAGACAACCAGGCAGATTACAACCAGTGTGCAGAGGCTGATCTAAGAAAAAAACATGCTCTGGAGGTGAAGCAGCAGCCTAGAAGTCTGCGTGTGAGTATCATTAAACAGTTGTCATTGATAGAGGTGCTGCAGGCGTTCAAGATTTTTGTTGGAATCTCCCCATTATCCTCATCAATGATATTCCCTTATGAATTTAGCCAAAGTTGTAATGTCATTATAAGCCAAACTTGTAATGTCTTTTGCTATAAGCCCAACTTGTAATGTCATTATAAGCCAAACTTGTAATGTCATTATAAGTCATACTTGTAATGTCAGTATAAGCCAAAGTTGTAATTTCTTAAGTCAAAATTGTCATGCCATTATAAACCAAAGACTTGCTCCAGTGGGACACAAATTGCTCAATCTGTGGTATAGATTTGATGTGTATGTGGGGAGCAAAAATGAGAAGCAGGTGTAAACAAAATGTAGAGAGTTGTAAGTAAGTAGATGAAAGTTTTGTTTAACGCAACTGTTTATTAAATCTTCTTTTTTGAAGATTTGAATTAAGGAAACGGTGGGGGCCATTTTTTAGCACATACCTCAATGTTAAATGTTTATCTCTTAATTGTTTGAACAATACTCATTAGATATAAAACTCCTAATTGAAAATTATGCGCAAGTCTTGGTGACATTTTTACCATGTTTGTGGAATTCATTGATGGAAATTTAAGTCAATAATTTATCCACAGGCCAAAGAGATCCAGATCCGTAAGCAATTTAACGAAGCCGTCAAGACTCAGCAACGTCAGTACAAGGCTCTGAAGGATCATATACTACAGAACACACCTAAGAATGAACAGAAGACGGTGGTGAAGAAGCTCAAAGAGGAACAGATGAGAAAGTTGGCTGCCCTGGGGGACCAATATGAAGCCAGCATAGCTGAAATGTTGCAACAACAAAATGTAATGGCTTTAAAATGGATACAAATTATTATTTTTGTGTAATCAATATTTTTTAGGAATCTGGTTTTTTCTTCTCTGGCCATGTATTAAAAAGCATTTAATTATTTCTCTAAATTTTTTTAAATATTGCCTCGATCATTAATGATGAACTTTTCATTTGGAAGCAGTACATTTTTAAAAAAAATACCCGGGACGTTAAAGTTACTACTTACAATTTTGAAGAAGAAAAAATAAGAGATTTGAAAAGCAATATTCTTTTGCTATTAGTACAACTGGAATCTAGCAAATGTGGCTGGTTCATTTATCATTAGCTTGATATATATAAATGGCTTTAAATGCATATTATTATTTTTCATTTAATCAGAATGTTATGTAATTGACATAAGTTAAAGGCTTGACTTGCTGTCTTAACATGGCATAGTACTGAGATTTAAACATTGTCCTTGGATTTTTCAAATTGTAAGTTTTGATGGAATGAAAATATACTTTGGTAAAAGAATAATTTTGTTCTACTTCTTTTCTTAAATACATGTTTTCTCTCGCCACTTTTCAGGTGAGACTTGATGAGGCACAGATGGCTGATGCTAGTGAATTGCGAGAGCGCCTGCAGCAGGAGCTGGAGCTGCTCATTGCTTACCAGAGCAAAATAAAGATGCACACAGAAGCACAGCACCAACGAGAGAGGAAGGTGTTAGAGGAGCGGGTCTCTCTACGTAGAGCTTTATTAGAACAAAAGGTAAATATAGAGATGAAGCTATTGAGGCACATTCAGATTTCTAGGCCTTAACCTGACGCTTCAAGATTTATATGATATAAAATTAATATATTTTTCTATAAAATCAATCCTCTATTTATATTCTTAATTATTTCAAACAAGGTATCATGGTGGAACCCATTTACAAATCTGCCTTTTAAGAATCCAACTGGCATCATGGTTGTGGGAACCCATTTACAAATCTGCCTGTTAAGAATCCAACTGGCATTATGGTTGTGGGGAACCCATTTACAAATCTGCCTGTTAAGAATCCAACTGGCAGTTGTGGGAACCCATTTACAAATCTGCCTGTTAAGAATCCAACTGGCATCATGGTTGTGGGAACTCATTTACAATATACCTGTTAAGAATCCAACTGGCATCATATATATTAATTGAACCTGTTGAAATTGTTGTTCCCCTTATTACAATATTAATTGATCTATTGCCAGATGGATGAAGAACGTGTGAGTTTTGATAGGGAGGAGCAGGATAAACGCGCTGCACTTCAAGCTAAGCACAGTGAAGAGTTGAAGGCTTTTGACATTGAAACAACTCGTATGGGCTTGAATACTCTGGAAGTCGCTCATGCCTCTGAGGAACAGGTGGATGATGACATCAGCATACGTGGCAGCATGCTCAGTCTGAGTGGAAGCTCTTCCAGCAATTCTTTCACTTCCCACACACCCTTATAACGATGGCTGTTTCATTTACGGCACACCCCCCTCCCCCTTCCTTCTCGACCTACTTGTGGTAGTGTAAAATGCATAGATGTCTGAGCCCTTCCATCAGACATCCATCCATTTGATATAGACCACCTGGTCATCAATGTATGTATCATCACAGATCACATAGGACAACATTTTTTTAAAAGCTTCCACAATGAACACTCAAATGGGCCGGATAGTGTCAACTTCTTTATTTGTATATGTTAACTGGCTCTATCTTCACTACATATCTGTTAAACCTTTGGCAAAAACAGTGTCTGAAATTGTTACAAACCCTGCCATTATGATGTTTACTCTCAATTTCTCTTAACAGGATATTTTTTGTAACATCATGAAAATAAACCAGAATATTTACCTACAAAATCATCCTTAACCTTAGAATTTCAGCATCATTTTAGCATTGGATGACAGATGTATAGTGGAAACAGTGCATTTTTTACCCTCATTCAGCAAGTATCAAACAATGTAAACCTAATATCCTTTTTTTTTCCCTCCAATCGTTCGCCTCACTATATGATTTCATATCTCACTCTTAGTTTATCAACCTTAAATGCAACCCTTTATTAGCTTCCTTTTTGTAGCATCAACCCTGTTTTTATATCGAGAAGAGAAATTCTTTTCTTCCTTGGCAGTCTGAAACGTAAGGTGCGACAAGACTCGATAGCTTTGTCTATAAGATGCAGCTTTCTTGTTTTAATTCTATTGTCTTGTCCGGCCATTCAACCACTGTTGGCTGTCAGGCTGATCCATCCTTGGACATCCTTGTAGCATCAGCAGACCTGAACATCCAGGAACAAATGGTGGACCATCAGGTACCGAGATGCCAGCAGCACCACACAACTGTTAAGTTGACATTTACATTGCGGAGCTTGATCCACAAGAGAGTGATTATGTTAAATAAAGTGGTGTTTCAATGAACCTGATGGGCATGTGTATTATTTTTGCCTCTCAGACTACAAACACATATTCGAACAGCTTTGATGTCAGAAATAGGATGTGCCCGTGATCAAAGCTGGATGTATTATTTTTGCCTCTCAGACTACAAACACATATTCGAGCAGCTTTGATGTCAGAAATAGGATGTGCCCGTGGTCAAAGCTGGAGACAGACTAAGACGAGGAATGCATTTGAAGCACAGCCTTCTTCTTATCTCTTTTCTTCTAACTGTTGAGGAAAATGTGGGTAAAATTTTCACCAGTCACACGTCCTGCAATCTACTTAGGCTTCCTTTGATATCAATGTATAATAATCCCAGATTGTCACACCATCATTTACTGTTGAGCAAGTTCAGATTTGCTTAAACAAGCATTGATCAAATCCAAATTAGTCGGCATCACCAGATTTTCTTCATATGCAATTGTGGAAGGGGGATATACTCATACATATAGTGTACATTACAGCTGAATTGAAATTATAATTAGCAGTCTTGTCTGTACAGATTTGGTTGGGTCTTGTCTGTACAGATTTGTTTGTTGGTTTTTGACAGTAAAAGAGGAGCAGTGTTACGTCTAATTACCCACACAAAGGATGAGTCTAAATTACCCACACAATGGATGGAGATTACTCTAGCTTCATTGTCATGGAAATGTCACATTAAAAATTGAACATGAATGTTTTGATAACATTATTAGCCTTTCATTCTGTAATTATGTATATTATTTTCATACCTTAATCAGTGCTTTTCAAAATACCCTCTTTTTCTCCCTTGTTTTTTAAAAACAAGCACCGAGTCTCAACTTAATTTGAGATGTCAGTGTTGGAATTCTGGCATCATTTCACAGTCAGCAAATAATTCATCCACTCTACAGAGGAACATATTGATGGTTAAAACTCGACACAGGGTATTCAGTTTCTGATCCTAATTTGGCAGACCCTTGAAATAACTCAGCTGTTCTGTGTATACCCTGGAGATGTGTGTTTTGTAATATGGTAGCAGTTTTGAAGGACGTGAGCATCTCTTTTTGTCTTCTGGCTGCTTCTCAAAGATCAACTGTGCTTGTAATCCACATTGTGGTTGATGATGGGTTGCCAGCCCAATCGCCTTACCTCATAGACTTCTATTTAGCTTCTTACAAATCTGCTTCGGCATTTTAAAACCGAAAGCCAACACACCAGCTTCAGCCCACCTGCTGACAGTGAAAATGCTAAAAGCTTATCCTTGATTACTTGTCAGTTTTTGCATTGAACTTTCTGCTTTCTCTTCTGTATTGTTCATTTTTTTCACCTTATTCCACAGTGTCCATTAAATGAACCGCTACCCCTCAATCAATTGAAATGTCAACATCTCTTAAGTTTGAACCCGCCTCCCCTTCTCTAGGCTGGAATTGAGAAACTTTCTCTAGTACAGAAAAGCTTTCACATCATTTTTTGTTGCAACCAACTTTTATAAAACAAAGGTCTAGAACTTCTTATGCTATAAGCCATGGCTCCCAGAAAAAAAAAAACCCCCCCCCCCCCCCCCCC
This sequence comes from Lymnaea stagnalis, assembly GCA_964033795.1. Taxonomy (NCBI): domain Eukaryota; kingdom Metazoa; phylum Mollusca; class Gastropoda; family Lymnaeidae; genus Lymnaea; species Lymnaea stagnalis. The sequence goes on from CAXITT010000222.1 coordinate 1,033,729, forward strand.
CCCCAAAATTTCTTCTTATGGTAGCAGTTCAATGAGTTGAATAGTCTCACATGTTCATCACGTCCTTGTATCATATTCACATTAAACATTAGTCCCTAATTCACCATTTGTTCACACAACGTAGAGTATTTTTATTACTATTCATCTACAATGTCAGACATTCAGAAAAGACCCAACAACACAAACAATTTATCTCCCTGTTTTTGTGTTCCCAATTCTATTTAACAGTCACATGCCATTTGTATACATGGGTTAATGAGAATACTGAGATATTTAAGTTTATTGGCTCATAGCTAATTGAACGGCTCGTTGAAATAAGAGCAGAGAGTTAAAATGTACTGTCTACTCCATTGAGTTTCTGCAGCATTTTGTCTAAGAAAATATGAGTTTGTGTCCATTCAGAGTTGAAAGTAGCTAACAGAGTCATGCAGTTTATTTAATACTTGGTGAGTGGAATGTACAGACAAGGACTGAATTATTATTTTCTTATAGGATTATTATGACGGTGTGTTTCTGTCATATGAGTATGGCCTGAATGTGTAAGGTGTGTTTATATCAAATGAACACACCTTGTATTATGTGCTTGGGGTGTGTGTGAATAAGTTGTTGTTTTTTTTGTATACGATAGACATTGATCTGTGTGTTGTGCATGACCTAAATGGTCTAGAGTGTGAAAATGACCTAAATTGGTGTTTGTGATTATATGATGAGAATGACCTAAATTGGTGTTTTTGATTATATGATGAGAATGACCTAATTTGGTCTTTGTATAAGAGAATGACCTACATTGCTGTTTGCATGACAGAAAGACCTGCATTGGTCTGACCCTTATTTAACATATATGGCAGTTAGGTGATTTTGTGAACATGGAACTGATCTTAACAGTCTTTGTTCTTCATCTAGACATCACAATGACTGTTTCTTTTCCATCTCCCTAAATCCACCTGATAGGTCACAGTTAGTTGAACCCTATCCAACAACTTCACAACTCCCTCAAATAGCTTTGTTAGTGTCACTAGGACTGGGCAGTGAGTACAACATTTTTTGATCCACACCTTTTGGTCAGCTCATTAGGTTTAACCTGCTCTGCCACTTGATCAGCTCTGCTGAACTTAATTTTCATTGTTGAGAGACATTGATTTTATGTCAGCTAGATCTTGTCATGCTCAAGAGTAGGGTGTTAAGGATTAGCCTTTCATTTGTATTATTATTGGTCATTGGCATGTTTGTAAAGTTCATATTTATCATGAATTACCTTGAAGTGAAATTCTTGTGTTGTTAAAAACTGATTTGTAACTTGAATTTTTTTGATTATGGACAAACATGGGTGGTCTCAGAGATTGTTGTTGAACTTAAAGTAAAACCAGCAATGTAAAATGGGCCATGACGACGAGTTAAGTGTAGATCTTTTTTTTTTTTGAAATATCAATTCTTTGCTGTTGAAAAAATTGTAAATATGTAAACAAACAGGTTTGAATTCTTATTTTGACCATAAGCAGAGTGACAGCTTGGGGAGTTGAGCTGTAGTCATATGTGTCAAACAGAATGCATCTCGGAGATATATCATGAATAGAGGGTTTTTTTTGTTATGTCTTGGCTGGAATGAATGTTACACTGCACCTGTAAGCCGGAATGTTACACTGCACCTGTAAGCTAGCCCATTCGTTGTTGGGCGTGTGGGAGAACTCTGTGTGACTGTGATATTTCAATCGGAGCATAATGAAGTTTTAACTATAACACCAACAAAATAAATGATCAGTTTATTAGGGGTTTGACTATGTACAAGAAATACTTACCATGATGATACCTACGGCTGTACATATATGTATTGTTGTGTGTGCTCGGGGCTAGAACTGTTGTACAGAGAGAGTTAAGTGAGAGAAGTGCGTGGGTCAGAGTAGAGGATGCATGGTTAGGAAAGGATGGAACATTAACATAAAAAGTGGAGGAACTGAGTTTTGCTCATGGATGAGTTATCTAGGAGCTCATGGATGAGTTATCTAGGAGCTCATGGATGAGTTATCTAGGAGCTCATTTTGGCTTCCATAAAAAGACATAGGAAACTGTCGAACTGCTGGGATTAGTGACATTTAACCTTTTCAAAAATAGACAAGTTAATTAATATGATATAAGGTTTTCAAGTCATTACTGACAAAAAAAAAATGTTGGGATGCCAGTTAGGAAATATCCTTGAGCATTCTCAAAAGAATTGTAAGCGTTGGATTATTTTGGTTTTCCTTGTTAGGCTTGATGGATGAGTGGCTTGCTTGGTTGGCTAGGTCTTCCCCGTGAAGTGCTGCCCTGGACACAATTATTGATGTAGGATTTTATAAGCAGGACTACTTGCTACCATCCATTTAGCCAACGGCCAGGATAGCTAAAGACCAATGTCTGTGGACAATAGAAGCTCTAGAATCTAGAAGCACTTGATGAGTTCAGTGTTTTATCCCCAGATATTTGCACTGGTATTGTGTTGTTGCCTCTCCACAGTCCTACTTTAATTGCCATATGTTAACTGAAAAGAACTAGAATAGAGGCCATAAAACTTGTATTCTCCCGGAGACCAGAAATGGAGCGCCTCCCTTGCTGTATTAACTGCACATATTCACACATTGTATGTGCTGTTAATTGGCCATTTTTTGTATGGCACCAACATTGTACTATGGGAATGCAATATTATTATTATTATCATTACAGGTTCATATGTATTTTCATTCATGTATAAAAATAAATAAAACTAATATTACGTTTTTAAATGAGTTTTTTGCTAAGTTCCTTAAGTACTTTTATGTATGGTTTGTCATGTACATTTGCAGGTCATATCAAGGAAAAGTGTGTCATTGTCATGTACATTAGTAGGTCATATCAAAGAAAAGTGGGTTATTGTCATGTACACTGGTGGGTCATATCAAAGACAGGTGTAATTAGTATTTGAAAAGTTATTTGCTTGATCATATCTAGTAATACGCTCTGTACATTTCTTATGTGCCCTCTCAACCAATGGCTTGGATGAGGTTTGTCAATTCATGGTGTTCTCTTGTCAGCTTATGATGTACTGTCAATGAATAGTAGGCTCTGTCAATTAATGGTGGACTTTGACACTAATCATGCACACTGTCATTGACTGAAAGCCTCAGCCCTTATTGTTTGTATATTGACGTTTTCATCTGTTTTTTTTTTATCTGGCCAAGCCCATCACTCTATCAGATCGGTTGTCCACCAATCTATCAGATCGGTTGTCCACCAATATATCAGATTGGTTGTCCACCAATCTATCAGATCGGTTGTCCATCAAGCTGTATGATCATCAATCTATCAGATCATTTGTCCATACATCTATCTGATGTCCATCAATTAATCAGATCAGTGGTCCACCAATCTATCAGATCAGTTGTCAATAAATCTATCAGATCAGGTGTCCATCAATCTATCAGATCAGTTGTCCATCAATCTATCAGATCAGTTGTCCATCAATCTATCAGATCAGTTGTCCATCAATCTATCAGATCAGTTGTCCATCAATCTATCAGATCAGGTGTCAATAATCTATCAGATCAGGTGTCAATAAATCTATCAGATCGGTTGTCCATCAATCTATCAGATCAGTTGTCAATAAATCTATCAGATCAGTTGTCCATCAATCTATCAGATCAGTTGCCAATAAATCTATCAGATCAGTTGTCAATAAATCTATCAGATCAGTTGTCCATCAATCTATCAGATCAGTTGTCAATAAATCTATCAGATCAGTTGTCCACCAATCTATCAGATCGGTTGTCCACCAATCTATCAGATCGGTTGTCCATCAAGCTGTCTGATCATCAATCTATCAGATTTGTCCATAAATCTATCTGATGTCCATCAATTAATCAGATCAGGTGTCAATAAATCTATCAGATCAGTTTTCCATCAATCTATCAGATCAGTTGTCCATCAATCTATCAGATCAGGTGTCAATAAATCTATCAGATCAGGTGTCAATAAATCTATCAGATCAGGGGTCCATCAATCTATCAGATCAGTTGTCCATCAATCTATCAGATCAGTTGTCCATCAATCTATCAGATCAGTTGTCCATCAATCTATCAGATCAGTTGTCCATCAATCTATCAGATCAGTTGTCCATCAATCTATCAGATCAGTTGTCAATAAATCTATCAGATCAGTTGTCAATAAATCTATCAGATCAGGTGTCCATCAATCTATCAGATCAGTTGTCAATAAATCTATCAGATCAGTTGGCCATCAATCTATCAGATCAGGTGTCAATAAATCTATCAGATCAGGTGTCCATCAATCTATCAGATCAGTTGTCCATCAATCTATCAGATCAGTTGTCAATCAATCTATCAGATCGGTTGTCCACCAATCTATCAGATCGGTTGTCCATCAATCTATCAGATCAGTTGGCCATCAATCTATCAGATCAGTTGTCCATCAATCTATCAGATCAGTTGTCAATAAATCTATCAGATCAGGTGTCAATAAATCTATCAGAACATTTGTCCATCATTCTATCAGATCAGGTGTCCATCAATCTATCAGAACATTTGTCCATCATTCTATCAGATCAGGTGTCCATCAATCTATCAGATCAGTTGTCAATAAATCTATCAGATCAGTTGTCCATCAATCAGATTAGTTGTCCATCAATCTATCAGATCAGTTGTCCATCAATCTATCAGATCAGGTGTCCATCAATCTATCAGATCAGGTGTCAATCAATCTATCAGATCAGTTGTAAATAAATCTATCAGATCAGTTGTCCATCAATCTATCAGATCAGGTGTCAATAAATCTATCAGATCAGGTGTCAATAAATCTATCAGATCAGTTGCCAATAAATCTATCAGATCAGGTGTCCATCAATCTATCAGATCAGTTGTCAATAAATCTATCAGATCAGGTGTCCATCAATCTATCAGATCAGTTGTCAATAAATCTATCAGATCAGTTGTCCATCAATCTATCAGATCAGTTGTCCATCAATCTATCAGATCAGTTGTCCATCAATCTATCAGATCAGTTGTCCATCAATCTATCAGATCAGGTGTCAATAAATCTATCAGATCAGCTGTCCATCAATCTATCAGATCAGTTGTCAATAAATCTATCAGATCAGTTGGCTGTCAAACCTACATGGATGTCGGAGTGGGAGCTCAGACGCCTTTAAAATACAACGTCACCCCCAACTCACCCGACTTCGGCCGTTGATCGTAAAGATCGATAAATTGATCACATACGATCCAATCGCATTCCAGATGTAAGGTAGAATCCTTCTAATGGAGCGCCCTAATTTAAATACCGGGTCAGACCACTGTCTTGCCCTCAACTTGTGCGGGCGTTGTGGGAATTCTACCAAGGCTGCCCAATCACGTAGCGATACGGGTAAGTCTGATCATTTTTTTTTTTTTTTAATTTTTTGGTGTGTTTTTTGTTTGTTTCTTACTTAGAAAAAAATCCACTTTTAAACTTTAAGAAACAAAAAAAAAAAAATAAAAAAAAAATGGTGATATATGGTTTGACATCAACCAGTCGGTCGTCATTGTTCTAGTTGGTGATATGTGGTTTGACATCAACCAGTCGGTCGTCATTGTTCTAGTTGGTGATAAGCGGTTTGACATCATCCGATCGGTCATCATTGTTCTAGTTGGTGATATGTGGTTTGACATCAACCAGTCGGTCGTCATTGTTCTATTTGGTGATATGTGGTTTGACATCAACCAGTCGGTCGTCATTATTCTAGTTGGTGATATGTGGTTTGACATCAACCAGTTGGTCGTCATTGTTCTAGTTGGTGAAATGTGGTTTGACATCAACCCGTCGGTCGTCATTGTTCTAGTTGGTGATATGTGGTTTGACATCAACCCGTCGGTCGTCATTGTTCTAGTTGGTGATATGTGGTTTGACATCAACCCGTCGGTCGTCATTATCTAGTTGGTGATATGTGGTTTGACATAAACCAGTCGGTCGTCATTGTTCTAGTTTGCCATAACTTTTATCCCTGGAAGTTATTGAGGGCGCTCAACATTGGAATGGGGCATCTCCATTCAGTCATAATACTGAATTTTTTTCAAATTTTATTATTTTAAAAAAAATTCTTTGACCACAGTTGAGTTGAAATCGGCATGTAGTGTCAGGCCTGGGTTTGGGTTTCAATGTGGTCAAACACATTTCAGAAATAACTTATTAAATTCTTTGTGTTGTTTTTGTGGCTTGGGGCTGGTGCTATCCCAGGATTTCAGCTGGCTATCAAACTACAATGATATAGTGTGTGTGTGTGTGGTGGGGGTGGGTGGCGCTATCCCAGGATTTCAGCTGGCTATCAACCTACAATGATATAGTGTGTGTGGTGGGGTGGGTGGGGGGGTGGCGCTATCACAGGATTGCAGCTGGCTCTCAACCTACAATGATAGAGTGTGTGTGTGATTTTTTTTTTTTTTTAATTTTTTGGTGTGTTTTTTTTTTGTTTCTTACTTAGAAAAAAATCCACTTTTAAACTTTAAGAAACAAAAAAAAAAAAATAAAAAAAAATGAATCGTATGTTATGCTGAATGGCCGAGTTGATACTTTGGTTGTCTTTGAAACTTGGAAAGTCCATAAATAGTTGAACAAGATTTGTTTTGGCTGGAAAATAAAAAGACAAGCGGAAGTTCCGGTTGGAAGCCCTCGTCGGCAGACAGTGCAATGATGTAAACAATAGATCAAGTAATAGACCAATATTTAGAATTTGGGAGTGTTGGTGATATGTGATTTGAAATCAACCAGTCGGTCGTCATTGTTCTAGTTGGTGATAAGCGGTTTGACATCAACCAGTCGGTCGTCATTGTTCTAGTTGGTGATATACGGTTTGACATCAACCCGTCGGTCGTCATTGTTATAGTTGGTGATATGTGGTTTGACATCAACCAGTCAGTCGTCATTGTTCTAGTTGGTGATAAGCGGTTTGACATCAACTAGTCGGTCGTCATTGTTCTAGTTGGTGATATATGGTTTGACATCAACCAGTCGGTCGTCATTGTTCTAGTTGGTGATATGTGGTTTGACATCAACCAGTCGGTCGTCATTGTTCTAGTTGGTGATAAGCGGTTTGACATCATCCGATCGTTCGTCATTGTTCTAGTTGGTGATATGTGGTTTGACATCAACCAGTCGGTTGTCATTGTTCTAGTTGGTGATATGTGGTTTGACATCAACCAGTCGGTCATCATTGTTCTAGTTGGTGATATGTGGTTTGACATTACCTGTCGGTCGTCATTGTTCTAGTTGGTGATATGTGGTTTGACATCAACCAGTCGGTCGTCATTGTTCTAGTTGGTGATATGTGGTTTGACATCAACCAGTCGGTCTTCATTGTTCTAGTTGGTGATAAGCGGTTTGACATCAACCAGTCGGTCGTCATTGTTCTAGTTGGTGATAAGCGGTTTGACATCAACCAGTCGGTCGTCATTGCTCTAGTTGGTGATATATGGTTTGACATCAACCAGTCGGTCGTCATTGTTCTAGTTGGTGATATGTGGTTTGACATCAACCAGTCGGTCGTCATTGTTCTAGTTGGTGATATGCGGTTTGACATCAACCAGTCGGTCGTCATTGTTCTAGTTGGTGATATATGGTTTGACATCAACCAGTCGGTCGTCATTGTTCTAGTTGGTGATATACGGTTTGACATCAACCAGTCGGTCGTCATTGTTCTAGTTGGTGATATGTGGTTTGACATCAACCAGTCGGTCGTCATTGTTCTAGTTGGTGATATGTGGTTTGACATCAACCAGTCGGTCGTCATTGTTCTAGTTGGTGATATATGGTTTGACATCAACCAGTCGGTCGTCATTGTTCTAGTTGGTGATATATGGTTTGACATCAACCAGTCGGTCGTCATTGTTCTAGTTGGTGATATGTGGTTTGACATCAACCAGTCGGTCGTCATTGTTCTAGTTGGTGATATACGGTTTGACATCAACCCGTCGGTCGTCGTTGTTCTATTTGGTGATATATGGTTTGACATCAACCAGTCGGTCGTCATTGTTCTAGTTGGTGATAAGCGGTTTGACATCAACCAGTTGGTCGTTATTGTTATAGTTGGTGATATGTGGTTTGAAATCAACCAGTCGGTCGTCATTGATCTAGTTGGTGATAAGCGGTTTGACATCAACCAATCGGTCGTCATTGCTCTAGTTGGTGATATATGGTTTGACATCAACCAGTTGGTCGTCATTGTTCTAGTTGGTGATATGTGGTTTGACATCAACCAGTCGGTCGTCATTGTTCTAGTTGGTGATATATGGTTTGACATCAACCAGTCGGTCGTCATTGTTCTAGTTGGTGATATATGGTTTGACATCAACCAGTCGGTCGTCATTGTTCTAGTTGGTGATATGTGGTTTGACATCAACCAGTCGGTCGTCATTGTTCTAGTTGGTGATAAGCGGTTTGACATCATCCGATCGTTCGTCATTGTTCTAGTTGGTGATATGTGGTTTGACATCAACCAGTCGGT